>JARQOD010000001.1:429038242-429231302 GCA_033576555.1 Oophaga sylvatica | reverse complement strand
GTGTTTGGCTTTTGATGAGTAGCAGGGGGGGGAGAAGGGTTGGATCTTCAGCGTCACGGGAGGGCAGTCGGGGGTCTGGCATTTTATGGCTGAAACTTCTGCCAAGTAAGTAGTCAAACCTTCGTGTTTGAGTCTTGTGCTACCTTCTTGCAAGAAGTAGAGTCTAAGATTCTACGTGCTATTCCTATCAGCCTCTCCCAGCACCTCCCATGTGAGAAGAGTGTGGTAAATTAAAGGTCCAAGTGCATCCCTGCTCTTTTCAAGTATCTTTCCACAGTGATAATGTCTAGATTGGAAGGAATTTGAAGTTCTTTCACTGCTCCTACAAACTTTGAGCCTCTTTCAGAGTGAATGTGTTTCACGGTGCCTCTGAGGGAAAAGAAACGTCGGAGTGATTTATGAAACTTGAAGAGTCCATGGAATTCAATTACTTTTGATATGGACTGCTCTGATGGACTTTAACGGGTGTGAACATAACTCCCCAGCGTTTTGCGTTGGCTTGGGGCTCTCTAGTGTGCCGTGCAAACCCACAGTCCACGGCCCGAATACATCCAGTCCGACGTTGGTAAAGGGAGGATCCGTGCTAAGTCTGTCTGATGGGAGATTAGCCATTTTTGGTTTTGCGTCACTCCACGGAGTTTGCGACAAGTCTCAACAGTTGAAGATGAGTTTACTCACACATCTCTTTGCTCCGCATCCATGACCAGCAGTTGTAGTTTCCCCTTGGGTAAACTACGGCCTTGATGTTTCACCAAAACATGAGGGTGCTGTAGCAAAAGTATTTAACATAATGATGACCAGGAATTATTACAGGGTGTTTTTCCACAAATTCCTTCCTGAAGACGACCTCCAATCCTTAAAGTCTGTTTTGGTCAATAAATTGGATCAAGCTTTTCAAGACACTCTCCTAGAAATGGGTTGTCCCTTGTCGGGGTGTTCTTTTCCTGGGGTAGGCTTCTATTTGCACAACACGAAGTTTGTAACCTTGGCTCTTTCCAAGTTGAGGGCGGTAAAGCATGCTTGCAGTGATGCCAACCTTTACAAGATCTCTGGCTTTCAGGTAATGCTGACTTGTAGGACTGGGCCACATGAATTGGACAAGCAACGGCTCGTAAAAGTGACTTCCAGGTTGAGAACTGCTGAACAGAAGAGATTCCAGGTAATGACTTGAAATCCCTGTATGCAGAGCAGACACTTGAGGACGGAGCTCCTCGTCGGCATCTGGATCCACCAGTTCAAACGTTTCAGGCCTGTCGAACGGTACAAGGAAGCAGGGCCTGTGAACCTGTTAGTGTCCTTAAGATAAAAAAGGGGGAGAAGCCAGCGCTGCCTATGGTCAGCATGCAATACATAAAGTGCATATGCACATATTGGTTTCTAACTGTATTTAAAAATGAGACATTTGGCAAATAATTGATCAATTCTTTGAGCCACCCCTGTTATGTTACGGTAGCTGAGGAGTGCAGGTAAAAAAGGCAATACACCAGAGCAGTTGGAATCTATGAGATTGCAGTACCCTGACTAACCACCGCAACTAGAGGCAGCCGTGGAGCGTTCCTACGTTGGTCCTAGACGCCTCGTCACAGCCTGAGAAACTAACTACACCTAAAGATAGAAATAGGAAAGCTATCTGCCCCGGAGCAGACCCCAAAGATAATAGAAAGCCCCCAAACATGTAATGGCGGTTAGACAAGAGGAAATACTGACACAGAAAGAAAATAGTATGAGCAAACGCTGGGGCCAAAACTATCTAAATAGAAAAGGACAGGAAGGGTACTTACTGCAATCTCAGAAAACCCTGAAAAAAACCAACTCTACTAATTTCAAAATCACCTGAGATCACACGACCTCTACCACCTAAATTAGTTCTCTGGTGTAACAAAATCAAGACAGCAGCCACTGAAAAAACTGGAAAAGCAAAAGTACAAAACTCAGTGGCTGAACAAACTGAGAGGGCAAAAGCCCCCAGAGGGGACCCAGAAGGCCCCCACAGAAGTGCAGGACAAAATGCAAAAATATAGCACAAACACAAAAGAAGAAAATGTCTTATCTGATAGCAGGAGATGCAGACACGACACAGCAGGCTACAAGGGAAACTGGAAAGAAGGATTCAGACCAGAACAATTGATCACCGGCAACCCTGATGGGAAAATGACTCCCTTATATAAGACCAGTCAGTAACACCTGATTCCCAGTCCTCACAATCTTCACTAGTACCGCTTGTAACCACCAGAGGGAGCCTCTGCCCAGAACTCATCTCAAACCCATTCACAACAGTACCCCCCCCTTGAGGAGGGGTCACCGAACCCTCATTTGAGCAACCAGGTCGGTCAGGATGAGTTCTATGATAAGCACGGATAAGTCTCCTAGCATGGATGTCCGAAGCAAACACCCAAGAATTGTCTTCCTGACCATAACCTCTCCATTTAACCAAATACTGGAGTCTTCGTCTAGAAAAACGAGAATCCAATATTTTCTCAACCACATACTCCAGATTGCCCTCAACCAAAACAGGGTCAGGAGGCACAGCAGCAGGAACCACTGGCTCAACAAACCTCTTCAACAAGGACTTGTGGAACACGTTATGGATCTTAAATGTCCCTGGAAGAAGCAAACGAAAAGAAACAGGATTAATAATCTCCATGATCTTATAAGGTCCAATGAACCTAGGCTTAAATTTAGGAGATGCTACTCTCATAGGAATATTCTTTGAGGACAACCAGACCAAGTCCCCCACTTTAAACCGAGGACCATAAGTCCTATGCCGGTTAGCAAACCGCTGGGCCTTCTCCTGAGAGAGGGACAACCTCTCCACTACCTGGTCCCAAATCTGTTGCATACGCTCAACAACAGAGTCAACACCTGGACAGACAGAAGCTTCCGTCTGTTCTGAAGAAAATCGAGGGTGAAACCCAGAATTACAGAAAAACGGAGACATCAAAGTGGCAGAGCTAGCCCTATTATTAAGAGCAAACTCAGCCAAAGGCAAAAAAGAGACCCAGTCATCCTGATCAGCAGACACAAAGCATCTTAGATAAGTCTCCAATGTCTGGTTTGTTCTCTCAGTTTGACCATTGGTCTGAGGATGAAATGCCGAGGAGAAAGACAATTGAACACCTAGTTTAGAACAAAAAGTCCTCCAAAATCTGGAAACAAACTGGACTCCTCTGTCAGACACAATGTTCTCAGGAATGCCGTGTAAACGAACCACGTGCTGAAGGAATAACGGCACCAATTCAGAGGAGGAAGGCAACTTAGGTAATGGCACAAGATGTATCATTTTGGAAAACCTATCACAAATTACCCAGATGGTGGTCATTCTCTGAGAAACAGGAAGATCGGAAATGAAATCCATAGAGATATGGGTCCATGGTCTCTTGGGCACAGGCAATGGCATCAACAAACCACTAGAGCGAGAGCAAGGCTTGGAGCGAGAGCAAGTCCCGCAGGACTGCACAAATTCCCTGACATCGCGAGACAAGGTAGGCCACCAAAAGGACCGACTAACCAAGTCTCTGGTACCAAAAATTCCGGGATGCCCAGCCAATGCGGAACAATGAATCTCAGACATCACACTCTTTTTCCATTGGTCCGGGACAAACAATTTTCCAACAGGGCAGCGCTCGGGCCTATCCTCCTGACACCCCTCCAGAGCAAGTCTCAAATTGGGCGAGATGGCGGAAAGAACTACACCCTCTTTCAAAATAACAGAAGGATCAGATAACTCAGGAGAGTCCGCAAGGAAACTCCTCGAGAGGGCATCCGCCTTAACATTCTTAGTGCCAGGAAGAAAGGAAACCACAAAATTAAAACGTGTGAAAAACAAGGCCCACCTGGCCTGTCTAGGATTGAGTCGCTTGGCAGATTCCAGATAGACCAGATTCTTATGGTCCGTAAGGACCACCACCTGATGTTTGGCTCCCTCCAGCCAATGTCTCCACTCTTCAAAAGCCCACTTCATGGCCAATAACTCCCGATTACCCACGTCATAATTACGTTCAGTAGGAGAAAATTTCGAGAGAAAAAGGCACAAGGGTTACTTTTAGAGGTCTCTGGATCTTTTTGGGACAAAATGGCACCTGCCCCAATTTCAGAGGCATCAACCTCCACCTGAAATGGCAGAGAAACATCAGGCTGCCGTAGAACAGGAGCAGAAGTGAATCTCTGCTTAAGTTCCTGAAATGCAGAGACTGCCTCAGGAGGCCAATTCACCACATCAGAACCCTTTCTGGTCAAATCAGTTAATGGTTTAACAATAACCGAGAAATTACCAATAAATTTACGATAAAAATTGGCAAAACCCAAAAATCTCTGAAGAGCCTTTAATGAAGTAGGTTGGACCCAATCACAGATGGCCTGAACCTTGACTGGGTCCATTTCAATAACAGATGGGGACAAAATGAATCCCAGAAATGAGATCTTCTGTACGCCAAAAAGACACTTTGATCCCTTCACATACAGAGCATTCTCTCTCAAAATCTGGAATACAGTTCGAACATGTTTCACATGAGAGTCCCAGTCATTAGAAAAAATCAAGATATCATCCAAATAAACAATCAGAAATTTGTCCACAAAATCCCTGAAAATGTCATTCATGAAGGACTGGAAGACGGAAGGAGCATTAGTGAGCCCAAAGGGCATCACTAGGTACTCAAAATGCCCTTCAGGGGTATTGAATGCCGTCTTCCATTCATCCCCGTGCTTAATGCGAATAAGGTTATACGCCCCCCTGAGGTCAAGCTTGGTAAACCAAGTAGCGTTTTTCACCCTGGAAAACAGGTCAGAAATCAAGGGTAACGGGTATTGATATTTCACAGTAATATTGTTCAAGAGACGATAATCAATACACGGCCTTAATGAACCATCTTTTTTGGCCACAAAGAAAAAACGGCACCTAAGGGTGAAGAGGATGGTCTGATATGACCCTTCTCCAATGATTCCTTGATATAAGACCGCATAGCGTCATGTTCAGGTACAGATAAGTTAAAAAGGCGACCTTTAGGGAATTTACTACCCGGCACTAATTCAATAGCGCAGTCATAGCTCCTATGGGGAGGCAAGGATGCAGATTTACTTTCGCTAAACATATCAGAAAAATCAAACAAAAAGTCAGGAACATCCTGGGTCTGGGGGGAGGCAGAAAAAACAGGAGTGTTGGTATTAACACATTGGCAGCCCCAACTGGTTACAGACACAGATTTCCAATCCAAAACAGGATTATGAGACTGTAACCAAGGGAAACCCAGCACGATAATGTCATGCAGATTATATAGAACCAAAAATTTGCAGCACTCCTGGTGATCAGGTTCAACCCTCATTATCACCTGAGTAGAAAACTGGGGTTTATTCTCAGCCAAAGGGGTAGAATCGATCCCCAGTAGGGGAATAGACTTCTGTAGGGGTATCAAGGGAAACCCACAACGTTTAGCAAAATCATAATCCATCAGGTTAATAGCTGCTCCAGAATCAACAAAAGCCTGAGCAGAAAATGAGGACAGAGAGCATATCAGAGTGACAGTTAATAAAAACTTAGTCTGAACACTACCCAAGACAACTGAGCGTGCAAAACGTCTTCCCCGCTTAGGGCAGACTGAAATAGCATGAGAGGCATCACCACAGTAGAAACATAACCCATTGCGCTTTCGAAACTCATGACGCTGTGCCCCAGACACCACTCCATCACACTGCATGGGCTCAGAAGCTGGCTCACAAGGCAACACCACTCCACGCATACTTCTCCGCTCACGCAAACGTCTGTCAATTTGAATCGCTAATGACATAGAATCATTGAGACCAGAGGGGACAGGGAATCCCACCATAACATCCTTTACATTATCCGACAGACCCTTCCGGAAAAGGGCCGCCAAAGCGTCGTCATTCCATTTGGTCAGGACTGCCCACCTACGGAATCTCTGACAGTATAACTCAGCGTCATCAAGCCCCTGATTTAATGCCAACAAGGCTTTTTCAGCTTGATCAGTGACATTAGGCTCATCGTACAATAACCCCAAAGCCTGAAAAAATGCATCAACATCACTCAAAACAGGATCCCCAGGTATCAGGGAAAAAGCCCAATCCTGAGGGATCGCCGCGCAGGAGAGAGATGAAATTTGAACCTGCTGCGCTGCGTTTCCTGAGGACTTAGATTTTAAGGCAAAAAACAATTTACAATTATTTTTGAAATTCTGAAACTTAGCTCGATCCCCTAAAAACAAATCTGGCATGGGGATCCTAGGTTCCACAACAGGCAACCTAGCAAGATATGCAGCAATACTCTGGACCTCAGTGGCAAGCTGATCCACACGGCCAGACAACTGTGCAAACTCCATTGGGAGAAAAGATCCTCCCCAGCACCCAGAGATACAGAGGGAAAAAAATGCAACAAACAGAAAAATATCTCTGACAACTCTGACAACCTTTCTTCTGTCACAATATTTTTTCCCTTCTGTGAGTACCATTCAATTTTTTGGCCGGTGATACTGTTATGTTACGGTAGCTGAGGAGTGCAGGTAAAAAAGGCAATACACCAGAGCAGTTGGAATCTATGAGATTGCAGTACCCTGACTAACCACCGCAACTAGAGGCAGCCGTGGAGCGTTCCTACGTTGGTCCTAGACGCCTCGTCACAGCCTGAGAAACTAACTACACCTAAAGATAGAAATAGGAAAGCTATCTGCCCCGGAGCAGACCCCAAAGATAATAGAAAGCCCCCAAACATGTAATGGCGGTTAGACAAGAGGAAATACTGACACAGAAAGAAAATAGTATGAGCAAACGCTGGGGCCAAAACTATCTAAATAGAAAAGGACAGGAAGGGTACTTACTGCAATCTCAGAAAACCCTGAAAAACACCAACTCTACTAATTTCAAAATCACCTGAGATCACACGACCTCTACCACCTAAATTAGTTCTCTGGTGTAACAAAATCAAGACAGCAGCCACTGAAAAAACTGGAAAAGCAAAAGTACAAAACTCAGTGGCTGAACAAACTGAGAGGGCAAAAGCCCCCGGAGGGGACCCAGAAGGCCCCCACAGAAGTGCAGGACAAAATGCAAAAATATAGCACAAACACAAAAGAAGAAAATGTCTTATCTGATAGCAGGAGATGCAGACACGACACAGCAGGCTACAAGGGAAACTGGAAAGAAGGATTCAGACCAGAACAATTGATCACCGGCAACCCTGATGGGAAAATGACTCCCTTATATAAGACCAGTCAGTAACACCTGATTCCCAGTCCTCACAATCTTCACTAGTACCGCTTGTAACCACCAGAGGGAGCCTCTGCCCAGAACTCATCTCAAACCCATTCACAACACACCCCGCCACGACAAGGCATTCTCATATGGAGCAGTCCTACTCTACATTTTTTATATTCACTGTGCCATTACGGCCTCCTAAATGTATTAAAAGCAAGACTGCAAAAAAATTTTTTTTACAAAATGCAAAAGTACCTGAAACATTGCTGAATCACTCCCATGGTGCCAGTAAGGCAAGCGCAGGTAAAAGCCGACCAGGTCCAGAGATGGACATTTCAGATCTGACTTCCACACTGCCAAACCAGCAACCACAGATGAAGGGTGAAACAGGTCCAGACACAGGTGCACAATCAAATAGAGCCTAGGGCAGGGCAGGTCTGCTGTATGTGTGTACAGCAGCCTAGGTAAATCACAAAAAAAAAAGAATGGCGTGCATAACCCAGCGCGCACGGCAACAATTGGTGGTCAGCCACAAACCAACATCAAGTAAAAAAGGGGGAGAAGCCAGTGCTGCCTATGGTCAGCATGCAATACATAAAGTGCATATGCACATATTGGTTTCTAACTGTATTTAAAAATGAGACATTTGGCAAATAATTGATCAATTCTTTGAGCCACCCCGCCACAACAAGGCATTCTCATATGGGGCAGTCCTACTTTACATTTTTTATATTCGCTGTGCCATTACGGCCTCCTAAATGTATTAAAAGCAAGACTGCAAAAAAATATTTTTTGCAAAATGCAGAAGTACCTGAAGCATTGCTGAATCACTCCCATGGTGCCAGTAAGGCAAGCGCAGGTAAAAGCCGACCCGGTCCGGAGATGGACATTTCAGATCTGACTTCCACCCTGCCCTAGGCTCTATTTGATTGGGCACCTGTGTCTGGGCCTGTTTCACCCTTCATCTGTGGTTGCTGGTTTGGCAGTGTGGAAGTCAGATCTGAAATGTCCATCTCCGGGCCTGGTCGGCTTTTACCTGCACTTGCGTTACTGGCACCATGGGAGTGATTCAGCAATGCTTCAGGTACTTTGTATTTTGCAAAAAAAAATGTTTGCAGTCATGCTTTTAATACATTTAGGAGGCCGTAATGGTACAGCGAATATAAAAAATGTAGAGTAGGACTGCCCCATATGAGAATGCCTTGTCGTGGTGGGGTGGCTCAAAGAATTGATCAATTATTTGCCAAATGTCTCATTTTTAAATACAGTTAGAAACCAATATGTGCATATGCACTTTATGTATTACATGCTGACCATAGGCAGCGCTGGCTTCTCCCCCTTTTTTACTTGATGTTGGTTTGTGGCTGACCACCACTTGTTGCCGTGCGCGCTGGGTTATGCATGCCATTCTATGTGGTTTTTTTTTGTGATTGACCTAGGCTGCTGTACACACATACAGCAGCCCTGCCCTGCCCTAGGATCTATTTGATTGTGCACCTGTGTCTGGGCCTGTTTCACCCTTTATCTGTGGTTGCTGGTTTGGCAGTGTGGAAGTCAGATCTGAAATGTCGATCTCCGGACCTGGTCGACTTTTACCTGCGCTTGCCTTACTGGCACCATGGGAGTGATTCAGCAATGCTTCAGGTACAAATTTTTTTGCAGTCTTGCTTTTAATACATTTAGGAGGCCGTAATGGCACAGCGAATATAAAAAATGTAGAGTAGGACTGCCCCATATGAGAATTCCTTGTCGTGGTGGGGTGGCTCAAAGAATTGATCAATTATTTGCCAAATGTCTCATTTTTAAATACAGTTAGAAACCAATATGTGCATATGCACTTTATGTATTGCATGCTGACCATAGGCAGCACTGGCTTCTCCCCCTTTTTTGCTAAGTGTCATTAAGATGACTTGAAGCAACGGATCTAGTCGCATGGTCCACAGGATTGAGTTGAGTAGGTACATAGTGCCACTGACTAGGGCAGGTAGATCTTATCCTCAGTATGCGGTTGCTGACGTAGACATAAAAGCGTCGCGTTTCATTGCAGATGTATCCCAGTACCACCTTGCTGTCAGTGTAGAACTCTGCTTCTTTGGTCTCCAGATTCATCACACCTGAGATAAGCTCGGCCAACTCAACTGTGAGGACAGCAGCGCAGAGTTCCAGTCTGGGTACTGTGTGTTCGCGGAGGGGTGCCAGTTTAGTCCGGCTCATCACAAACCCGATGTGGCTCTGTTCATTGACATCTATGGTTTTGAGGTATGCTACTGCTGCGATTGCTTTGACTGATGCATCGCAGAAGATACAAAGTCTTTGGGTCTTGACTTCTGTGGATGGCACAGGAGCATACGGTCATTTCACACAAAGGTCGGTCAAGGCCTCGAGAGACCTCTTCCACTCTGCCCACAGGTCTGCCTTTTCTGCTGGCAGTGGATCATCCCAATCAGATGTGTCTTGGGTGAAGTCTCTTAGCATCATTTTTCCTTGGACAGTAACTGGAGCTACGAATCCCAGGGGGTTGTATAGACTATTCACGAAAGAAAGAACTCCTTTGCGCGTGAAGGGTTTCTCGTCTTTACTGATCTGAAAGGTGAAGCCATCCGTCTTCAGATCCCAAAGCAATCCAAGACTCCTCTGCATGGGAAGAGTGTCGATGCTTAGGTCTAGGTCCTTTAGATCGCTGGAATAGCCTTGAGAGGGAAATGCTTCCATCAACTCTCGACTGTTGAAGGAAATCTTGTGTAACCTTAGGTTAGACTGAGCAAGCATTTATTGAGCCCTTTTTCAGTAGACTGATTGCAGCCTCATTTGTTGGTGAGGACTTCAAACAGTCGTCTACGTAGAAGTCCTTTTCTACGAAGGATCTGATGTCTGACCCATACTTTTCTTCGCCTTCTTTGGCAGAATTACAGAGGCCGTAGATAGCAACTGCTGGGGAAGGGCTGTTCCCGAATATGTGTACCCTCATCCGTTATTCTGTGATGTCTTTGTCTGGGTCGTTGTCACGGTACCAGAAGAACCTCAAGTAGTTTCTGTGTTCCTCTTTGACGAGAAAACAGTGGAACATCTGTTGTATGTCAGCCATAAATGCCACCGTATCTCTACGGAAAGAGAGTAGTAATTCCAGAAGTCTGTTGTTGAGGTCTGGGCCCGACAGTAGGACGTCATTTAATGAGACATCTTCACATTTGGCACTTGAGTTGAATACCACTCTTATTTGACCTGGCTTCTTGGGATGGTATGCTCCGAAGATGGGCAGGTACCAACACTCCTCTGAGGGCCGAAGTGCAGGTGCAATCTCTGCGTGGTTGTTCTGGAATATCCTTCCCATGAAGGTAAAGAAGTGTTCCATCGTCTCAGGTGACTTCTTAAGCTTGTGACTGAGGGAGATGAACCGGCTGTAGACCAGTTCCCTGTTGTTGGGTAGGCGCCTTCTCTGAGGTCGAAATGGTGAGGGTGCGACCCAACTGTTCGATTTGTCTTTGACTATTTGTCTATCCATGATGTCCAGGAACATCCTATCTTCTATGGACATCGCTACCTTGTCGTCTTCCTTTGTCCTGTGGAAGACTGTACATCCCATGTGGTCTTGTTCACCTTCACAGGCGTGGTCTTCATTGGTAGGTACTGAGAAAGGGCAAGGTAGGGGAGCGCTGTTTGACAATTCCTTTACCAGCAGACTATTGTGACATGGCTGCAAGAGAGACGGACGTCCATTTTCTAGTGTGCTGGTGAGCATACTGTTGACTGAGGCCAGCTTGTGTGCTCCTCCTAGACAGACGTCTCCTATGATGACCTATCCAAGGTCGAGCCTCTGAGTGTACGGAAGCATTTTTGGAGCCGTTTATATATTCTCTAGTCTTGTGGACTCGTAGTATATCTCTTCCCAGGAGTAGGGCTATTGGGGTTTCTGGATCCAACTCAGGTATCAGGTGGGCTATACGCTTCAGATGGGGGTGATATGTCGCCACCTCCGGTGATGGTATCTCTGACCTGTTGTCGGGAATCTGGTTGCACTCCAGGATGGTTGGTAGCGATAGGCAGGTTTGAGCATCTATGGACTCCACCTTGTATCCGGTCGCTTTTCTACCCGCCGTCTCACAGGTACCTGAACACATCCTCAGGGAGTAGGGAGAACCAGAGCCTACAATGCTGAAGTTGTCAAAGAAGAAGGACCTGGCTAAAGACCTGTTACTTTGGTCATCCAGGATTGCATATATCTTGAGGGCTTTGTCCTTGCGGCCTGCAGGGTAGACTTGGACAAGGCAGATTTTTGAACAGGACCTTCCTCCTGTGAATCCCTTACAGATCTTCGTACATTGAGAGCTGACCACAGGGGTATCTTCATCAGTGTTCTTCTACTTCCCATTGTGCTCCTCTGCTTGTGACAACACTCGTGGAGGTGGTCCAGGGTGCAAGGCTGTATTGTGATCCGTGCTGCTGCATTCTGCATATTTCACGCTAGCTTCACAGTTCCTGGCAAGGTGAGAGGTTGTGGCACAACATTTGAAGCAGATGTTGTTCTCTTTGAGGAAACCTTTGCGATCCTCCAAAGACTTCTCCCTGAAGGCTCTGAATTTTAGTAGAGGATGTGGTTTCTTGTGTAGAGGACACTGTTTACTGACATCCTGAGGCTTGTTCTCATCTGGAGGGGGTTTACTCCCATTGTGAGAAGGGCCTGTGGAAACAATGTTAGTTTTGTGGACTGCCACAGGTGTCCTACTGGGTTTGACACCGGGGGCAGTGGAACATGACAGAGTGAAGTCAAAACTAAGGTCATTTCTGATCTTAGCTTGTTGGGTGACAAATTCTACAAATACAGTGAAAGGAGGGAATGGTACATTATGATTTTGTTTATACCGTGAACCCACTTTTCTTGTAGATTGTAAGGAAGTTTTTGTATTATCGGATTGACACCCCTAGCGGTGTCTAGGAATGCCAATCTGGGCAAGTCTCCTTCCTCCTGGGCAACCTGTAACTCTATCAATAAATCACTCAATTCTCTAAGCTTTTGATAACCTTTAGGTCCTATCTTAGGAAAATCATCAGTTCTTTTGTATAAAGCATTCTCTATGACTTCTACTGTCCCATAGCATTCATCAAGTCTTTCCCATACTTTGCGTAGACCTGTGCCTGGATGCTTTATATTGATGTCTCTTAGGCTACTTTCACACATCAGTTTTTTGACGTCAGGCGCGATCCGGCCTTTTTTTTAAACACCGGATGCAGCGAACTGAAATGCCAGATCTGTTTTTTTAACATTGACTAAATATAGCGCCGGATCGCGCCGCATGTACCTGCGTTTCGTACGTTTTCTGCCGGATCCGGTGTCTGGTCTCATTCTGGCGTCTAGGAAAAACAGCTACTGTAACGTTTTTTGTCTCCGGCCAAAAACACGGAAGTGCCGGATCCGGCGCTTCCAGCCTTTGTTCCCAATGAAAGTCTATGAGCGCCGCAATGCGCCGGATCTGGCAAAAACCTGATCCGGTGGCCTGATCCGGTTTTTTAGTCTGAGAATGTTAATTAGCCTAGCCAGAAGCAAACCTATATATACCATGCCAGTGGGACACTCAGCCATATGCCATGTAACCATCAAGACCAAGATGAATTGCAGAGGATTTGGAGCCAGCACCACCACTACCATCCATAGAAATGGAGTCCGGGGACCAACGTGACGTTGGAGCGGAGGAGACGGGAGCAGACGCCAGATGGTAAATATCACACACCCCATTATACTATGTGGGTATTGCTATATACTGTGTTGGCATTGTTGTATACTATGTGGGTATTGCTATATACTGTGTTGGCATTGATGTATACTATGCGTGTATTGCTTAACCCCTTCACCCCCAAGGGTGGTTTGCACGTTAATGACCGGGCCAATTTTTACAATTCTGACCACTGTCTCTTTATGAGGTTATAACTCTGGAACGCTTCAACGGATCTTCGTGATTCTGAGATTGTTTTCTCGTGACATATTGTACTTCATGTTAGTGGTAAAATTTCTTCGAT
This sequence comes from Oophaga sylvatica, assembly GCA_033576555.1. Lineage (NCBI taxonomy): Eukaryota > Metazoa > Chordata > Amphibia > Anura > Dendrobatidae > Oophaga > Oophaga sylvatica. Next base: position 429,218,090 of record JARQOD010000001.1, on the reverse strand, counting down.
ATAACTTGCGTTTATTTTTGAAAAAACCGCAAATATGGCGAAAATTTTTAAAATTTTGCAATTTTCAAACTTTGAATTTTTATTCCCTTAAAACAGAGAAATATATCACACAAAATAGTTAAGAAATAACATTTCCCACATGTCTACTTTACATCAGCACAATTTTGGAACCAAAATTTTTTTTTGTTAGGAAGTTATAAGGGTTAAAAGTTGACCAGCGATTTCTCATTTTTACAACAAAATTTACAAAGCCATTTTTTTTAGGGACCACCTCACATTTGAAGTCACTTTGAGGGGTCTATATGGCAGAAAATACCCAAAAGTGACACCATTATAAAAACTGCACCCCTCAAGGTACTCAAAACCACATTCAAGAAGTTTATTAACCCTTCAGGTGCTTCACAGTAACTAAAGCAACGTGGAAGGAAAAAATGAATATTTTACTTTTTAGCCACAAAAATGATCTTTTACAAACTTTTTTTTTATTTTCACAAGGGTAAAAGGAGAAAATGGACAGATAAGGTTGTTATGCAATTTCTCCTGAGTACGCCAATACCCCATATGTGGGGGAAAACCACTGTTTGGGCACACGGCAGAGCTCGTAAGGGAAGGAGCGACGTTTGACTTTTTCAAACTAAAATTGGCTGGAATTTAGATTGGATGCCATGTCGCGTTTGGAGAGCCCCTGATGCGCCTAAACAGTGGAAACCCCCCACAAGTGACACCATTTTGGAAACTAGACCCCTAAGGTACTTATCTAGATCTGTTGTGAGCACTTTGAACCTCAAGTGTTTCACAAAAGTTTATAAAGCCTGGGTGTGAAAAAAAAAAAATCAATTTTCCACAAAAATGATTTTTTAGTCCCAAATTTTTGAATTTTCCCAAGGAAATTCGACCCCAAAAGTTGTTGTCCAATTTGTCCTGAGTACGCTGATACCCCATATGTGGGGGGGGAAACTGTTTGGGCGCACGGCAGGGCTTGGAAAGGAAGTAGTAACGTTTTGGAATGCAGACGTTAATGGGGGTCATGTTCCGTTTGCAGTGCCCCAGATGAGCCTAAACAGTGGAAACCCCCCACAAGTGACCCCATTTTGGAAACTAGACCCCCTAAGGAACTTATCTAGATCTTTCGTGAGCACTTTGAACCCCCAAGTGCTTCACACAAGTTTATAATGCCCGGGCATGAAAATAAAAAATCCTATTTTTTTCCCACAAAAATTATCTTTTAGTCACTAATTTTTTATTTTCCCAAGGGTAACAGGAGAAATTGGACCACATAAGTTGTTGTACAATTTGTCCTGAGTACGCTGATACCCCATATGTGGGGGGGAACCACTGTTTGGGCGCACGGCAGAGCTCGGAATGGAAGGAGCACCATTTGACTTTTTCCAACCAAAATTGGCTGGAATTGAGTTTGGATGCCATGTTGCATTTGGAGAGCCCCTGATGTGCCTAAACAGTGGAAACCCCCCACAAATGACCCCATTTGGGAAACTAGACCCCCTAAGGAACTTATCTAGATTTTTGATGAGCAATTTGAACCCCCAAGTGCTTCACACAAGTTTATAACGTAGAGCCGTAAAATTTAAAAATCATATTTTTTCCACAAAAATGATCTTTTCACCCCAATTTTTATTTTTCCAAGGGTAACAAGACTCCAAAAGTTATTGTGCAATTTGTCCTGAGTGCGCTGATACCCCATATGTGGGGTAAACCACTGTTTGGGTGCATGGCAGAGTTTGGAAGGGAAGGAGCGCCGTCTGACTTTTTCAACGCAGAATTGGCTGGACGCCATGTCGTGTTTGGAGAGCTCCTGATCTGCCTAAACAGTGGAAACCCCCATAAATGACACCATTTTGGAAACTAGACCCCTCAAGGAACTTATCTAGATGTGTGGTGAGAACTTTGAACCCCCAGGTGTTTCACTAAAGTTTATAACGTACAGCCGTAAAATAAAAAATCTTTTTTTTTTTTTTACAAAAATGATTTTTTCGCCCCCAATATTTTATTTTCACAAGGGTAACAGAAGAAATTGGAACGCAAAAGTTGTTGTCCAATTTGTCCTGAGTACACTGATACCCAATATGTGGGAGAAAACTACTGTATGGGCGCACGTCAGGGCTCGGAAGGGAAGTAGTGACGTTTTGGATTGCAGACTTTGATGGAATGGTCTGGGTGCGTCATGTCACATTTGGAGAGCCCCTGATGCGCCTAAACAGTGGAAACCCCCCACAAGTGACCCCATTTTGGAAAATAGACCCCACAAGGAACTTATCTAGATGTGTGGTGAGCACTTTGAACCCCGAAGTGCTTCACAGAAGTTTATAACGCACAGCCGTAAAAATAAAAAAATCTTTTTTTTTTTTTGCAAAAATGATTTTTTCGCCCCAATATTTTATTTTTACAAGGGTAACAGGAGAAATTGGACCCTAAAAGTTGTTGCCCAATTTGTCCTGAGTACGCTGATACCCAATATGTGGGAGAAAACTACTGTATGGGTACACGTTGGGGCTCGGAAGGGAAGTAGTGACGTTTTGGATTGCAGACTTTGATGGAATGGTCTGGGGGCGTCATGTCGCATTTGGAGAGCCCCTGATGCGCCTAAACAGTGGAAATCCCCAACAAGTGACCCCATTTTGGAAAATAGACCCCACAAGGAACTTATCTAGGTGTGTGGTGAGCGCTATGAAGCCCCAAGTGCTTCACAGAAGTTTATAATGTACAGCCGTAAAAACAAAAAAATAATTTTTTTTGTACAAAAATGATATTTTCGCCCCCAGTTTTTTATTTTCCCAAGGGTAACAGAAGAAATAGGACAAATTGCACAATAACTATTGGGGTCCAGAGTACGCTGATACCCCATATGTGGGGATAAACTACTGTTTGGACGCATGGCAGAGCTGAGAAGTGAAGGAGCACCGTTTGACTTTTTCAACGCAGAATTGGCTGGAATTGAGATCAGACGCCATGTCACATTTGGAGAGCCCCTGATGTGCCTAAACAGCGGAAACCCCCCAATTCTAACTCCAACCCTAACCCCAACACACCCCTAACCCTAGTCCCAACCCTAACCACAAACCTAACCCTAACACACCCCTAATCCCAACCCTAACCCTAATCCTAACTTTAGCGCCAACCCTAACCCTAATAGGCAACAATATGGAAAATAAATAAACATTTTTTTAATTTTATTATTTTTTCCTAACTAAGGGGGTGATAAAGGGGGGTTTGATTTACTATTTATAGCGGGTTTTTATGATTGGCAGCTGTCACGCTAAAAGACGCTTTTTATTGCAAAAATAGTTTTTTTGCATCGCCACATTTTGAGAGCTATAATTTTTGCATATTTTGGCCCACAGAGTCATGTGAGGTCTTATTTTTTGCGGTACGAGTTGACGTTTTTATTTGTACCATTTTTGAGCAGGTGACATTTTTTGATCGCTTTTTATTTCGATTTTTGGGAGGTTAGAATGAACAAAAATCAGCAATTCATGAATGAATGAAGCAGTTTTATTCTTTGGGTCAGTACGATTATGGCGATACTTCATTTATATCATTTTTTTATGTTTTGGCGCTTTTATAGAATAAAAACAATTTTATATAAAAAATAATTATTTTTGCATCGCTTTATTCTGCGAGCTATAACTTTTTTATTTTTTCGCTGATGATGCTGTATGGCGGCTCGTTTTTGCAGGACAAGATGACGTTTTCAGCGGTACCATGTTTATTTATATCGGTCTTTTTGATCGCGCATTATTCCACTTTTTGTTCGGCGGTATGATGATAAAGCATTGATTTTTTGCTTTGTTTTTTTTTTTTTTTAAGGGGTTCACTAAAGGGGTTAACTAGTGGGACAGTTTTATAGGGGGGGTCGTTACGGATGCGACGATACCAAATATGTGTACTTTTATTGTTTTGTTTTTTTTATTTACAGGAAGAAGTGAATTTATTGGGGAATATTTTTTTTTTTTTTATTTATTTTGGATTTTTTTTATAACATGTTTATTTTTATTTTTTAACTTTTTACTTGTCCCAGGGTGGGACATCACTGTATTTTATCAAATCGCTGGTGTGACAGTGTGCACAGCACTCTGTCACACCAGCGATCGCTCAGGCATAGCTGCAGGCTTCTCAGTGCCTGCTCTCAGCAGGCACTGAGGAAGCCGCCTCCCTCCAGGACCCCGGCGCCATCTTGGATCCGGGTCCTGGGAGGGAGGAAGCCCTCAGAACAGCGCGATCACATTGCGCTGGTCTGAGGGTCTCAGGGGGGCGCGCAGGGAGCCCCCACCCTGCGCGATCCTCCCCTGTGCCCCCAGTACACCGCGATCATGTTTGATCGCGGTGAGCTAGGGGTTAATGTGCCGGGAGCGGTCCGTGACCGCTCCTGACACACAGTCACGGGTGTCAGCTGTGATAATCAGCTGACACCCGGCGGCGATTAGCTGCACTCCCCTCAGGAGCGCAGTTGATCGCCTATGACGTACTATCCCGTCCATGGGCAGAATGGCACGGGTTTTATGGACGGGATAGTACGTCTAATGTCAGAGAGGGGTTAATATTATGTGGGTATTGCTATATACTGTATTGGCTGTTGTGAATGTGTTAGAAATTAATTCTGAGCAGAAGCTCCCTCTGGTGGTTACAAACAGTACTGAACCATTCAATGAGGATTGGCAATCAGGAGTTACAGACTGGTCTTATATAAGGGAGGTTCCCTCCCATCATGGTTGCCGGTGATCAATTGTTCTTGTCTCAACTGTGGTTCCTGGTTCACTTGGAAGCTTGCTGAGTCTTGCCTCTTCTCCTGCTCTCAGATAAGATATTTTCTGTTTTTTGTTTTTGTGCTTACCATTTGCATATTTCTGTGCATTTCTGTGAGGTTAGCCAGGTCTCCCCCCCGGGGGCTTGGGCTCCTCTCAGTTCTTCTGGAGCCACTGTTATTTGTTCATTTGCCTTTTCCAGTTTTTTTCAGTGGCTGCGGCTTAGTTTTGTTACACCAGAGAACTAATTTAGGTGGTAGAGGTCGTGTGATCTCAGGTGTTTTTGCAATTAGTAGAGTTGGTATTTTTTAGGGTTTTTTGGATTGCAGTAAGTGTCCTTCCTATCCTTTTCTGTCTAGGAAGATTGGGCCCCAACGTTTGCTCATACTATTTTCTGTCTGTGTCTGTATTTCCTCTTGTCTAACCGCCATTACATGTTTGGGGGCTTCCTATGTTCTTTGGGGATCTGCTCCGGGGCAGATAGCTTTCCTCTTTCTATCTTTAGGTGTAGTTAACCTCTCAGGCTGTGACGAGGCGTCTAGGACCAACGTAAGAACGCTCCACGGCTGCCTTTAGTTGTGGTGGTTAGTCAGGGTACTGCAATCCAGTAGATTCCAACCTCTCTGGTGTATTGCCGTTTTTGCCTGCTCTCCTCAGCTACCAAATCATAACAATTGGGATTGTTGTATACTATGTGTGTAGTGCTTAATAATATGTGAGTATTGCTATATACTGTGTTGGCATTGTTGTATACTATGTGGGTATTGCTATATACTGTGTTGGCATTGTTGTATACTATGTGGGTATTGCTATATACTGTGTTGGCATTGTTGTATACTATGTGGGTATTGCTTTATACTATGCGTGTATTGCTATATACTGTGTTGGCATTGTTGTATACTATGTGGGTATTGCTATATACTGTGTTGGCATTGATGTATACTATGCGTGTATTGCTATATACTGTGTTGGCATTGTTGTATACTATGTGGATAGTGCTTTATACTGTGTTGGCATTGTTGTATACTATGTGGGTATTGCTTTATACTATGCGTGTATTGCTATATACTGTGTTGGCATTGTTGTATACTATGTGGGTATTGCTATATACTGTGTTGGCATTGATGTATACTATGCGTGTATTGCTATATACTGTGTTGGCATTGTTGTATACTATGTGGATAGTGCTTTATACTGTGTTGGCATTGTTGTATACTATGTGTGTAGTGCTTAATACTATGTGGGTATTACTATATACTGTGTTGGCATTGTTGTATACTATGTGGGTATTGCTTTATACTATGCGTGTGTTGCTATATACTGTGTTGGCATTGTTGTATACTATGTGTGTAGTGCTTAATACTATGTGGGTATTGCTATATACTGTGTTGGCATTGTTGTATACTATGTGGGTAGTGCTTTATACTGTGTTGGCATTGTTGTATACCATGTGTGTAGTGCTTAATACTATGTGGGTATTGCTATATACTGTGTTGGCATTGTTGTATACTATGTGGGTAGTGCTTTATACTATGTGGGTATTGCTTTATACTGTGTTGGCATTGTTGTATACTATGTGTGTAGTGCTTAATACTATGTGGGTATTGCTATATACTGTGTTGGCATTGTTGTATACTATGTGGTAGTGCTTTATACTGTGTTGGCATTGTTGTATACCATGTGTGTAGTGCTTAATACTATGTGGGTATTGCTATATACTGTGTTGGCATTGTTGTATACTATGTGGGTAGTGCTTTAACTATGTGGGTATTGCTTTATACTGTGTTGGCATAGTTGTATACTATGTGGGTAGTGCTTTATACTATGTGGGTATTGCTTTATACTATGCGTGTATTGGCATTGTTGTATACTATGTGGGTATTGCTATATACTGTGTTGGCATTGATGTATACTATGCGTGTATTGCTATATACTGTGTTGGCATTGTTGTATACTATGTGGATAGTGCTTTATACTGTGTTGGCATTGTTGTATACTATGTGTGTAGTGCTTAATACTATGTGGGTATTGCTATATACTGTGTTGGCATTGTTGTATACTATGTGGGTATTGCTTTATACTATGCGTGTGTTGCTATATACTGTGTTGGCATTGTTGTATACTATGTGTGTAGTGCTTAATACTATGTGGGTATTGCTATATACTGTGTTGGCATTGTTGTATACTATGTGGGTAGTGCTTTATACTATGTGGGTAGTGCTTTATACTGTGTTGGCATTGTTGTATACTATGTGGGTAGTGCTTTATACTATGTGGGTATTGCTTTATACTATGCGTGTATTGCTATATACTGTGTTGGCATTGTTGTATACTATGTGTGTAGTGCTTAATACTATGTGGGTATTGCTATATACTGTGTTGGCATTGTTGTATACTATGTGGGTAGTGCTTTATACTATGTTGGTCTTGCTATATACTGTGTTGGCATTGATGTATACTATGTGGGTAGTGCTTTACACTTTGTTGGAATTGATGTATACTATGCATCTATTGCTATAGACTGTGTTGGCATTGTTGTATATTATGTGGGTAGTGCTGTATACTATGTGGGTAGTGCTTTATACTGTGTGGGCCCTGCTGTTTAATATGCATTATACTATGGGAACTGAATTTTACTACATGGATGACATTGCGGTGCATTATACTATATTTGGACTTTCCGCTCCGTCCAAAGCGCTGTGTTTCCTGAACGTGGAAACACAGCCTTAGTCTTCCGCATCTGGGGCTTCAAGAGGTCCTCGCAGTGCCTACCAGGGTAGACGTGAGCAACACGGCAGTCTACATCCTGCAAGTTTTTTTTTTTTTTTAAATTACATTTTCAAGGTTTTTGTTTCCTCTTAATGTTTTTTTTTTTTCTCATTTTCTTTTAGGCTTCACAGCGTGCTCCCGACTCAGACGGTGAGGAGGAGGGGGGAATTGATGTGGACCTCCTCATTGATCTGATCCGAGAGCGGGAGCCGCTGTGGAACATGGGGGACCTCCGCCATTCTGATCAGATAGTGACCCGCTGCTGGATTTAAAGCAGTGTTTCTCCAACTCCAGTCCTCGTGAACCCCAAAGGGTCATGTTTTCAGGATTTCTTTTGGTGCAACACTATGGAAATCCTGAAAACATGACCCGTGGGGGACATGAGGACTGTAGTTTGGGAAACACTGATGTTGTATACTAACCAATTTGTGCTATCTCGTTTCAGGGGAGAGAATTGTGAAGCGGTGGCGGTCTATCAGGGATCGCTTCAAGAAGGAGTTCAACAAAAAGATGCGGGCCCCGAGTGGATCTGCAGGACGCCAGAGCAAATATAAGTATGCAAGAGCCCTGGCGTTCCTGCGGGCAACAATGGTCACCAGAAGGTAAATATTCAAAAGGAAATGTTAACATGTCTAACTACCTTTTTTTTCAGCCAGGGCCATTCAAATACAGTATATTAATTTTTCTTTCTCTTTATTCCACAGCACGGTGACCAGCACTCGGGCGCCCGCAGAGTTGGGCCCTTCTGGGGCGATCCCTGAGGAGACCGGCACCGAGGGACACTTTGACTGCCCCGACCCATCCGCACCAACACCTGAGCCCTCTTTCCCCTCCACCAGCACTGGAGCATCGTGGCCACCTGCATTACATGAATCTGCTGGTCAGGATATAGCATTCCCTTTACCCCACCCTTCTGCCACTGCCACCTCTAGTACACCTGCGGCTACTGGGCGGCAGAGGGGTCAGGAAAGGAGCTATGCGCCCGAGTTCTTGCATTTGAATGCATCTTTCCAGAACTGTCTGAAAGTATTATCTGAACAACTTGCCACAGGCATTAATCAGATGAACACCAACATTATGGAGGTGAAGGCACTTCTGCAAACCATGCATTCGGAAGCAAGAACATGTCCAAGTCACAGTTTTTTTTAGATCTGTAGCCGAGCGCATGGATACGATATCTACTGACCAGCAGATGTATGTAATGCATACGTGCCACGCTGTTCTAGTGCAGGCTATCTCCCATCCTCCTCCATCCATCCCAGTCATTCCTCCACCTCCCCCCCCTCCTATTCAATAACAGCAACCTCCCCAGTACCAGTCACCTCCCCAGTACCAGCAACCTCCCCAGTACCAGCCACCTACCCCGTACCACACTCCTACCTCTTACCAATCTCCTTCCCCCTTCCAATTCCCTACCATGTCACCTGCTCCTCCAGTCCCTGCCCCACCCTCCACTACACCACCCATCACCTGTTCTGCCTCCAACTTGTCCTCCCATTCTTTAACTCTTTCCACCCCTTCACCTCTTACTGTTCCTTCCCCACCACCATCCCAGTCCTCTCTACACACTCCCACGGTCGAAGTGTCCCGCAGCCCCTCCAGTAGTATGTCCACCCCACACTACACAACTTTGTAATATATTTTACGTAACAAAAAAAAAAACAGTCTTTTCATGAAAAAAATCAAAATTTTATTAAAAAAATTTTCAATTCACATTTAACAAAGTGGTTAAAAAAATATGATCAATAAAAGTTGAATTGGTTGATTACAATTCTGTCTGTCGTTTATTTCTAAGGTACCATATGTTTTTTTTACATCTGTAAAAATAAAGGTAACATACAGTAAAAAGGTAAAAGACAGTAACAGCATTACATATATTTGGTGTATAAAAAAACATGCATAACATAGAAAAAAAACATAATACACAACAAGGTAGACTTTTTTTTTTTAAAGTTAAACTCTAGGTAAAGGAGGTACTGGTTCCAGTATCAGCAATTTCTCAAACTTGGTCATCCTGCCAGTCTACTAGTCCTTCTGGTGACATAAAATATTCTGCAAATCTGTCCCTCATCCTTGAAACAGCCAGTGAACTGCGATTGGTATTGTTCTGGTAATCATGTAAGGTGGTTTCTTGAGAGTTGTCCTCAATGGAAATCTGTTCTTTGCATATAACAAAATTATGCAGGACCACGCACGCTTTAATGACTTCGTCCACAGTGTCAGTCTTTATATTTATCGCTGTCAATAGTACACGCCATTTTGCTGTCAGGATATCAAAAGTGCACTCCACCATTCTTCTTGCTCTTGTGAGTCTGTAATGAAAAATACGTTTGGTATGGGTCAATCCTCTGCTGGCATAAAGGCTTTAAGAGGTGTTCGGAGAGCTGGAATGCCTCATCACCTACACACACGAAAGGCATAGGTGGCCCAGTGGTTTGAGGCAGCGGCCTAGGGGCTGGGAAATGGAAGGTGTTCCCGTACAGTCGACGACCCATCGCAGAGAGTTTAAAGACCTGGGAATCATTTGACCGTCCATATGCCCCAATGTCCACAGCTATGAACTTATATTCTGCGTCAGCGATGGCCATCAGGACAACAGAAAAATATTTTTTGTAATTGAAATATTCTGATCCTGTTCCCGCTGGCTTTACAATCCGGATATGTTTCCCATCAACAGCTCCAAGGCAATTAGGAAACTGGCAGATCTGTTGGAACTTCTCCGCAATTTGCATCCACCTCTCTGTAGTTGGCTCAGGCAGAAATTCACTGACCAAACAGTCCCACAGTGCACGGCAGGTGTGCTTGATGATGCCCGATATTGTAGATATTCCAAGTCTAAACTGAAAATGTAGTGAGGAGAGCAATTCTCCACTTGCAAGGAATCTGTAAACAAAAAAGAAAAAAAAAATTAGCTCACAATCACAGCATTACATAGCAGAACTCAGGTATAACAATTGGAGATACACAAAAAATGCATTTGAATGAAATAAACACACAGTTTTTGACCATTTTTTATTGCACTGGTATTACTTCGATTCCCTTTTTCTCCTGTAATAAAAAATAATAACAACAATACAAGTGTGTTCAATCAAGCAGATCCAATACATATAGTTTACCTTATAGTGACCATGAGACGCTCCGCAGGAGAAATCGAGAAGCGGCAGTAGGTGTCGCATCTCCTGATATGAAAAAATTTCCCAGGATTATCTCGCAGCTCCATGTTGAGTGTACAATACACACCACAGGTTAGTGTCTGTGCTGTGATGGGGTGGATCCACATACGGCGTCGTCGCTGGCGCTGACGCATAGTGCGCTGCTCTATCTTTCTTTCCTTCTCCATAATCATAATCTTCAAGTGATTCGCCTCCGCAGTAAAATCCACCAGATTCTTGAAAATATTGCCAATAATCACATCCATCTTCACCAGTCACTTGCTCTTCTCTCCAACCAGCACTTTGCTCCTCTACAACCTGTCAAAGATAGGCTGTAGGAACACTGTAGATATAAGTTTCCAGTAGCCAATCAGGTTTGGAAACAAAAGGGGCGTTTTGAAAACCGGATCCGTCGTAATCCGTCAAAAAACGGATAAAAAATGGATGGAACTGATGTGACGGATCCGGTTTTCTGCCTGATCCGCTAGACGGATCAGGCAGAAAACCGGATCCGACTCATCAGGTTTTTCATAAAATTGCCGCATCCGGCGCTCCGACGCGACGCTGGATCGCACCTGACGTCAAAAAATTGATGTGTGAAAGTAGCCTTAGTCTTTTGGCCTGCTCGACTGACTCACTTCCGAGCCACTTTACTAGGAGATCTAACTCCTCACTACTAGAAAGGTCCAGACCATGAATGGCGTTCCGGAACGAGGCTCGCCATGACCTATAGTTCTCGGGTTTATCAGTGAACTTTACAAGTCCTTTCGTAACCAGTTCCTGGTGGGCAAGGAACTTTGCAAAGTCTATGGTGGCTTGGTCAGTGCTGGCACGAGCTGGTGTGTTATAGTCATGTCTAGTGTGTGGTGTATCACCATACCTATTAGACGCTTCTGACTTCGTATAGTCTGTGCAGTACCTTCTCGGTGCAGAAGGTGTCTCTTTAAGGCGGTATAGGAGATGTACCTTCCGCTCAGTGGAACAGCCGCTGTGGTCGACATCTCTGCGCTGGACAACTCCTTGTTTGTGGTAATGAAATTCGGGGTTGGATCGCTGGTAGCCGGCGTAGGCTGATCGATGTGGTGTATCAGGGCTGTCATCTATGCCGGAATGTTGATGAACGTACTCTGCAACGCGCTGCGCTGGATTTTGCTGTTCTAGATCTGGTCCGGGAAAGTTGCTGCGTCTCTCACAATCAGGATCCTTCATAGCTTCCAAATACTCTGCTTTAGCAATTGCAGCTCCTGTCTCTTTGTCTGCCGCAAGTTTTTCTAGCTCTGCTTGCAAACGTGCAGTTTCTGCTTCTCTCTCTGCCTGCAAATGTGCAGTTTCCACTTCTCTCTCTGCCTGCAAACGTGCAGTTTCCGCTTCTCTCTCTGCCTGCAAACGTGCAGTTTCTGCATCTTGCTCTGCTTGCCTCAGCTTTAGGTGTATCTCTCTTTCGACGAAGGAGGATCTTGCTTTGGCTGCTTCGCCTTCGGCACGGGCAACAGCAGCGAGCTCTGCTAATGACGACCTGCTGGAGCTTGCTCGTGACCTCGTTTTGAGTGAGGATGTGCTGTTTTGAGACATTGTGCGCTTAGCTGCGTACTGCTGAGTATATTAGGGGGAAACAGTCTATGCGCGGCGGCTTCCGTGTGGCGGGAATGATGAAGCGCTTGATGGCGGGCTGCACTCTCGGTACTTGTGACTGTATGGCAGCCGCTGCAGTATACGCAGGCAGTGCGGTGTGGGTACAAGCAGCTCCTTAAGTCGTATTCACTATCGCAGGCGTCTAGCATCTGTTTTACTGTTCTGCCTTCATACACGTTGACACGTTGTGCAATCTAGCATACAGCATAAACCACCGTTCCGTACTCCAAATAAGCAGACTGTCCTCTGTAGTCTAACTTGTTTATTGGTGAACAGTATAGAACATGTGCGGTAAAACTATAAAAATACAAATGACATATATAAGTATTGGACACACAGCTGACACTTTACAATTAACAGGAAAGTATACAGTATGATGCAACTTTAACATGAGAATACACAGGATTCTAATAACATCTACTATGCACTGGCTGCTATACAGTTAATAGCCTCTTAAACACTACACTGCTAGAGAAGATATTGATCTTACCAGATATGCTTTACCAGGATAGCAAACTCAAGTTGGAGAGATTACAGGAGAGCACATGAACATGTGTGTTCCGTGAAGTACATGGAAGAAAATGGAGCTTCTTCTTCCCACCATAACTTGCTTCAATCCCACAATGCAATACTCTATCTGCTTGTTAAAGGCACAGGCTATAAATTCAGCCACCACTGGTTGGTGCTATAACAAACAAACCAGCACACAATACAAAACATACTGCCCTGTACTCAGATGGGCAGAACACCAACTGTGGATGTAACGTGCGAAATTCTAAGTCAAGAAAGTGTTAAAGTTGTCTCGGACTGTTTCTCCATTGATAGGGGTCGCCTAGAAGAGGGACTGTTATGGCCTGGGAAGTGCCAGGGTGAAACTGAATCTGGAGATGCAGGTATGCTGAGAAGAATTGTATTGTTTCATGTAGGGGAAGGATTGGACACAGCTGCCACTGGAACACAGGTCACGACTACAGTCCTGTCCCTCCTTTACACTTCCACAGAATTTTAAAAAAATTAAAACTGATGAAATAGGCTTGGACAGAAATGATGGTACGCTTAACTTAATATTTTGTTGCACAACCTTTTGAGACAATCACTGCAATCAAACGATTCCTGTAACTGTCAATGAGACTTCTGCACCTCTTGACAGGTATTTTGGCCCACTCCTCAAGAGCAAACTGCTCCAGTTGTCTCGTGTTTGAAGGTTGCCTTTTCCAGATGGCATGTTTCAGCTCTTTCCAAAGATGCTTAATAGGATTTAGGTCAGGGCTCATAGAAGGCCACTTCAGAATAGTCCAATGTTTTCCTCTTAGCCATTCTTGGGTGTTTTTAGCTGTGTTTTGGGTCATTATCCTGCTGCAAGACTCATGACCTGCGACTGAGACCAAGCTTTCTGACACTGGGCAGCACATTTCGCTCTAGAATCCCTTGAGATTTCATTGTACCCTGCACAGATTCTAGACACCCTGTGCCAGATGCAGCAAAGCAGCCCCAGAACTTAACAGAGCCTCCTCCATGTTTCACAGTAGGGCAATGTTCTTTTCTTGATATGCTTCATTTTTCCGTCTGTGAACAAAGAGCTGATGTGCCTTGCCAAAAAGTTCCATTTTTGTCTCATCTGTCCATAGAACATTCTCCCAGAAGCTTTGTGGCTTGTCAACATGTAGTTTGGCAAATTCTAGTCTGGCTTTTTTATGATTCTTTTTTCAACAATGGTGTCCTTCTTGGTCATCTCCCATGAAGTCGATTTTGGCTCATACAATGACGGATGGTGCGATCTGACACTGATGTTCCTTGAGCTTGAAGTTCACCATTAATCTGTTTAGAAGTTTTTCTGGGCTTTTTGTTACCATTCGTATTATGCGTCTCTTTGATTTGTCATCAATTTTCCTTCTGCGGCCACATCCAGGGAGGTTGGCTACAGTCCTATGGAGCTTAAATTTCTGAATAATATGTGCAACTGTAGTCACAGGAACATCAAGCTGCTTGGAGATGGTATTATAACTTTTACCTTTAACATATTTGTCTATAATTTTCTTTCTAATCTTCTGAGACAACTCTTTCCTTCGCTTTCTCTGGTCCATGTTGAGTGTGATACACCCCATGTCACCAAACAGCACAGTGAGTATCTGTAGCCCTGGTGTGTATGGGCACTTTGATTGGTGTCTGGTTGTGTTAAATAAATATGTCTGACAGTGTACTATCACCCCGGATGAAGGCTGACTGCTGACTGCTGAAACGTGCGTTGGGTCTTATGGTGTGTGCTGTATCCTACACTACAGGTGTTGCTTTATGTGTAATACATTTATATACTGATGCTGAAATGGAATGGGTCCTTTTGTTTTGCATTAGGTGTGGGTTTGTCAGTGGCAAGTAATGTTTGGCTATGTGGGGCCCTTGGTTAACGTTTATCTATAGGTACCTACTCCTTTATTTTTATGCATATCCCCACCTTAGGTATTTGGTTAAGTGCCCTATTTTCACTCACAACTTAACAATGACTCTGTAAGCTTTGTGTGTGGAGGTTTTTAGTATTTTTGCACCACCTTGTGGTTTCCCACTTTTTAATATGCTTAGTCTGTATATGTAAAATAAATTTTCAGTATCTAATAAAAATATATATGTTTGCAATTGTTGATTCTAGTGTACATTTTTTTCCAATATATGATGACAGCCCTATATACAAGCCCACTCACTGATTCCAAGATTGTAGACACTTCTGATGCTAAATAGTGGACACACCTTGATTTAACATGTCCCTTTTGTCACATTATTTTCAGGGGTACCATCATTTCTGTCCAGGCCTATTTCATGAGTTTTCTTTTTTTTAAAAAATTCCATGGAAGCATGGTTGAAAAGCAATGTCTGAATTTCAGTTGTTCATTGTCACAGATTTATGATTTATTATTACTTTTGTGAGATTCAAGTTATTTCTGTGACCATTGTGGGATATTTTGTCATTAAACGAGGTGTACCAACAATTTTGACCACGTGTGTATATATATTTAGCACACTGAGGAAGGTCATTGATTGACCGAAAAGTCTGCTGTTGTACTACTTCTGGATCATATTAAATCTTTTCATCGTATTACTTAAGTTGAGTGCAAAGTTTCAATACATTATAATCAATGATGGTGTCACTTTTGGGTATTTTCTGTCACATAGACCCCTTAACATCACTTTAACCCCTTCATGACCCAGCCTATTTTGACCTTAAAGACCTTGCCATTTTTTTCTGACCAGTGTCCCTTTATGAGGTAATAACTCAGGAACGCTTCAACGGATCCTAGCGATTCTGAGATTGTTTTTTCGTGACATATTGGGCTTCATGTTAGTGGTAAATTAAGGTCGATAATTTTTGCGTTTATTTGTGAAAAAAATGGAAATTTGGCGAAAATTCTGAAAATTTTGTAATTTTCAAATTTTTAATTTTTATTCTGTTAAACCAGAGAGTTATGTGGCACAAAATAGTTAATAAATAACATTTCCCACATGTCTACTTTACATCAGCACAATTTTGGGAACAACATTTTTTTTTGTTAGGAAGTTATAAGGGTTAAAAGTTGACCAGCGATTTCTCCTTTTTACATCAAAATTTACAAAACCATTTTTTTTAGGGACCACCTCACATTTGAAGTCACTTTGAGGGGTCTATATGGCAGAAAATACCCAAAAGTGACACCTTTATAAAAACTGCACCCCTCAAGCTACTCAAAACTACATTCAAGAAGATTATTAACCCTTCAGGTGCTTCACAGGAACTAAAGCAACGTGGAAGGAAAAAATGGACATTTTAATTTTTCCAACAAAAATTTTCTTTTAGCATCAATTTTTTCATTTTTACATGGGCATCAAGATAAAATGGATCCTAAAATTTGTTGGGCAATTTCTCCTGAGTACACAGATACCTCATATGTGGTCATAAACCACTGTATGGGCGCACAGCAGGGCTCAGAAGGGAAGGAGCGCCATTTGACTTTTTGAATAGAAAATATGCTGGAATATTTAGCGGTTGCCATGTCACATTTGGAGAGTCCCTGTGTGCCTAAACATTGGAGCTCCCCCACAAGTGACCCCATTTTGGAAACTAGACCTCCTAAGGAACTTATCTGGATGCATAGTGATCACTTTGAACCCCAAGGTGCTTCACAAATTGATCTGTAAAAAAAAGAAAGTACTTTTTTTTCACAAAAATTTTCTTTTAGCCTCAGTTTTTTTCATTTTCACATGGGCAACAGTATAAATTGGATCCTAAAATTTGTTGGGCAATTTCTCCTGAGTACACAGATACCTCATATGTGGTCATAAACCACTGTTTGGGCGCACGGCAGGGCTCAGAAGGGAAGGAGCGCCATTTGACTTTTTGAATAGAAAATATGCTGGAATATTTAGCGGTTGCCATGTCGCATTTGGAGAGTCCCTGTGTGCCTAAACATTGGAGCTCCCCCACAAGTGACCACATTTTGGAAACTAGACCCCCTAAGGAACTTATCTAGATGCATAGTGAGCACTTTGAACCCCCAGGTGCTTCACAAATTGATCCGTAAAAAAAAGAAAGTACTTTTTTTTCACAAAAATTTTCTTTTAGCCTCAGTTTTTTTCATTTTCACATGGGCAACAGTATAAATTGGATCCTAAAATTTGTTGGGCAATTTCTCCTGAGTACACAGATACCTCATATGTGGTCATAAACCACTGTTTGGGCGCACGGCAGGGCTCAGAAGGGAAGGAGCGCCATTTGACTTTTTGAATGGAAAATATGCTGGAATATTTAGCAGTTGCCATGTCGCATTTGGAGAGTCCCTGTGTGCCTAAACATTGGAGCTCCCCCACAAGTGACCCCATTTTGGAAACTAGACCCCCTAAGGAACTTATCTAGATGCATAGTGAGCACTTTGAACCCCCAGGTGCTTCACAAATTGATCCGTAAAAAAAAGAAAGTACTTTTTTTTCACAAAAATTTTCTTTTATCCTCAGTTTTTTTCATTTTCACATGGGCAACAGTATAAATTGGATCCTAAAATTTGTTGGGCAATTTCTCCTGAGTACACAGATACCTCATATGTGGTCATAAACCACTGTTTGGGCGCACAGCAGGGCTCAGAAGGGAAGGAGCGCCATTTGACTTTTTGAATGGAAAATATGCTGGAATATTTAGCGGTTGCCATGTCGCATTTGGAGAGTCCCTGTGTGCCTAAACATTGGAGCTCCCCCACAAGTGACCCCATTTTGGAAACTAGACCCCCTAAGGAACTTATCTAGATGCATAGTGAGCACTTTGAACCCCCAGGTGCTTCACAAATTGATCTGTAAAAAAAAGAAAGTACTTTTTTTTCACAAAAATGTTCTTTTAGCCTCAGTTTTTTTCATTTTCACATGGGCAACAGTATAAATTGGATCCTAAAATTTGTTGGGCAATTTCTCCTGAGTACACAGATATCTCATATGTGGTCATAAACCACTGTTTGGGCGCACGGCAGGGCTCAGAAGGGAAGGAGCGCCATTTGACTTTTTGAATGGAAAATATGCTGGAATATTTAGCGGTTGCCATGTCGCATTTGGAGAGTCCCTGTGTGCCTAAACATTGGAGCTCCCCCACAAGTGACCCCATTTTGGAAACTAGACCCCTAAGGAACTTATCTAGATGCATAGTGAGCACTTTGAACCCCCAGGTGCTTCACAAATTGATCCGTAAAAAAAAGAAAGTACTTTTTTTTCACAAAAATTTTCTTTTAGCCTCAGTTTTTTTCATTTTCACATGGGCAACAGTATAAATTGGATCCTAAAATTTGTTGGGCAATTTCTCCTGAGTACACAGATACCTCATATGTGGTCATAAACCACTGTTTGGGCGCACGGCAGGACTCAGAAGGGAAGGAGCGCCATTTGACTTTTTGAATGGAAAATATGCTGGAATATTTAGCGGTTGCCATGTTGCATTTGGAGAGTCCCTGTGTGCCTAAACATTGGAGCTCCCCCACAAGTGACCCCATTTTGGAAACTAGACCCCCTAAGGAACTTATCTAGATGCATAGTGAGCACTTTGAACCTCCAGGTGCTTCACAAATTGATCCGTAAAAAAAAGAAAGTACTTTTTTTTCACAAAAATTTTCTTTTAGCCTCAGTTTTTTTCATTTTCACATGGGCAACAGTATAAATTGGATCCTAAAATTTGTTGGGCAATTTCTCCTGAGTACATAGATACCTCATATGTGGTCATAAACCACTGTTTGGGCGCACGGCAGGACTCAGAAGGGAAGGAGCGCCATTTGACTTTTTGAATGGAAAATATGCTGGAATATTTAGCGATTGCCATGTCGCATTTGGAGAGTCCCTGTGTACCTAAACATTGGAGCTCCCCCACAAGTGACCCCATTTTGGAAACTAGACGCCCTAAGGAACTTATCTAGATGCATAGTGAGAACTTTGAACCCCCAGGTGCTTCACAGAAGTTTATAACGCAGAGCCGTGAAAATAAAAAATCATTTTTTTTCTCAAAAAATGATTTTTTAGCCCACTATTTTTTATTTTCACAATGGTTACAGGAGAAATTGGACCCCAAAAGTTGTTGTCCAGTTTGTCCTGAGTACGCTAGTACCCCATATGTGGGGGGGAACCACTGTTTGGGCACACGTCAGGGCTCGGAAGGGATGTGGTGACGCTTTGAAATGCCGACTTGATGGAATGGTCTGCGGGCATCTTGTTACGTTTGCAGAGCCCCTGATGTGCCTAAACAGTAGAAACTCCCCACAAGTGACCCCATTTAGGAAACTAGACCCCGCAAAGAACTTATCTAGATGTGTGGTGAGCACTTTGAACCCCCAAGGGCTACACAGAAGTTTATAACGCCCGGGCATGAAAATAAAAAAATCATATTTTTTCCACAATCAGGATCTTTTAGTCCCCAATTTTTTTATTTTCCCAAGGGTAACATGAGAAATTAGACCCCAAAAGTTGTTGTCCAATTTGTCCTGAGTATGCTGATATCCCATATGTGGGAGAAAACTACTGTATGGGCACACGTCGGGGCTCGGATGGGAAGTAGTGACGTTTTGAAATGCCCACTTGATGGAATGGTCTTCGGGCGTCATGTTACGTTTGCAGAGTCCCTGATGTGCCTAAACAGTAGAAACTCCCCACAAGTGACCCCATTTTGGAAACTAGATCCCCCAAGGAACTCCTATAGATGTGTGATAAGCACTTTGAATCTCCAAGTCCTTCACAGAAGTTTATAACGCAGAGCCGTGAAAATATAAAATCATTTTTTTTCCACAAAAATAATTTTTAGTCCCCAATTTTTTTTCCCAATGTTAACAGGAGAAATTAGAACCCCCAAAGTTGTTGTGCAATTTTTCCCGAGTACGCTGATACCTCATATGTGGGGATAAACCACTGTTTGGGCCTACACACACCTAACCCTAATACAAACCCTAATCATAACCCTGAACCCAACACACCCCTAACCCTAATCCCAACTCTAACCATAAACCTAACTACAAGCCTAACCCTAATTCCAACCCTAACCCTAATTCCAACCCTAACTCAAATTCCAACCCTAACCGTAATTCTAACCTTAACCCTAATGCTAACCCTAACCCTAGTTCTAACCCTAAGGCTGGGTTCATATTGCGTTTTACCAGCCCGTTCAACACGTAGCGTTGACCGGCTGGTAACGGTATAGCATAACGCGATCGCGTTATGCTATACCCGCTAGCGCAGATGAATCAGCAGATAATCAGCCGCGGATCCGCAGCAAAATCAGTAGCGGATCCGCAGCGAAATCCGCCGCGGATCAGCAGCGAAATCTGCCGTGGATCACACGAAATCCGCCGCGGATCAGCGGCGAAATCCGCCGCGGATCAGCAGCGAATCCGCAGTGGATCAGCAGCGAAATCTGCCACGGATCAGCAGCGAAATCTGCCACGGATCAGCAGCGAAATCAGACGCGGATCAGCAGCGAAATCCGCCGCGAATCAGCAGCAAAATCAGTCGCGGATCAGCAGCAAACTCCGCCGCGGATCAGCAGCGATATCCGTCGCGGATCCGCAGCGAAATCAGTTGCGGATCCGCAGCGAAATCAGTCGCGGATCCGCAGCGAAATCAGTCGCGGATCCGCAGCGAAATCAGTCGTGGATCCGCAGCGAAATCCGCCGCGGATCCGCAGCGAAATCCGCCGCGGATCAGCAGCGAAATCCACCGCGGATCCACAGCGAATCAGCAGCAAAATCAGTTGCGGATCAGCAGCGAAATCCGCCGCGGATCAGCAGCGAAATCCGCCCGGATCAGCAGCGAAATCAGCGCGGATCAGCAGCGAATCCGCCGCGGATCAGCAGCGAAATCCGCCGCGGATCAGCAGCGAAATCCGCCGCGGATCAGCAGCGAAATCCGCCGCGGATCAGCAGCGAAATCAGCCGCGGATCCGCCGCGAAATCCTCCGCGGAATCAGCCGCGATATTTCCGCCCGCAGATCCGCAGCAAAAATCCACTAGGAAAAAAAAAAAAATTCTTTTTTTATTATTTGTCCCTACCTATGACGGGGGGGGGGGGGTTCATTTACTTTTTTTTTATTTTGATCACTGTGACAGTTTATCACAGTGATCAAAATATTTTTTTTTACAATGGAGGGCGCACTGCGCATGCGCCGGCCGGCGGGCGCACTGCGCATGCGCCCGCCATTTTCCAAGATGGCGGCGCCCATGAAGAATCCCGGGCAGCCGCCGGGACGGATCCAGGGACATCGGTGGACCGGGAGAGGTGAGTAGGGGACGTCGGAAGGTGAGGGGGGGGATCGGAAGGTGAGGGGGAGTGATCGCAGGAGCAGGGGAGCAGACAGCGACGGCGGTGACCGATCGCTGCCATCTTTCGATGGCGGCGGCCGATCACCGCCGTGACATGGTGTGGGGGGGGTCTGATCGCGGTCTCCAGCCATGGCAGATGCTATTGCAGCATCGGCCATGGCTGGATCGTAATGTTTCACCAGTTTTATTGGTGAAATATTACAAATCGCTCTGATTGGCAGTTTCACTTTTAACAGCCAATCAGAGCGATCGTGGCCACGTGGGGGTTAAGCCAACCCCCCTGTGGTGATGCAGTAAGGGTCCTGTTACTGCGGGTCGGGTGACCTTTCAGTGACCCCGGACCCCCGACCCGCAGTAACATGATTTATAGCATGACGCCGACGGTGGCGTCATGGGTCGGGATGGTACAGGTTTTCATGACGCCAACGTCGGCGTCATGGGTCGGGAAGGGGTTAAATGTAATGTGGTCTCTAATAAAATGGTTTTGTAAATTTTGTTTGAAAAATAAGAAATCGCTGGTCAACTTTTAACCCTTTTAACTTCATAACAAAAAAAAAATTATGTTTCAAAAATTGTTCTGATGTAAAGTAGACATATGGGAAATGTTATTTATTATGTATTTGGGTGAAATAACTCTCTGATTTAAGGGTATAAAAATAAAAAAATTGAAAATTGCAACATTGTTCAAAATTTTTGCCAAATTTCTGATATTTTCACAAATAAACGCAAGTCATAACGAACAAATTTTACCACGATCATGAAGTACAATATGTCACGAAAAAACAGACTTAGAATCAGTGGGATCCGTTGAAGCTTTATAGATAGCAGAAGCCGTGGTGCAATGTGCGTGGACTTATAAACACGTAAATGGTATATGGTATATCACCCTTTGCTACTAACTAGTAACCATCTAGAGAGCAAAAATATTGCAAGAATGGCATAGCGTGTGGAAACTGATCAAACATTCAAATATATGGTAAGTATATTAGATGCAGTTATACTATCAATACAAAAGTTATACACAACCTGTGATACCTTACCTTTCTTGAACATTACAGGGATAACCAATGCCTAAATTTCAACTAGTTGCATACAAGAGTGTGCTTTGTATGTAACTAGAGGCATGGTCGGTCTGGCCTGGCGTGGCATTGGGGCAATCCCCATTGGGCCCTTGGCAGTCGGAAGAAAAGGAGGAGAAAAAGAAAAAAAAAAGTTTGCGGTTTTTAGGGGCCCTTTAAAAGCACAGACAGAGAAGCAGGGGCACACGCACGCAGCATTCATTACCTGAACCGCGGCATAGCACGTCGCGTGTCTGTCTGTCACATGTGCACCAGTTGTCACCGACGTATGACATCAGTGTCATGCATCGCATGCGACGAGCGCACATCAGCCACCAGCCTCTGCTAGGTCGGCGGCCATTTTACTATGTGTGCACTGACCTGCAAAGAGGAGGAGAAGGACGCCGCCCGGCGCAGGGAGCGCATTAAGGTAAGAGGAATCTTTTTTCTCTCGCTCTCTCTCTCTCTGTCTCTCCATGAAGTCAGGAAAAGGAGCCAGGATGCATATATGAAGGAGGGGGAGGAATAAAGGACCAGGATGGATATAAGGGGGGTGGCAGAATGGCTATATGGGGGGCAAGTGAAAAGGACCAGGATGGATATAAGGGGGACGGCAGGATGGCTATATGGGGGCAGGAAGAAAGGACCAGGATAGATATAAGGGGGTGGCAGGATGGCTATATGGGGGGGCAAGGAAAAAAGGACCAGGATGGATATAAGGGGGGGGGAGGCAGGATGGATATATGGGGGGCAGGAAAAAATGACCAGGATGGATATAAGGGGGCGGCAGGATGGCTATATGGAGGGCAGGAAAAAAAGGACCAGGATGGATATAAGAAGGGAGGCAGGATGGCTATATGGGGGGCAGGAAAAAAGGACCAGGATGGATATAAGGGGGTGGCAGGATGGATATATGGGGGGCAGGAAAAATGGACCAGGATGGATATATGGGGGGCAAGAAAAAAGGACCAGGATGGATATAAGGGGGCGGCAGAATGGACATATGGGGAAGTAAAAAAGGACCAGGATGGATATAAGGGGGGTGGCAGGATGGCTATATGGGGGCAGGAAAAAGGGCCAGGATGGTTATAAGGGGGGGGGCGGCAGAATGGATATATGGGGGCAGGAAAAAATGACCAGGATGGATATAAGGGGGGTGGCAGGATGAAAATATGGGGGGCAGGAAAAAAAGGACCAGGATGGATATATGGGGGGCAAGAAAAAAGGACCAGGATGGGTATAAGGAGGGCGGCAGAATGGACATATGGGGGCAGGAAAAAAGGACCAGGATGGATATAAGGGGGGTGGCAGGATGGCTATATGGAGGGGCAGGACAAAGGACCAGGATGGTTAGAAGGGGGGGCGGCAGAATGGATATATGGGGGCAGGAAAAAATGACCAGGATGGATATAAGGGGGCATCAGGTTGGATATATGGAGGGGCAGGAAAAAAGGACCAGGATGGATATAGGGGGATGGCAGGATGGATATATGGGGGCAGGAAAAAAGACCAGGATGGATATAAGGGGGCGGCAGGATGGATATATGGGGGCAGGAAAATAGGACCAGGATGGATATAAGCAGGGACAGCGCGATGGATATATGGTGGGCAGGAAAAAAGGACCACAATGGATATGGGGGAGCCAGGATGCATATATATGGGGGGCAAGGATGCATATATAAGTGGGACCAGGATGGATATATGGGGAGAGCCAGGATGGATTTATGGGGGGAGGCCAGGAAAATGGACCAGGATGGATATATGGGGTTCCAGGAGAGATATATGGGGGGGCTGGACAAGGGACATATGGGGGCCAGTATGGATATGAAGCGATGGCTGGGGAACCACCACGGTGCAGGGAGACTACAGTACACAAGATGAGGTGCAAACAACAAAGGGTAAATTTATTGGAAGGCAAGGAATGAAGTGGATAAGGAAGGTGCAAACGGGTATGCAATGGCAAAAGATAGTTTACAAGAGTTTGTATTCTTTAGCTGGGCCGTCAAATAACACGGTGCTCCAACTATTACAGGATCAATATATATCACACAGGCAAAACCAAACAATAAACAAAGAATGAGGCTACTCTACGTATAACCTCCCTGGCCTCTACTAAACAGACCACACGGCTGCCGTGTTCTGTCTGTTGAAGCCTTCACTATGCCTTGACATGTGCACAAATGGGAACAAACTCGCGGTGATGTTGGGGACTCCGGTCAGTCCCGGGGCCCCCAACAGTCTTGAACGGTGGTGCGCACGTCTTTCTGGCAGATCCGTGAAACGTGGTCTTCTCCTTGCTTCAGGGTCCTGGAGGTGCTCCTGGAAACTGTAAATGCCTTTCTCGGTCTCTTCATGGCTTCTCAAAATAGCACTGTGCAGCCACCTTTGCTACACCCAAAGAGTCTGTTCAATCTCACAAGTCCACTAAGTCTCAGGCTGTGCGACCTTTTTACACAGCTCCATGCACAGCAGCTCTCAGCAATAGCTCCCAGCTCACATGCTCTCAACGGTTCAACTGCTCCTATCCTCAGACTCGGGCAGTTCATTAACAAAGTCCTTTACAGGGGAGCAGATCATTCCATCACACCAGACAAGGGGGTGCTGTCTCTTAAAGTTGCATTGTGTTTCTTACTGTCCATAATAGCACCACCACCTTACAGCTAGCTGGGGGGAGGATGGATATCTGAGGGCCAGGTTGCATAAGGGACATAGGGGGCCAGGTTGGAGCATATTATAAAATTAAGGGGGCCATGCTGGGTGAGATTATTAAATAAAGGACTTAATTACTGTTTGGGGGCCAGAATGAGGAACATGCTATATTAGTTTATGGTGACAAGTGGGGAGCATAATTTCTTTAGGGTCCAATTAGGGACATTATTACTACTGTAATATAATTTACTTTTTAGGAAACTGTTTTCCATGGAGGAAACAAAAGGGGGGGCCTGTTACTGTGCAGAGCGGCACTACTTCTCTTTTCTTTCTTCATCTGATGCAGTGTAGAAGTCAGGGAAAAAGTGGGGAAAGTGCTCTGGAAGCAATCAGCTATTGATGACTGTGTGTTATTTTTGCAGAGATGAGTCCTGGCTGGAAGAAGCGATAGCGGTCTGTGCTGGCTGAAGAAGAAAAGCAAAGGAGAAGGACTTCAACTAGAGACATCACTGGTGAGTCATTGTATTACATACACACACACTATTCACTATAGACTATGTACAGAGTTCCTGTGTAGAATGTCACTGGTGATCACTGTTTTACCTGTACACTGACACTATATACAGAGCTCCTGTGTATAATGTCACCAGTGATTACTGTATTACCTGTATACTGACACTGTATACAGAGCTCCTATATATGTCACTAGTGATCACTGTATTACCTGCACACTATACACTTTATATAAAGCTCCTGTGTATAATGTCACTGGTGATCATTGTATTACCTGTACACTGACACTATATACAGAGCTCATGTGTATAATGTCACTGGTAATCACTGTATTATATGTACACTATATACAGAGGTACTGTGTATAATGTCACTGGTGATCACTGTATTACCTGTACACTATATACTGAGCTCTTGTGTCTAATGTCACTGGTGGTCACAGTATTACCTATACACTGACACTATATATAGAGCTCCTGTGTATAATGTCACCAGTGACCACTGTATTACCTGTATACTGACACTATATAAAAAGCACCTGTGTATAATGTCACGGGTATCACTGTATTACCTGTACACTATATGCTGAGCTCCTGTGTATAATGTCAATTGTAATTGTAGGGGATTGTGTTGTGTATGGCGGTCATCTGTTCTCTCTGATGTTAATTAGAAGATTCTTTATTTCCATTAGAGATTAGATACTTGGATCACAGTGTCAGAGATGCTACAGGGGTTCTCCTGTGAAAAAAAGTAATCACCTCTCCACTCCACAGGATTAGTGATAACGTATTGATTGGTGGTGGTGGGAGGGTCTGACTACTGGGACCAAGTCGGCAGAATGTGAAATTATTATCCCGATTAGATTGGAGCTGTATGTCCGACTTGACCACTGATCCATTCATTCACTCTGTGGCTGCGAGCACTGCTCTTGTTTTTTTCTGAAAGCCCCAAAGAGAATGAATGGAGCTGCGGTCAGACATCTGAACTGCTGCTGCATTTTAAAATGCAGATAAGTGTCCTGTCAGGGATAAAACTTCTCCATTCTTCCGATTGGTGCAGTTTCTAATGGTCGGACCTAAGCGATCACGTATCCTGTGGAGTCCATGGATCGGTGATAACTTGTTTTAACCATAGAAGCTTTAATGTAAAATACCGTAATTGTACATCCCAGTTATGGGGCGCACAATAGATGTGCAAGGGCCCACTCTGTTTTACAATGGATGCTCCACTATAATGGGGATAACGACTTACAGATATTTCTATATAGCTGTAGGTTTGTAGGCAGGGCCGGCGTCAGCACCCGGCACACCCGGGCAAGTGCCGGGCCCTGAGCAGGCGGGGGGCCCACTCGCTGTCTGGCACCCCCGCGCCCGTTAGCGGAGGAGAGCGGTGTCAGCGCCGCCACTGGGCCCCCCCCCGCTTGCTCAGGGCCCCGGCATCAGCAGGCACAATACTTACCTCTCCCGTGCCTCCGCTGCCGCAGCTTCGGGCTCCAGGGGGCGCCGGCGCTTCCTCTCATAGCAGCGCCGCTGAATGACGTCATCATTCAGCGGCCGGCTGTGGCAGAGAGCGCGGACGCTGGACAGGTAAGACGTGTGTGTGTGTGTGTCTCCGTGTGTGTCTGTGTGTATGTAGTGCGGTGCTTTGTGTGTGTGTGTGTGTGTGTGTATGTGTGTGTATGTATGTGAGAGAGTGCTTGTGTGCTGTGGTGCTGTCTGTGTGTGATGATGGGCAGGCATTGCTGATAATGGGGAGGCATTGATGATGAGGAGAAGATGATGATAATGGGCAGGCATTGATGATAATGGGCAGGCATTGATGATGGGGAGAAGATGATGATGGGCAGGCATTGCTGATAATGGGGAGGCATTGATGATGATGGGGAGAAGATGATGATAATGGGCAGGCATTGATGATAATGGGCAGGCATTGATGATGGGGAGAAGATGATGATGGGCAGGCATTGCTGATAATGGGGAGGCATTGATGATGATGGGGAGATGATGATGATAATGGGCAGGCATTGATGATAATGGGCAGGGGGAGTCTTTCCACAGCGCCCTTTCCTGAGCCGTAACAGTGCAGAACGCAGTACAGTGCAGAGGAGAGCTCCATATTTTGTATGGAGCATTATATGGAGACCAGTATCCTGTATGGACCATTATATGGGGACCAGTATTCTGTATGGAACATTATTTTGGGTCCAGTATTCTGTATGGAGCATTATTTTGGGTCCAGTATTCTGTATGGAGCATTATATGGGGGTGACATCCTGCATGGGGTATTATATGGGTGATGAGGGGGAGACTGTGGTGCCCATAATATTGTATGGAGGACTGTACTGTCCAGTCTGTTCTGTGCGCTGTGAGGATTTGGCGGTTTTTGAGCTATTGTACAATTTACAATAGATATCACTCATGTAATGGAAGAAGTGAAGTATTTGGCATTGTACTATACCTATATTTCTCTGCTGTATCTGTGCATCATGAATCGTGGTCTGTGTTAAAGGGGCCCACTGAGGCTCTTTCGCCCGGGGCCCATAAAAACCTGGAGCCGGCCCTGGTTGTAGGGCGGGCACCTAGAGTCCATTCCCTTGGTGGGCCCCAGACACCACAGTCCGACCCTGACTAGAGGTATGGTTAAGGCTATGTGCACACGTTGCGTTTTTTTAGCGGTTTTGCCGCGGTTTTTCGCGGCGGAAACGCCACAAAACCGCGGCAAAACCGCTTACACAATACAACTCATTAAGGCCTATGAGACTCCGCAATGCTGTGCACATGCTGCGGGTTTTTTCCGCGGCGGAATCGCATCGCGGGAGAATCCGCAGCATGCTCATTCTTATTTGCGGAACCGCGGCGATTCCGCCGCCATAGGAATGCATTGAACCGCTTACTTTCTGCATGTGGCTGTGCCCACCATGCGGAAAGTAAGCGGTTCATGTGCGGATGATACCCAGGGTCTGGAGGAGAGGAAACTCTCCTCCAGGTCCTGGGTACCATATCCATGTAAAAACAATAATTAAAATAAAAAATAATGATATTCTCACCTTCCGGCGTCCCACGCAGCTTTCCCGCCTCTCAGCGACGCTCCCGCCAATCACGTTCCCAGAAGTGCATTGCAAGATCACCCAGATGACGTAGCGGTCTCGCTAGATGCTACGTCATCGGGATGATTGCCGCAAAGGACTCCTGGGAACGGAACTTGCCGGGAGCGTCGCTGAGAGGCGGGAAAGCTGCGGGGGACGCCGGAAGGTCAGAATATCATTATTTATTATTTTTTTTATTATTTTAACATCAGATCTTTTTACTATTGATGCGACATAGGCGGCATCAATAGTAAAAAGTTGGTCACACGAGTCAAACACTTGTTTGACTCGTGTGACCACCCTGTCAGATCGCTTGTAAAACGCTAGCATTCTGCAAGCTAATTCCGCTTGCAAAACGCTAGTGTTTAGCGGGAATACGCATACCTATAATATGCGGATTTCCCGCGGCAGGGAGGTGCGGAATTGCCGCGGAAATTTCCATGGCAATTCCGCAACGTGTGCACATAGCCTGATAGTTGATATGACCCATGGTTGATGCTGTGAATTTAGAACAGCCAATTGTTTTGCTCTGAGACGTCTGAGCCTTTGTTGTGGACAAAAAAAGTGTGGATAGTGACGGTTGATGCTACAAATTTTAGCATTAAGACTTACTCATGGCAGCCTTAGGGTATGTGCACACGTTGCGGAATTAAGATGCAGATCCACAGCGTTTTTGGATGAACAGATTCGCATCAAATCCGCAGTGTAGTGCACAGCCAATGTAAGTCTATGGAAATGGAGATTTGTTGTGCACATGGTGCGGAAAAAAACACGCGGATTCGCAGCGTTTTATTTTCCGCAGCATGTCAATTCTTTGTGCGGATCTGCAGCGTTTCTGCACCCATTGACTTGCATTTTAGTCGGGCACATTCGCTGCAAAACCGCAGGTCTAGAAAAGATCTGCGGTTTTGCTGCGGATGAAACGCTGCAGATCGGGAGGAGGGAAGTGTGTGGGCAGTGACTGTGTGCATGTATAGTGTGTGGGTGGTGACTATGTGCATGTATGGTGTGTGCGGGGCACTGCGTGTATCTGTGTGTGTGTCTATGTGTGTGCGTGTCTGTGTAGGCAGCCATTGTCTGATGGGACTACTGCTCCCATCCAGCAATGAATACCTTACAGTGACAGCTTTGCCAATGATGGGAAAGTAGTCCCATCAGACAATGGCTGTGATCAGTAGTAAAAAAAAAAATACAGAACATACATTACATATAACATACAGAACATACAGTACATATAACAAACAACACATAATAGAGTGCATACTTATCAAACATCTAGTCACCCATGCCCTCGCCTCCTTTAATAAAAACAAAATAAAAAAACAACCTATACTTACCTTTCCGCCGCAGTCCAGTTATGAACGAGTGTCCCAAGATGATCTCAGGTGTAGAACACTGACATCGGGTGATGTCAGTGCTCTACAGGGGCCCCGCGAGGAACTGACAGCGGAGGTAATCCTCAGCGATGTATATCCCTCCGCTGCTGCTGGTCACTTCAGTTCATTCTCTCACCTGGCAACACTGTGTGAGAAAATTCCCATGCAGCATTGCCGGAAAGTGAGAGAATGAACTCAGGTAACCTCTTCATTGATGCACTGCAGAGAGATTATCTCCTGTCAGTTCATCACTGGGAGGCCCTATAGAGCAGTGAAATCACCCAATGTCACTGTTCTGTAGAGGAGATCGTCGTGGGACACTCGTTATTAATTGGACTGTGCCGGACAGGGAGTATACGGTTGGTTTAATATTTTACTTTTTATTACAGGAGACCGAGGGTGTCGCATGGATTAGGCGTACAATAAAAATATGAAAACCGTGTTGTGTTTTATTTCATTAATATACTTTATTCTTATGTGTGTGTGTGTTTTTTAATCCTTTCATACTACAGTCATGGACAAAAGTTTTGAGAATGACACAAATATTAATTTTTACAAAGTCTACTGCTTCACTTTTTCTAATGGCAATTTGCATATACTCCAGAATGTTATAAAGAGTGATCAGCTTAACAGCAATTACTTGCAAAGTCAATATTTGGCTAGAAAATGAACTTTATCCCCCAAAACACTTTTCAACATCATTGCAGCCCTGCCTTAAAAGGACCAGCTAACCTATTTTCAGTGATTGCTCCATTAACACAGGTGTGGGTGTTGATGAGGACATGGCTGGAGATCAATCTGTCATGATTAAGTAAGAATGACACCACTGGACACTTTAAAAGGAGGCTGGTGCTTGGCATCATTGTTTCTCTTCTGATAACCATGGTTATCTCTAAAGAAACACGTGCAGTCATCATTGCAATGCACAAAAATGGCCTAACGGGGAAGAGTATCGCAGCTAGAAAGATTGCACCTCAGTCAACAATCTATCGCATCATCAAGAACTTCAAGGAGAGAGATTCCATTGTTGCCAAAAAGGCTCCAGGGCGCCCAAGAAAGACCAGCAAGCGCCGGGACCATCTCTTAAAAGTGTTTCAGCTGCGGGATCGGGCTACCAGCAGTGCAGAGCTTGCTCAGGAATGGCAGCAGGCAGGTGTGAGTGCATCTGCACGCACTGTGAGGTGGAGACTCTTGGAGCAAGGCCTGGTCTCAAGGAGGGCAGCAAAGAAGCCACTTCTCTCCAGAAAAAACATCATGGACAGACTGATATTCTGCAAAAGGTACAGGCAGTGGACTGCTGAGGACTGGGGTAAAGTTATTTTCTCTGATGAATCCCCTTTTCGATTGTTTGGGACATCAGGAAAACGCCTCATTCGGAGAAGACAAGGTGAGCGCTACCACCAGTCTTGTCTCATGCCAACTGTTAAGCATCTTGAAACCATTCATGTGTGGGGTTGCTTCTCAGCCAAGGGAATTGGCTCTCTCACAGTCTTGCCTAAAAACACAGCCATGAATAAAGAATGGTACCAGAATGTCCTCCAAGAGCAACTTCTCCCAACCCTCCAAGAGCAGTTTGGCGATCAACAATGCCTTTTCCAGCATGAAGGAGCACCTTGCCATAAAGCAAAGGTGATAACTAAATGGCTCAGGGAACAAAACATAGAGATTTTGGGTCCATGGCCTGGAAACTCCCCAGATCTTAATCCCATTGAGAACTTGTGGTCAATCATCAAGAGACGGGTGGAAAAACAAAAACCTAAAAATTCTGACAAAATGAAAGCATTGATTGTGCAAGAATGGACTGCTATCAGTCAGGATTTGGTCCAGAAGTTGATTGAGAGCATGCCAGGGAGAATTGCAGAGGTCCTGAAGAAGAAGGGTCAAATATTGACTTGCTGCATTAACTCATTCTAACTGTCAATATAAGCTTTTGTTACTCATATGTTTGCAATTATATTTCTGTCTGTGATAAAAACATCTGTCAAACACACATAAAAACCGAGGGCAGCAGATCATGTGAAAATATAATATTTGTGTCATTCTCAAAACTTTTGGCCATGTGTTGTGAATGTGCTAGAAATGAATTCTGAGCAGAAGCTCCCTCTGGTGGTTACAAACAGTACTGAACTATCCAATGAAGATTGGCGATCAGGTGTTACTGACTGGTCTTATATAAGGGAGGTTCCCTCCATCAGGGTTGCCGGTGATCAATTGTTCTGGTCTCATCTTTGATTCCTGTTCACTTTGTAGCTTGCTGTTTCGTGCCTGCATCTTCTGCTAACAGATAAGACATTTTCTTCATTTAGTTTTTTGTGCTTGCTTTTTGCATTTTGTCCTGCACTTCTGTGGGGGTCTGCCGGGTCCCCTTCGGGGGCTTGTGCTCCTCTCAGTTTAGTTCGGCCACTGTTGTTTGTTCATTTGCCTTTTCCAGTTTTTTCAGTGGTTGCTGTTTTGTTTTTGTTACACCAGAGAACTAATTTAGGTGGTAGAGGTCGTGTGATCTCAGGTGTTTTTGTAATTAGTAGAGTTGGTACTTTTCAGGGTTTTTTGGGATTGCAGTAAGTGTCCTTCCTATCCTTTTCTATTTAGGAAGTTTGGGCCCCAACGTTTGCTCATACTATTTTCTGTCTGTGTCTGTATTTCCTCTTGTCTAACCGCCATTACATGTTTGGGGCTTTCTATGTTCTTTGGGGATCTGCTCCGGGGCAGATAGTTTTCCTCTTTCTGTCTTTAGGTGTAGTTAGCTTCTCAGGCTGTGACGAGGCGTCTAGGACCAACGTAGGTATGCTCCACGGCTGCCTTTAGTTGTGGTGGTTAGTCAGGGTACTGCAATCCCATAGATTCCAACCTCTCTGGTGTATTTCCTTTTTTGCCTGCTCTCCTCAGCTACCAAATCATAACAGCCATGACTGTATAAGATTAATAATGGATAGGTGTCTTATTGACGCCTCTCTATTATTAACCGGGCTTAATGTCACCTTACAATACAAAGGTGACATTCACCCCTTATTACCCCATATGCCACCGCTACACGGCAGTGGGAAGAGAGGGGCTCAGTGTCAAAATTGGCGCATCTTATAGATGCGCCATATCTGGGGAGGCTGCGGGCTGGTGTTTGAAGCCAGGGAGGGGTGAAAATCCATGGCCCCTTCCTAGGCTGTGAATATCAGCCTGCAGCGGTCTGCGTAGCCTTTCTGGACGCTCCGGTCCGAGTGCCGGCGGCAGTGCGAGTATTGAGGTGCGAGACTCGTGACAGTTTCTCGCAAGTGTGACCCCGGCCTAACACAGATTTTTTCTATCTATAGATATATCTGTCTATCGATAGATAGATATATCTATCGATAGACAGATATATCTATAGATAGATAGGCTTGAGAAAGGTCCACACTTGGGACCGAAACGTCACACTTGGGACCGAAACGTCGCACATGGGCCAATAAACCACATTTGATATTTTTTACCGGAGTGCTGCCTTCATTTTTTCTGGATCCTATTACAAGGTTTGGTACATGCCTGGAAGGATTTTTTGCACCCCACTTGCTTCTTTGGTGCTGCTTTTTGTCTTTGTTTTTTTTATAGCTATAGATCTATCTATCTATAGATATATCTATCTATAGATAGATAGATATGGGATAGATAGATAGATAGATAGATAGATAGATAGATAGATAGATATGGGATAGATAGATAGATAGATAGATAGATAGATAGATAGATAGATAGATAGATATGGGATAGATAGACAGATATGGGATAGATAGATAGATATGGGATAGATAGACAGATATGGATAGATAGGGAGATATTGATAGAAGGAATGAGATAGATAGATAGATAGATAGATAGATAGATAGATAGATAGATGGGATAGATAGACAGATATGGATAGATAGGCAGATATTTGATAGATAGAAGGAATGAGATAGATAGATAGATAGATAGATAGATAGATAGATAGATAGATAGATAATAGATAGATATGGGCTAGATCTATAGATATGGGATAGATCTATCTATCTATCTATCTATATCTATCTATCTATCTATCTATCTATCTATCTATCCATCCCATATCTATTTATCTATCTATCATCATCATCTATCTGTCTATCTGTGTGGGTAATGGAGTATGGGTTGGACAAATGTAAAAGAGGAGGTTGGACAAGAAATGATATCACAAATCTTTCTTTTTGTTAAATAACATATCTTTAGCTTACAAAAATGCATACAAATCTGCATGAAAAAAACGCATCAAAAACGCACCTGCGTTTTCTGCCAAGAGGTGCAGATTCTGTGCAGAAAATTCTACAGGCAAATCTGCAACGTGTGCACATACTCTTAGTCATTATATGCAAAATCTGACATTCACGTTGCTTTTATCACTGAAATCAGAATTGCATATTATCATGATTCTCTATAAAATCAATTTGCATACTGTAATTTGTAAGGAAAACAAATATACAATTGCATTACTGTGACCTTAAATGTGCATTATATTAAAAACGTTAGTTTAAGTCTTGTTTGCTATTGAAAGCATTTGGGATCCCAATTTCCAATTTGAAAATCCAAAACCTCCCTTTAGTTAATAGCTTATGATCATCTATGAATGATCGCACTCTTGTATCGGTTTATACTTCTTCTCAATGCCTTTGTACCTCAAAATTGTTAGGTCCTGTTTGTGCTAACTCTAGTTTTCAGGGCTGCCATGGTATATCCCACATACTGGAGTTTATAAAGAGTACACTCAATTACATATGACAAAGCTGGAATTGCAAATGATAAAGTTTGGATTTAATTTGATATATTTTATAATTTTGATAATATTGAAAAATATCTGTTTTATCCATAAAATCACGTTTTACAGATAGACTGCCTACACGCAAGGAAACCTGACACAGATAGCCTTGTTTTCTCAGTATGATTTTGTGCTCGGAGAAAAAATGTTGCCGATAGATGGACCCTACGGGAGGATGTTATTAGCCCAGGCTGGTTAGCAAGGGGTGTATGGGTGGGTGGAGTTTAGGCAGCAGTAAGAGGAGAAGAGAAGTTAGAGAAGCAGCACTCTTAGGAGTGAAGGTGGAGAGGAGAGCTAGCCTTTAGAAGCTCGTCCTCTGGTAGAAAGAAGCAGACTGAGGAGCTTCTGGAGCGCATGAGAAAGGGTCCAAGGGCACGAAGCTTGCATATATCCATTCGTGGCTCTACAGGGACCAGGCCACCAGGGACCGGCCCCTAGACTAGTGGGAAACCTTCAGGCCCTGCTAGTAAGCCAGCGGTGGTGATCACTTTACGGGTTACTACTACCAACCACCAGCACTACCTCCAGGTAGGAAACAATTTAGGACCAAGGATGCACAGAATTAATCTGTCACCCGACAGGGTCCGCAGCTTCTGGACTGAGAGACTGCGTGGTGAGGTGCTAGGAAGAGAGGAGTGGAATAGCACAGAGAGAGACGGCCAGGAAAGGAACACACTGAAAGGAAGTCTTAGGCAAGTGTGACCAATCTACCTGGGGGTGCTGGACCCCTCTCCCGGAGGACACAGTGCCAGGCAGGCATCTGTCTTATTGGCCAAAGACTGTGAGTAAAAACACTGAAACTGCACTTGGACTGTCTCAGAGATTTCTTCCAGCGACGCACATATCTCTCAGCTACACCCCTCAGCACCATTCCTCAAACATATAACATCTACCTGCCCTGGAAGAACACAGCCTCACCTGTAGGAGGCCTACCAACTAGCTGCTTAAAACCATCACTTCCAGAGGACCTGCACAGCAGCGCTGGTCACCCTGATCAGACACTACAGATGGCGTCACGAATCACTACATAAACTTTATCCCCTGTAAATATATCCCCTTTTTGGTGAGCGCCCAGGGCCATGGACCGGGTCGTTGCTGCAGTGACGTCTCCCATTGAAGTTAACAGGCTCGGTACCGAGTACCCCACGGCCCTGGTGGGCGACTCAAAAGCAGACAGCTGTGGGCTTATATTATCAAGCTGGGAAGGTCCAGATAACCATGGACATTAACAACCAATTAATATCAGCTTACAGCTGTCTGCTTTGCCTTTGCTGGTTATCAAAAATAGGGGGCCACGAAATTTTTAGGGTTCTCCCATTGCTTATAACCAGCAAAAGCAAAGCAGACAGCTGTGAGCTGATAAAAATAGGCTGGGAAGGTCCATGGTTTTCAGCTCACAGCTGTCTGCTTTGCTGGTTATAAAAAATGGGAGGACGCTAAAAAAATGACGTGTACCCCCCGATTTCTGATAACCAGCAAAGGCAAAGCAGACAGCTGTGAGCTAATATTAATAGACTGGGAAAGTCCATGGTTATCTTGGTCTTCCTAACCTTTAATTACCAGCCCCCAGCAACCCCAGAATTGGCACATTCATTAGATGCCCACTGACGTGAAGCCCAGGCATTAGTAATGGAGAGGCGTCTAGAAGACACCCTCATTACTAGCCCAGTAATCAAAAATAAACACACACAGAAAAAATAATTTAGCTTTAAAAACGCTACCCCACATGTCATTCAACAATTCATGAAAAAAGAAACCAAAAAAATCCATGAAGAGCCGATGTAGTCCCCCAAATCCGAAGTAATCCAGAAATGGGAATATGTAAGACAAAAAAAGAGAGAGGAAAAGAGATAAAAACAAGAAGTCCTACCTTATTCACCAATCTATGATTAAAAAAATCCTTGAAGTTCCAACATAATCTATCAGGATCTCACGATGTCCAGCACTTCTGTACTGCAACCTATGGAGTGTCTTTCTGAAAATGATGCTTCATAAGTCACTCTAGGTCATGTCTCACTCTCGATGACGTCAGTAACTCAGTAGCGTCATCGCAGACATGAATGCGAGTAACCTATGAAGTGTCATTCTCAGAACAACGCTCCATAGGTTGCAGTAGAGATTCAAAGTTGCTGGCTCCCTCCAAACCCAGCGGCTCTGAGCAGCGGTGAGTTGGTGACATCAGTAACTACCCCGCTCATCAGAGTCACCGCAGCTTCAACGTAATCCATCAAGATCCCACGATGTCCAGCAATTTTGTACTGTAACCTATGGAGTGTCGTTCTGAGAATGAGACTCCATAGGTTACTCCAGGTCATGTTTCATGAGTCACGAGTGATGACGCTGCTGAGTTATTGACGTCATTGATCAGGACGTCGTGGGATCTCAATGGATTACATCAGAAATGCGTGGATTTTTTAAAATATTGTGAATGAGGGAGTGTTTCTCATTTTTATTTCTTTTTCTGTTTTTTATGTCTTTTAGGTTCTCAATTTTGAGCTACTTCGAATTTTGGGAACTACGTCGGATCTTCATTTTTTGGGGGGGCTTTTAATAAACTGGTGAACAAGGTGTTAGAGTGCTTTTAGAAATAAACTTTTTTTTCTTTATGTGTGTTTTTATTTTTGATTACTCTGTTAGTAATGGAGGTGTCTGATAGATGCCTCGCCATTACTAACACCCTGGGCTTGATGCCAGAGGACATTACAAAGCTGACATCAACCCCATAAGCCTTTATGCCGATTGCCACTGCATCAGGGCAATTGGGAACAGTCGAGGTAAAGCACCAGAATTGGTGCATCTAATGGATACACCAAATCTTGGGTGGCTGTGGACTGGTATTTTTAGGCTTGGAAGGGCATGATAACCAGGGACCTTCCCAGCCTGATAATATCAGCCCACAGCTGTCTACTTTACCTTGGCTGGTTGTAAAAAATAGGGGGGACCCCATATAATTTTTTAGATTATTATTTATTTATTTAAAAGGTTAAAACACCCTTTAGTTCCACATGAAAGACACTAAAAGGTGAAAGTTTATTATATGTATGTGGCTTGTAAAATGATATGTCTGCAGGATATCTATATATTCTATCTATCATCTATTTTATTTAGTTATTCTATCCATCTATATCTGTAAATAAGATTGCTTTATTAGTTTGAAAACTATCTTTAAATTAGATTCACAGCATGTAAATGATGATGTTAAAAACGCATACCATATGGATGTCATACCAGGGCTGCCACTAGGAATTTTGGGGCCCCATGCTGGCAAAATTTTCAGAGCCCCCTTGAGACTCCACCCAGGCTCCACCCCTCAAACTGTCCACAGGCCCACGGCTCTCTCTTGGGAACTCTTAATGTGGGATTGGTGACAAATGTAGCTTTTCCATCACCAGATCACATATATAGCCAGCAGGTTTTGTTTTGGCCAAAAGATTTTATAAGCCGCCACCATAACAAGGTAGTCTCTTTTGGCCGGGCCCTACTCTACTGTAACCTATTAAACATTTGTTAAAATATCCAATACAATTTAGGTATATTTTTATTTATTTTTAAATTTTTAAAATGACCAATAATATCACGTACAAGGGACAAATATCACCTCACCATGACCAGACACCATATTACCAACACATAGTGACTTATAATACCACATACAAAGAACAAATACCGCCATACCATGTGCTGACCACATATTACCACCACATAGTGACCTATAATACCACATACAAGGAACAAATACTGCCACACCTTGTCCAGACTACATATTATCACCACAGTGACCGAATAATATCACATACAAAGGACAAAAACCACCACACCATGACCAGACCACATATTACTACCACATAGTGACCAAATAATAGCACATACAAGGAATAAATACAGCCACACCACGGTTGGACAACATATTACCTCCACATAGTGACTGAATGCTACAATACTGATCATTAATAAAAAAAGCACAATACTAATATCACCATAAGTGCCATTATACACAGGGGATCTGTACTTAGTATGCAGTGTCTGTGTACAGGTAATACAGTGATTACCAGTGACATTATACACAGAAGCGCTGTATACAGACATGGGGTCTCCATCCTGCTCCTTGTCTCCATCCTGCCCCATATTCCTGTCCCATCTGTCTCCATCCTGCCCATATTCCTGTCCCATCTGTCTCCATCCTGCCCCATGATCCTGTACCATCCGTCTCCATCCTCCATATTCCTGCCCCATCTGTCTCCATCCTGCCCCCTGTGCCTCCATCCTGCCCTATATTCCTGCCCCCTGTGTCTCCATCCTGCACCGTGTCTCCATTCTGAACCATGTGTTTACATCCGGCCCCCATATCTCCTATCCTGTCCCCGTGTCTCCCATCCTGCCCCTGTATCTCCATCCTGCTCCCTGTGTCTCCTTCCCACCCCATATTCCTGCCCCATTTGTCTCCATCCTGCCCCCTGTGTCTCCATCCTGCACTGTGTCTCCATCCTGCACTGATTCTCCATTCTGCACCGTGTCTCCATTCTGCACCATGTATTTACATCCTGCCCCCGTGTCTCCCATCCTGCCCCATATTCCTGCCCCATCTGTCTCCATCCTGCACGGTGTCTCCATCCTGCCTTGTGTCTCCCCACCTGACCCCATGTCTCCCATCCTGCCCCTGTCTCCATCCTACCCCCGTGTCACCATTCTGCCCCCATGTCTCCATCCTGCCCCATGTTTCCATCCTGCCCCCGTGTCTCCCATCCTGCCCCGTGTCTCCATTCTGCCTCGGGCCGTTTTCAATAAATAAAAAAAAAAAACTATCTCCATCGCTTGCGCCCGCCGGCCATTTCAAGCGTGTTCTCGCCGGCAAATGACATTGGCAAATGATTGGCTGGCGGCTGTAAACTATTGCCGTGCTCCTGCACGGCAATAGAGTTTAACTGAACCTGCGTCTCGAACTTTAGTTACTGCACTTCAGTTGCTGCACCAGCAGAAGCCTGCCGCTGGGGCCCGATGAGCAGATGAGACTGGGCCCAGTAATGCCCTGCTGGCGGCCCTGTGTCATATAGATGTCATACTGATGCTAACTGAGAAAAATCTCATTGCACTCGCATAACACTCTTCCTACTTTTCTTTCTCAACATCAGACTGATTTCTTTATATGCCAGTGTAACTCCAGCCTCAATCATGGTCTGAAGGCTGACAACAAAGCTCTCCATATATACCATGTGTTTATATCGTCACCGGGCGTTTCCAATTAGTATTGAAATCTCATGGGGGAGGCTATTTGAAATTAAAAGTCAGCTGATACCTTGGGTTAAAATAAATTATACCGATAATGGAGATGCAGACTGCAAAAAAAAATGAAAAAAAAAAATCTTGGAGGAAAATTCTGCAAATTTATATGAACTAATTAATATTGTAAAATACAGTCTTGTCTAGTATTATGGTTATTTGGTGCTTGGGTTTCTAATGTGAAAATCCACTTGCATTCTTTGTTTAAATTTTTATTTGTGATCTCCCTCTGTAGACTACAGACCATTGATTGGGAGGAGGAGATCATAAACGAAAACTACTAAACAGAGAATGGCCTTAATACAAGACAAGACTTTTTTTTTACAATATTAATTAGTTCATATTAATTTGCAGAATTTTCCTCAAAAGTTATATTTTTCATTTTTTTTGTAGTCTATATCTCCATTATTGGTATAAACTATTTTAACCCCTTTTTAACCCAAGGTATCAGCTGACTTTTAACACAAGAAACATTATTATTTTATAGAGTGCTCACAGAGGGAATTAATATTTCCTAGGGACTATTTCACTATTGAAGGTTACTAGGGGGCCATATTATGTAAGGGGCACAGTGGTGGGTATTATTACTATAGTGGATATGTAAAGTTTAAACACCCCTGTTAAAATGCCATGTTTTTGTCATGTGAAAAAAATCATATAGAGAAGAATCATTTTTCCACCTTTTAATGTCACGCATAATCTGTAGAAATCCAATGACACAAGCTGAAATAATTTAGAGGCAGAGAATAAAAATAACAAAAGTAAAATAAAGGGGTTGCATTAATGCTAGCCCCCTACTGATCACTCCTGTCATTCTGCACATTTATACATTTCATTCTTTAATAACTTTTCACTTTTCTATTTAACAAGAAAACTAAAAGAATATAAAAAACAGCATAATAACAATCGTGACAGAGTAACAAATATGGAAATAAATGAAGTACAACAACAGCAACGATAATGATACAAAACTAAGATACATTAATTCTAAAATCACAATCTAACTATAGGTAAGGTTGCATACAAGTCACATTCTCAGTAGTAAATACATAAAAATATCTTAGAGGGGAAAAAAAGAATAAAAGTGACATAAAGGCTCTCAGATGAAAGAGGAAAAGAAAGGATTGGATATGTGGCGTGTAAAGAGCTTTGGTACAGAGAAACGTATCTTCCTCGTCTGTATCCTAAGAACTTAACGGTAACATTTCCTTAGGTTTGCTTCTATTGTCTACGGCGGGTTTAGTTTTAACCTAATGGTGTGAAAGGCATCTGCTTTGAATACTCGTCAGTCTGTCATTCTTACACCTCTGCATTAAGATCCACAGTTCCATGGTAGTAAGTGCTAATATATGGGCAGACAGCACTTTACTCCCCCTCGTCTCCGCTGACTCTGTACTCAGCCCCCTCCCGATAACTACTAAGAGCACTATGGTTTTTGAGATCTCAAAACATGACTAAGATCTCCCATCTCACTGACATGGAGTCAAAATAAAAAAGTGTTGATGGATAAATGCGATGTCATCCAGGGACATGTTCAACTATTATCATGATCCCCATTACTGTCTTTTAGGAGAGACGTATGAGATGATTCACAATTAGGACCGATATGATGACTTGGACCTCTAAACCTGTATTCTTAGCCTCCACCTACATCTATGTAACCAGTGTCATTCTGACGTCCTCGGATTAGTTAGATATTTTTTTTCATAAAAGCTTTTTCTTTATGCCCTACATGTGATGAGTAACACTCCTCGTATTCTCATATTCCTTGTTTTCGCAAGAAAATGTAGTCACAGAGTGAAGCATGCCTTAGAGAGAATCTGTCAGCAGGTTTTGCTATGTAATCTGAGAGTCGCAAGTGTTAGAACTCTCCTGTTAGTTTTTTTTTATCTTGCTGGTCACATGATCTTTGTGGCCTATTTAATCCTGCTCCGCCCTTCTGGCTTTGCTGGACTTCATTGTAATTTCTACTCTTAAGCTAGCCAGGTGCTTTGTTACCTAACTCAGATAGTTTTTGCTTGGTCTTTTGACCTCTATGTTCTATGTTCTTTGTTTTGCCTTTTGCTGCTACAACTTCTGTTAGGAGGTGTCCATCTTTTCTCCCAGTCCCTAGTCCTTGTAGGGATCCCTCCCTCGCATCTATAGGTCTTCGTACACACTAGTGTTGTGAATGGACTTGAAATGAGTTCTGAGCAGAGGCTCCCTCTGGTGGTTACAAGCGGTACTGGACTGTCCAGTGAAGATTGTGAGGATTGGGAATCAGGTGTTACTGACTGGTCTTATTTAAGGGAGTCGCCTTCCCATCAGGGTTGCCGGTGATCAATTGTTCTGGTCTCAATCCTTGATTCCTGTTTCCTTTGAAGCCTGCTGTGTCGTGTCTGCATCTCCTGCTAACAGATAAGACATTTTCTTCTTTTTGTTTTTGTGCCTGATTTTTGCATTTTGTCCTGCACTTCTGTGGGGGCCTTCAGGGTCCCCTCCAGGGGCTTTTGCCCTCTCAGTTTAGTTCAGCCACTGATGTTTTGTACATTTGCTTTTTCCAGTTTTTTTCAGTGGCTGCTGTTTTGATTTTGTTACACCAGAGAACTAATTTAGGTGGTAGAGGTCGTGTGATCTCAGGTGTTTTTGAAATTAGTAGAGTTGGTGCTTTTCAGGGTTTTTTGGGATTGCAGTAAGTGCCCTTCCTATCCTTTTCTATTTAGATAGTTTGGGCCCCAACGTTTGCTCTTACTATTTTCTGTCTGTGTCTGTATTTCTTCTTGTCTAACCGCCATTACATGTTTGGGGGCTTTCTATGTTCTTTGGGGATCTGCTCCGGGGCAGATAGCTTTCCTCTTTCTATCTTTAGGTATAGTTAGTTTCTCAGGCTGTGACGAGGCGTCTAGGACCAACGTAGGAACGCTCCACGGCTGCCTCTAGTTGTGGTGGTTAGTCAGGGTACTGCAATCTCATAGATTCCAACTGCTCTGGTGTATTGCCTTTTTACCTGCACTCCTCAGTTACCAAATCATAACAGTATCACCGGCCTTAACTGAAAATTATATGGTACTCACAGAAGGGAAAAATATTGTGAAAGAAAAAAAAAAAGGTTGTCAGAGTTGTCAGAGATATTTTTCTGTTTGTTGCATTTTTTTTTTTCCTCTGTATCTCTGGGTGCTGGGGAGGATTTTTTCTCTCAATGGAGTTTGCACAGTTGTCTGGCCGTGTGGATCAGCTTGCCACTGAGGTTCAGAGTATTGCTACCTATCTTGCTAGGTTGCCTGTTGTGGAACCTAGGATTCCCATGCCAGATTTGTTTTTGGGGGATCGAGCCAAGTTTCTGAATTTCAAAAATAATTGTAAATTGTTTTTTGCCTTAAAATCTAAGTCCTCAGGGAACGCAGCGCAGCAGGTTCAAATTGTCATCTCTCTCCTGCGCGGCGATCCTCAGGATTGGGCTTTTTCCCTGACACCTGGGGATCCTGTTTTGAATGATGTTGATGCATTTTTTCAGGCCTTGGGGTTATTGTACGATGAGCCTAATGTCACTGATCAAGCTGAAAAAGCCTTGTTGGCATTAAATCAGGGGCTTGATGACGCTGAGTTATACTGTCAGAGATTCCGCAGGTGGGCAGTCCTGACCAAATGGAATGACGACGCTTTGGCAGCCCTTTTTCGGAAGTGTCTGTCAGATAATGTAAAGGATGTTATGGTGGGATTCCCTGTCCCCTCTGGTCTCAATGATTCTATGTCATTAGTAATTCAAATTGACAGACGTTTGCGTAAGCGGAGAGGTATGCGTGGAATGGTGTTGCCTTGTGAGCCTGCTTCTGAACCCATGCAGTGTGATGGAGTGGTTTCTGGGGCACAGCGTCATGAGTTTCGAAAGCGCAATGGGTTATGTTTCTACTGTGGTGATGCCTCTCATGCTATTTCAGTCTGCCCTAAGCGGGGAAGACGTTTTGCACGCTCAGTTGTCTTGGGTAGTGTTCAGACTAAGTTTTTATTAACTGTTACTCTGATATGCTCTCTGTCCTCATTTTCTGCTCAGGCTTTCGTTGATTCGGGAGCAGCTATTAACCTGATGGATTTTGATTTTGCTAAACGTTGCGGGTTTCCCTTGATACCCCTACAGAAGTCTATTCCCCTACTGGGAATCGATTCTACCCCTTTGGCTGAGAATAAACCTCAGTTCTCTACTCAGGTGATAATGAGGGTTGAACCTGATCATCAGGAGAGCTGCAAATTTTTGGTTCTGTATAATCTGCATGACATTATCGTGCTGGGTTTCCCTTGGTTACAGTCTCATAATCCTGTTTTGGATTGGAAATCTGTGTCTGTAACCAGTTGGGGCTGCCAATGTGTTAATACCAACACTCCTGTTTTTTCTGCCTCCCCCAGGCTCAGGATGTTCCTGACTTTTTGATTGATTTTTCTGATGTGTTTAGCGAAAGTAAATCTGCATCCTTGCCTCCCCATAGGAGCTATGACTGCGCTATTGAATTAGTGCATGGTAGTAAATTCCCTAAAGGTCGCCTTTTTAACTTATCTGTACCTGAACATGACGCTATGCGGTCT
This sequence comes from Oophaga sylvatica, assembly GCA_033576555.1. NCBI lineage: Eukaryota > Metazoa > Chordata > Amphibia > Anura > Dendrobatidae > Oophaga > Oophaga sylvatica. The sequence continues at coordinate 429,173,669 of JARQOD010000001.1, read as the reverse complement.
TATATCAAGGAGTCATTGGAGAAGGGTCATATCAGACCATCCTCTTCACCCTTAGGTGCCGGTTTTTTCTTTGTGGCCAAAAAGGATGGTTCATTAAGGCCGTGTATTGATTATCGTCTTTTGAACAATATTACTGTGAAATATCAATATCCGTTACCCTTGATTTCTGACCTGTTTTCCAGGGTGAAAAACGCTACTTGGTTTACCAAGCTTGACCTCAGAGGGGCATATAACCTTATTCGCATTAAGCACGGGGATGAATGGAAGACGGCATTTAACACCCTGAGGGGCATTTTGAGTACCTTGTGATGCCCTTTGGGCTCACTAATGCTCCTTCTGTCTTCCAGTCCTTCATGAATGACATTTTCAGGGATTTTGTGGATAAATTTCTGATTGTTTATTTGGATGATATCTTGATTTTTTCTAATGACTGGGACTCTCATGTGAATCATGTTCAAACTGTATTCCAGATTTTGAGAGAGAATGCTTTGTATGTGAAGGGATCAAAGTGTCTTTTTGGCGTACAGAGGATCTCATTTTTGGGATTCATTTTGTCCCCATCTGTTATTGAAATGGACCCGGTCAAGGTTCAGGCCATCTGTGATTGGGTCCAACCTACTTCATTAAAGGCTCTTCAAAGATTTTTGGGTTTTGCCAATTTTTATCGTAAAATTTATTGGTAATTTCTCGGTTATTGTTAAACTATTAACTGATTTGACCAAAAAGGGTTCTGATGTGGTGAATTGGCCTCCTGAGGCAGTCTCTGCATTTCAGGAACTTAAGCAGAGATTCACTTCTGCTCCTGTTCTACGGCAGCCTGATATTTCTCTGCCATTTCAGGTGGAGGTTGATGCCTCTGAAATTGGGGCAGGTGCCGTTTTGTCCCAAAGAGATCCAGAGACCTCTAAAAGTAACCCTTGTGCCTTTTTCTCTCGAAAATTTTCTCCTACTGAACGTAATTATGACGTGGGTAATCGGGAGTTATTGGCATGAAGTGGGCTTTTGAAGAGTGGAGACATTGGCTGGAGGGAGCCAAACATCAGGTGGTGGTCCTTACGGACCATAAGAATCTGGTTTATCTGGAATCTGCCAAGCGACTTAATCCTAGACAGGCCAGGTGGGCCTTGTTTTTCACACGTTTTAATTTTGTGGTTTCCTTTCTTCCTGGCACTAAGAATGTTAAGGCGGATGCCCTCTCGAGGAGTTTCCTTGCGGACTCTCCTGAGGTATCTGATCCTTCTGTTATTTTGAAAGAAGGTGTAGTTCTTTCCGCCATCTCGCCCAATTTGAGACTGGCTCTGGAGGGGTGTCAGGAGGATAGGCCCGAGCGCTGTCCTGTTGGGAAATTGTTTGTCCCGGACCAGTGGAAAAAGAGTGTGATGTCTGAGATTCATTGTTCCGCGTTGGCCGGTCATCCCGGAATTTTTGGTACCAGAGACTTGGTTAGTCGGTCCTTTTGGTGGCCTACCTTGTCTCTTGATGTCAGGGAATTTGTGCAGTCCTGCGGGACTTGCTCTCGCTCCAAGCCTTGCTCTCGCTCTAGTGGTTTGTTGATGCCATTGCCTGTGCCCAAGAGACCATGGACCCATATCTCTATGGATTTCATTTCCGACCTCCCTGTTTCTCAGAGAATGACCGTCATCTGGGTGATTTGTGATAGGTTTTCCAAGATGATACATCTTGTGCCATTACCTAAGTTGCCTTCCTCCTCTGAATTGGTGCCTTTGTTCCTTCAGCACGTGGTTCGTTTACACGGCATTCCTGAGAACATTGTGTCTGACAGAGGAGTCCAGTTTGTTTCCAGATTTTGGAGGACCTTTTGTTCTAAGCTTGGTGTTCAGTTGTCTTTCTCCTCGGCGTTTCATCCTCAGACCAATGGTCAAACTGAGAGAACAAACCAGACATTGGAGACTTATCTAAGATGCTTTGTGTCTGCTGATCAGGATGACTGGGTCTCTTTTTTGCCTTTGGCTGAGTTTGCTCTTAATAATAGGGCTAGCTCTGCCACTTTGATGTCTCGATTTTTCTGTAATTCTGGGTTTCACCCTCGATTTTCTTCAGGACAGACGGAGGCTTCTGCCTGTCCAGGTGTTGACTCTGTTGTGGAGCGTATGCAACAGATTTGGGACCAGGTAGTGGAGAGGTTGTCCCTCTCTCAGGAGAGGGCCCAGCGGTTTGCTAACCGGCATAGGACTGATGGTCCTCGGTTTAAAGTGGGGGACTTGGTCTGGTTGTCCTCAAAAAATATTCCTATGAGAGTGGCATCTCCTAAATTTAAGCCTAGGTTCATTGGACCTTATAAGATCATGGAGATTCTTAATCCTGTTTCTTTTCGTTTGCTTCTTCCAGGGACATTTAAGATCCATAACGTGTTCCACAAGTCCTTGTTGAAGAGGTTTGTTGAGCCAGTGGTTCCTACTGCTTTGCCTCCTGACCCTGTTCTGGTTGAGAGCAATATGGAGTTTGTGGTTGAGAAAATATTGAATTCTCGTTTTTCTAGACGGAAACTCCAGTATTTGGTTAAGTGGAGAGGTTATGGTCAGGAAGACAATTCTTGGGTGTTTGCTTCGGACATCCATGCTAGGAGACTCATCCGTGCGTATCATAGAACTCATCCTGACCGACCTGGTTGCTCAAGTGAGGGTTCGGTGACCCCTCCTCAAGGGGGGGGTACTGTTGTGAATGGACTTGAAATGAGTTCTGAGCAGAGGCTCCCTCTGGTGGTTACAAGCGGTACTGGACTGTCCAGTGAAGATTGTGAGGATTGGGAATCAGGTGTTACTGACTGGTCTTATTTAAGGGAGTCGCCTTCCCATCAGGGTTGCCGGTGATCAATTGTTCTGGTCTCAATCCTTGATTCCTGTTTCCTTTGTAGCCTGCTGTGTCGTGTCTGCATCTCTGCTAACAGATAAGACATTTTCTTCTTTTTGTTTTTGTGCCTGATTTTTGCATTTTGTCCTGCACTTCTGTGGGGGCCTTCAGGGTCCCCTCCGGGGGCTTTTGCCCTCTCAGTTTAGTTCAGCCACTGATGTTTTGTACATTTGCTTTTTCCAGTTTTTTTCAGTGGCTGCTGTTTTGATTTTGTTACACCAGAGAACTAATTTAGGTGGTAGAGGTCGTGTGATCTCAGGTGTTTTTGAAATTAGTAGAGTTGGTGCTTTTCAGGGTTTTTTGGGATTGCAGTAAGTGCCCTTCCTATCCTTTTCTATTTAGATAGTTTGGGCCCCAACGTTTGCTCTTACTATTTTCTGTCTGTGTCTGTATTTCTTCTTGTCTAACCGCCATTACATGTTTGGGGGCTTTCTATGTTCTTTGGGGATCTGCTCCGGGGCAGATAGCTTTCCTCTTTCTATCTTTAGGTATAGTTAGTTTCTTAGGCTGTGACGAGGCATCTAGGACCAACGTAGGAAAGCTCCACGGCTGCCTTTAGTTGTGGTGGTTAGTCAGGGTACTGCAATCTCATAGATTCCAACTGCTCTGGTGTATTGCCTTTTTACCTGCACTCCTCAGTTACCAAATCATAACAGACTAGCTGAGGACTTTAGCGGGTCTGATCGCAGGATCAGGTTCCCGTTACATCGTAGGGATCCAGCTTAGTTCTATTGTAGGGACAGACATCCCTTCTTTCCATAGTACTTGTAGCAGATCATAACAGTAAGTCCAGCCAAAAAATATCTCTAAGGAAAGATTTTCTGTTTCCATCATGGTGTCGGTTCAGGATTTGGCTCAACGCCTGCAGGGACTCTCTCTGGAGGTGGCTGAGATCCAGCAACACGTGAGTAGTTGTTCTGGAGCACATTTCGTGGAGCCAAAGGTACGTTTGCCTGATTTATTTTTTGGTGAACAACAAGATTTTTTTTCTTTTAAAAATGCTTGCTTGTTGTATTTTTGTTTGAGACCCGGATCCTCTGGTGATGAATCTGAGCGCATAGGGTTCATAATGTCACTTTTGCGCAAAGAACCGCAGGACTGGGCCTTTTCTCTGCAACTTAGTGATCCATGCTTTAGATCAGTGGATAGTTTTTTTTCTGCTTTGGGGTTATTGTATGACGATCCTGATCGTGTTTCATCAGCTGAGACAGAATTGAGACGTTTGAGACAGGGATCAGGTAATGTGTAAAAATATTGTACTCACTTCCGTTGGTGGTCTACCCAGGTAGGGTGGAACGATTCAGCTTTGAAAAGTTTATTTCTGCAGGGCTAAGTGAAAGGGTTAAAGATTTGCTGATTGCTTATCCCATACCTGGTAACTTGCAGGAGGCTATGCAATTAGCCATACGGGTGGATAGGAGACTGCGTGCAAGGGTTAATGAGAGTAAATCCTCTGTCATGTCAGCTCCAAGTCTTGAGAGTTTCTTTTCTGACATTGGAGAGCCGATGGAGATCGGAGCGATGGCATCTCGCTCTCAGGAAAAAGACCGCTGGTTTTCTGAAGGTTTGTGCTTTTATTGCGGCAAATCTGACCATTTCATTAAGAACTGTGTTCTTCGTATGAACAAAGAAAAAAAAAAGGTCAGTTTTGCCCGTATAGCCTGTTTAAATACTAAGGGCGTTTTTCTTTCTGCCACTACTACTGCGGCTCAGGAAGAATTAATGGATTTTCGGGTATTTGTCGATTGTGGTTCCACTCTGAATGTGATTGATGGGGAATTCTTGGAAAAACTTAAATTAAAGCCTAAACCTTTGTCATCCCCTATTGCTGTGGTTTCTGTTGATGGTTCTCCCTTGAAGAATGTTACTCACAAGATCTGTGAATTTCCTCTCACTATTAATGGTGTTCACCAAGAGAATTTGGATTTGGTAGTTTTGAATAATTTGCCTTCTCCAGTGATTTTGGGTTACCCTGGTTGAAATTGCACAATCCTGTACTGGATTGGTCTACCAATGAAATTAAGTCCTGGAGCCCCAAGTGTTATGACAAATGTTGTAACGGGCGTATTGCTGCTGTGGATAAAGGGGAATTACCTGTACCTATTCAGGATTTTTGGAAAGTTTTTTCTGAGAAGGAATCACAGATTTTGCCCCCTCATAGAGACTATGATTGTACTATTGAATTTGTCCCTGGAGCGACTCTTCCTAAAAGTCGTTCGTTTAATTTGACTATTCCTGAGAGAAAGGCTTTGGAGGAGTACATACAGACAAGCTTGGCCGCCGGTCACATTAGACCTTCTAAGTCTCCTGTGGCTGTTGGATTTTTTTTTTGTTAAAAAAAAAGGACGGCGGTTTACGTCCTTGTTTGGACTTTCGTGAGATTAATAAAATTACTGTACGCAATCCTTACCCACTTCCATTGATTCCTGATTTGTTTAACCAGTTAGTGGGGGCCAAGTGGTTTTCCAAAATTGATCTTCAGGGGGCATACAATTTGTTGCGCATGAAGGAGGGTGACGAATGGAAGATTGCATTTAACACTCCTGTGGGGCATTTTGAGAATCTGGTTATGCCTTTTGGTCTTACCAACGCTCCTGCATTTTTTCAGAATCTTATTAATGACATGCTTAGACCCTTGATCGGCAAAAGTGTGGTTGTGTATTTGGATGACATTTTGATTTATTCACCGGATCTGGAGTCTCATTGGCGGAGTGTGCGTGAGGTATTACAGTTGTTAATGGACAATTCGCTTTTTGCTAAGCTGGAGAAATGTGAGTTCGCTGTACAGAGAATTAGTTTTTTTGGGCTACATTATCTCCAACGAAGGTTTTGAGATGGACCCGGTGAAAGTTCAAGCTGTGCAGGAATGGCCTAGGCCTATTGGTTTGAAATCATTACAGAGGTTTTTGGGTTTCACCAATTATTATAGAAAATTCATTAAAAATTTTTCTATTATTGTCAAACCACTGACCGATCTCACCAGGAAAGGTGCTAATGCGGTTCAGTGGACTACTGAGGCCATTGAAGCTTTTGTGTTTTTAAAGGAGAGGTTCAGCTCTGCTCCCATCCTTATGCAGCCTGATGTGACTAAACCGTTTTTGGTTGAGGTTGATGCTTCTTCTGTGGGGGTCGGCGCGGTGTTGTCTCAGGAAAACACGGATGGAGTGCATCCTTGTGCTTTTTCAAAAAAATTTTCTGAGACTGAACTGAATTATGATATTGGTAATCGGGAATTATTGGCCATTAAACTCGCATTTGAACACTGGCGTCATCTCTTGGAAGGTGCTGAATTTCCCGTTCAGGTTTTCACGGATCATAAAAATCTGATCTATCTGGATTCTGCCAAATGCTTGAATGCCCGTCAGGCTAGATGGGCACTGTTTTTCTTGCGGTTTAATTTTTCTGTCACTTACATCCCAGGTACTAAGAATGTGAAAGCTGATGCTTTGTCTCGCAGTTTTTCTCCCATGATTGGTACTGAGGAGGAGGAGAACATTTTACAAGAAGGGGTTGTGATTGTTGCTTTGGACTCTTTGTTGGAAGATGAGATTCTTAAAGCACAGGAGAATGCCCCATCTAACACTCCCCATGGGAGGTTGTTTGTGCCTGGGACCTTTAGGAGAGATTTGTTTGAGTGTCATGAGTCTCGGTTGGCAGGTCATCCTGGATTCTCTGAGACCAAGAGACTTGTGGGTCGCAGTTTTTGGTGGCCTGGATGGCAGAAGGAAGTCATTAAGTGGGTGCGTCAGTGTACTGTGTGTGCTAGATCTAAGTCTTCACATACTCCTGCTGCGGGGTTGCTTTGCCCTCTGGAGATCCCTAGTGCACCCTGGACACATTTGGCTATGGACTTTATTACTGACCTTCCCCCCTCTGAGGGTTTCACTGTCATCTGGGTGGTCGTGGACCGTTTTAGCAAGATGTGTCACTTGGTTCCTTTCATCAAACTGCCCTGCGCTAAGACTCTCGCTAAGGCCTTTGTCAAGGAAATTGTCAGACTACATGGTGCTCCTACTGACATTGTTTCTGATAGGGGACCTCAGTTCGTGGCTCGTTTTTGGCGCGCCTTTTGTGACAGGTTGGGAGTTCATTTGTCGTTTTCATCCGGATATCATCCTGAGTCTAATGGCCAGACAGAAAGGGAAGAACCAGGATGTTGAGCAGTTCTTGCGTTGTTTTGTGGCAGACAATCAAGAGGGGTGGTCTGTGTTTGTGCCACTTGCTGAATTTGCTCTTAGCAAACATACATCCTCTTCTGCTGGTTGTTCGCCTTTTTTTTGTTGTACTGGGAGACATCCGTTGTTTGGGTCATTCTCCAAATTGGTATCGGCCGTGCCTGAAGAGAATTTTTCTGGTGATTTGGAGAGAGTTTGGACGGATGTGCGTGGTAATCTTCAGGAGGCTAACAGAAAGTCTAAAAGGTACTTTGATAGGAAATGGCAAGAGGTTTTGTTTGCTATTCGTGACATGGTTTGGTTATCCTCTAAGAATCTGAGGTTGAGGATTCCTTCTAAAAAATTGGGTCCCAAGTTTGTAGAGCCCTTTAAGGTGCTTCAGGTTGTTAGCCAATCGGCTGTTAGGTTGGAGGTTCCTACCTCCTGGAAGATTAATCCGGTGTTTCATGTTTCTCTGTTGAAAAGAGCTGATGTGTCGGATGGAGACGCCTCTGCCACTGTTTCCCGGTGGTGGAGGACGGGGAATATGAAATTTCCCGCATCCTAAATTCTAGACGGTATAGAGGTAGTTTGCAGTATCTCGTCGCTTGGAAGGGTTTTGGACCCGAGGATAATTCATGGGTGAGGGCGGATGATGTTTCTGCGTCCAGACTTGTCAGAGCGTTTCACAAGAGGTTTCCGGGTAAGCCTGGGCCTAGGGGATCCGGAGGATCCTCTTAGAGGGGGGGTACTGTTAGAACTATCCTGTTAGTTTTTTTTTTATCTTGCTGGTCACATGACCTTTGTGGCCTATTTAATCCGGCTCCACCCTTCTGGCTTTGCTGGACTTCATTGTAACTTATACTCTTAAGCTAGCCAGGTGCTTTGTTACCTAACTCAGATAGTTTTTTCTTGGTCTTTTGACCTCTATGTTCTATGTTCTTTGTTTTGCCTTTTGCTGCTACAACTTCTGTTAGGAGGTGTCCATCTTTTCTCCCAGTCCCTAGTCCTTGTAGGGATCCCTCCCTCACATCTATAGGTCTTCGTTCAGACTAGCTGAGGACTTTAGCGGGTCTGATCGCAGGATCAGGTTCCCCGTTACATCGTAGGGATCCAGCTTAGTTCTATTGTAGGGACAGACCTCCCTTCTTTCCTTAGTGCTTGGAGCAGATCATAACAGCAAGATAAAGGGGCAGAGATCCTGACTCCAGTGATGTCTCACTTACTGGGCTGATTGATGTCATTTTGATACAATTACAGTTTTCTCTGCTGTAGATCTAGCAGTTCTCTGATTGTTGAGCTGCGTATAACCCCACCCACACCACTGATTGGCTGCTTTCTGTGTACACTGTATATTGGCAGAAAGCAGCCAATCAGTGGTGGGGGCGGGGTTACACAGAACAAATTGACTAGGAAGCATAAGAAAAGTAGTCTTGCAGTGATAATCTCCTGCTGATACAATTTTTTTTTTATTGAAACAGCAACACACAGGCTAGTAAGTGACACATCACTGCAATTGGGGTCTCTGCCCCTATATCATGGTGCTCTCCGATTACATATCAAATACCTGGTGACAGATTCCCTTTTAATGAAGAGGTCTCAGTATTTTTTTTCCTGTATCCGTCCTTAATTATGTATCTGATATAAAGCAAATGTGTTAAAATACTTAATGATCGCTGTCTTCCCCAGTTTGCAGCACAGCTCTGGTCTTCTCCTGCTCCATGTGAGCACTCTTCATCTTTGACTGCTCACTCTGCGTAGGGCAGTGCTTCTTTCCCATGTAACCCTGTGATACTCTGAACGAGGCTTCATAGACTTACTTGAGAAAATGACTTCCGCTCCACACGTAAACTTGTACGTAGTCTGTTTTTAAGTCACGTGGGCAAAAAGAAGAGTGGAGCAGCACAGGAAACTGGCAAAGACAGCAGTCAGTATTTTAATAGATTTGCACTACGTCAGATGTAAATCTGACGGAGAATTTAGGGAAAAAGGTGTTGCAATGGAAAAGTGATATAGTTAATAGAAGTCGTGCCAGTCTGCACATTCAAGAGTGCGGCCAGACATGATATAACAAGTCCATCCACCAGCTAGCATTCTGGTTCTTTTATGCAAGGAAAGGAAGGGAAGACTGCAGAGAAACTGCAAGCTGTAGTATAAACCATAATACATGTGAATATAATAAAACTTTGTGATGTATCTTCTCATAGTGAGCCACACGTACCAGGGCTTTGGGGTACTCGGCACCGAGCCCGTTGATGTCTATGGGGGATGTCACGGGTAGCCAGCTCGTTCCGTGCCCTGGGCGCTCACCGTAATGTGGGATATTTACAGGGATGATGGAGTGTTCGTATAGTTTGTCGTGACGCCACCTGTAGTATCTGGTCAGGGTGACCAGCGCTGCTGTGCAGGTCCTCTGGGAGGGATGGTGTTGTGCAGCTTGGTGTAAAGTCTCCTACAGGTGAGACTGTGTCCTCCCAGGGCAGATAGATGTGAAATAGAGTGATGGTGCAGGAGATGTAGCAGAGTGGAGTATGCGACGTAGTAACAAGGCAGGAAACAGTTCTATTGCAGTTTCAAGGGTTTACTCACAGTCTGTTGCCAGCAAGACAGATGCCTGGTTGCACTGTGTCCTTCCAGTGAGTGGTCCAGTAACTCTCAGATATCTTGGTCACACTCCCAAAGACTCCCTTTTATGTTCCTTTCCGGCGTTTTGTGCAATACTCCTTACTTCTACCTGCACCTCCCTACCACAGAGCCCTCAGCGAAGCAGTATTAGGTCCTTTCAGTTTTGCAGGTGCGACCCGATGTCCCGGGTGATCATCTCCCAGTGAGATACGGAGACCGAGACACCGTCGGAAACCTGGACGTACTTGACCACTGAGCTGCTTCCGGACGAGATTATGGTAGCTAGTGGCTCTTGAAGAGTCCCACCAGATGCGGTGTTTGCTAATGGCGCTGAACTGACCCACTAGCCTGGGAACCGTCTCCCCGATGTGTTGCCTGGTCCTTCCTCCACTGAGGATGGGGGACAGCGTCAGTGCTGTACCTACCCTGGACTCTTTCGTTCTTCTCAGCAAGGCTCCCTGGGGTAAACCCAGGAGAGCTGCAGGACAGCCCAGTACCCACGCTGGCTTCCTGACTCCAACTGAACTCTAATCTAACAAGCTGCTGCCTCATGCTGCAGCTAGCTCCACCCACCCATTCTACACCCTTTACTAACCAGCCTGAAACTCAGCACTGGCATGATGTGTGTGGATGCGGTGATGGAGTCAATGGGGTGCTTCCTCCTTACCTGAGAGTCAGGTGTCACACTGCTGGGTGCGATGCAACATCTCTGTGGCGACTGGACCCTCAGGCGCCACATTCCCCCTGGTTAAACACAGCACTCCCGGGCTGTAATAGAGTAAAGATGTTACATAGGAAACATACAAAAATTTTTATGAATGCATTCAACATTGGAAAGGCAATTTCAAACTCATCATCCCTTTATGGGAGGCACTTCGGATTAAACGTTGCAAGAAAACACTTTTAATATTTACTTCACAGTTCAAGTAAACATATACTTGTGGAGGACCCGCTCCAAACCTCCAACGGTGGTCCTGGGTGGGCTGCAAGACTTTTCTGGATCTCTGTAGCAGTCCTCACTTTCGGCCACACCAAACGGGTTTTAAACTTCTGAGGTAATTAAGTGAAACCAAGACGAGGCACCGAAGTGCTAACTATATACAAGGACAGTTTTTGGGCTGGCAGAGTCCTCAGCCAACAGTTCAGAAAAGCAATATTAAAGGCAATCACCCCTCCGGGTTAGGGCACATTTGCATACTATATACATTAATACACTATATACATTTGTGGAACCTGTTCGGTTTTCTCATTTACTTAGTAGTGGCAACGGGGGCTACCTGGTACCCCTCTTTGCCGGAAGTCTCTTATAGCTCCCTGCCGCCACGGCTTGTGCACAGTACCTTTCCTCTGCTAACATCTCCAGAGCAATGGGAACTAGCTGGGGAGCCGGCTCAGATCCAGGTTGTGGAGCCGGCTCATTCTGGCTCTCAGCGCAGCAGGGCCCGGCTTCCTCCGGGAACACAGGCAGCAGACCCGGGGCTGCTGCAGACGGCATGACGCACTGCTCCTCCGCGGATTCCTCGGCGGAGACGGGTAAGGCAGCAGCAGGGTCTGGATCCGGGCACGCTTTCTGGTGGACCTCGGGCACCGGCGTTACAGGTAGGCGGAGTGATCGGCGCTGCTGCAACCGCAGCTTCAGGTTCCTCCAGCTCTGCTCCATACGTTCCGCTTGTTCGGCGTCTGCAGCAGGGTCAGGAAGGGTGCAGACATCTTCCTGCAGCACCGGAGGTTCAGCGGTGGGGAGATCTTCTTTATCAGGAGGGTCCCGCTTTCTGTTAAGGGGGCGGGGTTTTCTTTTCCTCCTCTTCACTCCATTTGGGAACAGGAGGCGGATTTCCCTTGCTGATGGGCATGTCTGGTTAGTGCAGTAACACTTAGGGTAGGCGGGCATTTCTTTCGCGCCACTGAGTGAGCGCACGCCCATGAAAGCACGCCCTCTTTCTTCACCAGCGCCTCAAGGCGCGAATATGGCGGCAAAATGGCGGCAAACGGTGGTAAATGGCGGCAAAGTCACAAAGATGGCAGATACAGTCTTTAGCACAAAAACAGTTCAGATTAGGCACACAGGACTCGCGTTTCACGAGCTTCAGAATCCTGTTCGTGACGCCAGAAAATGAGCCGCACGTACCAGCGCTTTGGGGTACTCGGCACCGAGCCCGTTGATGTCTATGGGGGATGTCACGGGTAGCCACTCGGTCCGTGCCCTGGGCGCTCACCGTAATGTGGGATATTTACAGGGGATGATGGAGTGTTCGTATAGTTTGTCGTGACGCCACCTGTAGTATCTGGTCAGGGTGACAAGCGCTGCTGTGCAGGTCCTCTGGGAGGGATGGTGTTGTGCAGCTTGGTGTAAAGTCTCCTACAGGTGAGACTGTGTCCTCCCAGGGCAGATAGATGTGAAATAGAGTGATGGTGCAGGAGATGTAGCAGAGTGGAGTATGTGACGTAGTAACAAGGCAGGAAACAGTTCTGTTGCAGTTTCAAGGGTTTACTCACAGTCTGTTGCCAGCAAGACAGATGCTTGGTTGCACTGTGTCCTTCCAGTGAGTGGTCCAGTAACTCTCAGATATCTTGGTCACACTCCCAAAGACTCCCTTTTATGTTCCTTTCCGGCATTTTGTGCAATACTCCTTACTTCTACCTGCACCTCCCTACCACAGAGCCCTCAGCGAAGCAGTATTAGGTCCTTTCAGTTTTGCAGGTGCGACCCGATGTCCCGGGTGATCATCTCCCAGTGAGCTACGGAGACCGAGACACCGTCGGAAACCTGGACGTACTTGACCACTGAGCTGCTTCCGGACGAGATTATGGTAGCTAGTGGCTCTTGAAGAGTCCCACCAGATGCGGTGTTTGCTAATGGCACTGAACTGACCCACTAGCCTGGGAACCGTCTCCCCGATGTGTTGCCTGGTCCTTCCTCCACTGAGGATGGGGGACAGCGTCAGTGCTGTACCTACCCCGGACCCTTTCGTTCTTTCTAGCAAGGCTCCCTGGGGTAAACCCAGGAGAGCTGCAGGACAGCCCAGTACCCACGCTGGCTTCCTGACTCCAACTGAACTCTAATCTAACAAGCTGCTGCCTCATGCTGCAGCTAGCTCCACACACCCATTCTACACCCTTTACTAACCAGCCTGAAACTCAGCACTGGCATGATGTGTGTGGATGCGGTGATGGAGTCAATGGGGTGCTTCCTCCTTACCTGAGAGTCAGGTGTCACACCGCTGGGTGCGATGCAACATCTCTGTGGCGACTGGACCCTCAGGGCGCCACATTAGCAAACAGCTTCCTTCTCTATTTATGAGCTGCTTCCTCCTCTAGTCCTGCCTCCTAAACTACTCATCCACTAATTTTGGTCAAAGCCAGCCAGTCAGCACATCATGGTGTCAGGTTGCAGTCCATAAAGGAGCACTCAGTAGAGTGAGAGACCAGACAGATTGTGCTACAGTTTTCAGTAAATGTTTTTCCTGTCATTTCTGGATTTGCAGCTACACTGCTCAGTACTGCTGTGTAATGTCTTCCATGCTGCTGCTTCTTCTGTGTGCTACAGAGAAAGATGAGCAGGAATCCATGTCTGTGTGTACTGTGTAGGGAAGACATCATGGCAGCAAATCTCCACCCACCAACTAAACTGTATATTGGAAATAGAGGCTACAGAAGGGTAAAAATGTGGGATCTATTGTTGCTTGTAAAGGTATTCACCCTCTTGGCATTTTTCGTGTTTTGTTACCTCACAATCCAGAATTTCACTGTTTTTCTTTTTCTTGTGAATCAAGCAACAAATAGGACAAAATAACTGAAAACTTCAGTGTGCATAACTATTTACCCTCCCCCCCCCCAAAGTCAGTACTTTGTAGAGCATCCTTTTGCGGCAATTACAACTGCAAGTTGCTTTCGATAAGTCTCTATGAGCTTTCTACATCTCAGCACTGGGATTTTTACCGATTCCTCAAGGCACAACTGTTCCAGCTCTGTCAAGTTAGATGGTTTTCTCTGGTGAACAGCAAACTAAATGTCTATCCACAGATTCTCAGTTGGATTAAGGTCTGAGCTTTGACTCTGCCGCTTCAAAACATTTACAGTTTTCCTCTTCAACCACTCGAGTGTTGCTTTAGCAGTATGGTTTGGGTCATTGTCTTGTTGGAAGGTGAACCTCAGTCCCAGTCTCAAATCATTGACAGACTGAAACAGGTTTTGCTTAATAATACTCCTGTATTTCACACCATACATCTTCCCCTCGACTTGGACCATTTTCCCTGTCCTTGCTGCCAAAAAAACAACTCCATAGCATGATGCTGCCACCACGTTTCACTGTGGGGATGGTTTTCTTGGGATGATGAGCTGTGTTGATTTGGCTCCAGACATAGCATTTACTTTGGTGGCCAAAAAGTAGTCAACAGCTGAAATATTTGAATAAACATTGAAACAAACACACATTAAAGTGAAAAGTATTACAGCGCAGAGACCTGTGGGCTCCCTGCACTGCAATACATGCTGACGGCAGCTGACATTGGCGTGCCTGTCATAGGTGCAGTGCATTGTTGTGACATCATGCTGTCACGCTGTCTCTGCGTACCGGAGGTTAGGGGCCTAAGCTGACCCTAAGCTGGGCCCTGACTAATCCCTCTACCTGGAGGTACTGTTAAAGGTACAGAGGTCCAGGCCGCCAGCGTAATCCGTACCTCCTGAGGATCCCTGAACCTCAGTGATCTAGTCCTGAGAAGGACCCCGATCACAACAACAGGGAACGGGATAATATAAGCCCACACACAGTACTAGACGAACGAGACAGTACAAGGGGAAAATCAACAACCACCTTGCATACAAAACTACACCAAAACAACAGAGGGAACACCAACGGGTAAGGAGATAAATGATAAAGCGAGGAAGGGGAAAAACCACACACAAAGTACACTTCACTCGAAACTCCAAAATACCACAAGCCGCTCTGTTTGTCTGCCAGGAATGCTTTCACCTACACTTCCCTAGCAGACTGGCAGGTATTTGAAGGAATCCCATTACAGCAACATTAATTGCAGCTGGGCGAGGCTGGCCTCGTCTAGCACAGAGAGAGGGAGAGTTAACTCCCTCACTGCCGAAAAACACCCAGCACCAGAAACTCAGCTGTGAGAAGTCAGGCTGTGCAATCGCGACGATCTTCGTAGCGACACACCCGTGACAGTACCCCCCCTTCTACGAGAAGCCTCCGGACCCTTAGGGCCAGGTTTATCTGGGTGAGTAGTGTGGAAGGCCCGAATTAATCGGTCTGCGTTAATATCCGACGCAGGAACCCACGTCCTCTCCTCAGGACCATACCCCCTCCAATGAACCAGGTACTGAAGGTACCGGCGATTCAGACGTGAATCGATGATTCTCGACACCTGAAACTCCAAGTTACCATTGACCACCACAGGAGGAGGAGGTAAAGGTGAAGGTATCACCAGCGCCACATACCTCTTAAGCAACGATCTGTGGAACACATTGTGAATTTTAAATGTAGGAGGGAGGTCAAGACGGAATGCCACCGGATTAATTATAGAACTGATCTTGTATGGCCCGATGAACCTGGGACCCAGTTTCCAGGAGGGAACCTTAAGTTTTATATTCTTGGTAGACAACCATACCAGATCGTTCACACTTAGGTCCGGACCAGACACTCTCCTCCTATCAGCCATACGTTTGTATCGGTTCCCCATAGTACTCAGATTATTCTGCACTCCTCTCCACACTGAAGCAAGTGACGAGCGAAAATCGTTCCTCCTCAGGAACCCCAGAAGAGCCCCCCCTATTGAAAGTACAAAACTGGGGGTGAAAACCATATGCCCCAAAAAACGGGGACTTACCAGTGGACTCGCTCCGCCTATTATTAAGAGCAAACTCCGCCAGAGGCAAGAAAGTAGCCCAGTCCTCCTGGTTCTCTGACACAAAACACCGGAGATATGTCTCCAAGCTCTGGTTCAGACGCTCTGTCTGACCATTGGTCTGCGGATGAAAAGCCGATGAAAATGACAACTGCATCCCCCGCCGTGTACAAAATGCCTTCCAGAATTTGGACACAAACTGAGACCCCCGATCCGACACCACATCGGAGGGTACCCGTGAAGCCTTACAATCTCCCCAATGAACACCTGCGCAAGAGTTTTAGCATTAGGAAGAGCAGGAAGAGCGATAAAATGTGCCATCTTGCTGAACCTGTCCACTACAACGAGTATGACTGTTTTACCCGAAGATGGCGGGAGGTCCGTAATGAAGTCCATAGACAGATGAGTCCACGGACGCTCCGGGATCTTCAAAGGTAAGAGGGCCCCAGACGGACGGGTATGTGGGGTTTTAGAGCGCGCACAAACCTCGCAGGACGCGACAAAAGTTACCACCTCCCTATGTAAGTTAGGCCACCAAAACCGACGCGAGAGAAGATCCTCAGTTGCTTTACTCCCTGGGTGTCCTGCCAAAGCTGAATTATGGTGTGCCTCGATCACCTTTTGTCGCAACTGATTTGGAACAAACAGTCTCCCTGGAGGTCCTACAGGGGCGTCCCCCTGAGCCTCCAATACCTCCTCCTCAAGCTCAGAGCATACTGCCGACACCACCACCCCCTCCTGAAGGATAGGAACCGGGTCCTCCGTATTCCCGGCCCCCGGGAAACTACGAGATAAGGCATCCGCCTTTATATTTTTTGACCCAGGACGATATGTGACGACAAAATTAAACCTGGTAAAAAATAATGACCACCTAGCTTGTCTGGGATTCAGACGTTTTGCAGACTCCAGATATAGCAGGTTCTTGTGATCGGTGATGACAGTGACCGGATGGACTGCCCCCTCCAAAAAATGGCGCCACTCCTCAAAAGCCAACTTAATGGCCAAGAGTTCCCCATTGCCGACATCGTAATTCCTCTCAGCGGACGACAGTTTTTTAGAGAAAAATGCGCACGGATGCCACTTACCAGGGGACGAACCTTGTGACAATACTGCTCCCACCCCTACCTCGGAAGCGTCCACCTCTACAATGAACGGCTGTGACGCATCAGGTTGAATAAGTATGGGTGCCGAGGCAAAGCATTTTTTCAAGGAGGAGAATGCTTGACAAGCCTTGTCAGACCACCTAGAAAAATCCGTCCCCTTTTTTGTCATGTCTGTGAGAGGTTTAACCATGGACGAGAAATTACGAATAAATTTCCGGTAATAATTAGCAAACCCCAGGAAACGTTGTAGAGCCTTAAGATTCTCTGGCAGATCCCACTCAAGAACTGCCCGTACTTTCCCAGGGTCCATACGAAAACCGGACGCTGAAACCAGAAAGCCTAAAAACTGGAGTTCCTGTACGGCGAACACACACTTTTCCCATTTGGCGTACAGTTTATTATCCCGCAAGATCTGTAACACCTGCCTAACATGCTCCTGATGAGACACAAGATCCGGCGAGTAAATTAAGATATCATCCAGATATATGACTACAAACTGTCCCACCAGGTGGCGAAAAATGTCATTTACAAAGTGTTGGAACACCGCCGGGGCATTAGTCAGACCGAATGGCATGACAAGGTTCTCATAATGCCCCTCTGGAGTGTTTAAACGCCGTCTTCCACTCATCCCCCTCCTTCATCCTAATCAGATTGTACGCCCCCCTGAGATCCAACTTAGAGAACCATTTGGCGCCCACGATCTGATTGAAGAGATCGGGAATAAGTGGGAGCGGATATGGATCTCGGACCGTAATCCGATAAAGTTCACGGAAATCCAGGCAAGGGCGTAGGCCTCCATCTTTCTTCTTCACAAAAAAGAACCCCGCGGCCACCGGGGAAGATGAAGGTCTAATATGCCCCTTTGCCAGACTTTCAGCAATATAATCCTTCATGGCCTGCCTCTCAGGACCAGATAGGTTATACAACCTAGATTTAGGTAACTTGGCCTCAGGGAGCAGTTTTACAGAACAGTCATACACGCGATGAGGAGGTAGTTCCTGACACCCTTTCTCCGAGAATACATCCTCAAAGTCCGCCAGAAATGGAGGTAAGACCCTAGGAGTGACCGCACCGATGACCGTATTCATGCAGTTTTTATTACAGAATTCACTCCATTGGCTTATCTCTCTGGATTGCCAATCAATAACCGGTTATGCTTAGTTAACCAAGGAAGGCCCAGCACTATAGGAGTGGGAAGACCCTCCAACACATAACAAGACAACAGTTCTTTATGTAACGCCCCCACTTGAAGATCTATGTTATGCACCGCTTGCAAAAAACTACCCTGACCGAGAGGTCTGGCGTCGATCGAGAATATGGGGACGGGTTTAGTCAACACACTCAATCGCATACCTTGAACCCGGGCAAAGCGAGCATCCACCAGGTTAGCCCCGGAACCACTATCCAGAAGAACAGATATCCTCTCAGTTCTTGCACCCACCACCACCTCCGCCGGTACGAGAAACTGAGACGAACTTAGGGACGAAATACTTACTCCCAGATTGCCGTCCACCACACAATCTGGGATCAATAGTTTTCCGGCGACTTCTCACTCTGCAAAGGACGGGATGGACACCCCCTAATAAAATGTCCCTTTTTTCCACAGAAGAAACAACCTCCTGTTTTGTGGCGCCCCACCGATCCCCTCCCCCGGAATGATGTCCCTCCTAATTGCATAGGCTCCTCTGGACTGACCAGGGGAAGCTCCATATAAGGGACCCTTGAGGAAGGTGGAGTCATCACAGGGGGCGAAGTTACCCCGCACCTCTCCCGAAGCCGTCTGTCAATGCGAATAGCAAGGGCCATAGCGGCTTCCTGTGACGCGGGAGGGTCATACTGTGCCAATACATCCTTTAATTTGTCAGATAAACCTTGACAAAACTGGCTCCTAAGAGCCGGGTCATTCCACTGGGTGTCCGTGGCCCACCTACGGAACTCCGAACAGAATTCCTCCGCCGGACGATCTCCCTGCTGGATCCTACGTAACTTAGATTCAGCAAGGGAGATCCGATCCAGGTCATCATATACAAGACCCAGAGCTGCAAAAAACCTATCCACTGACTGGAGAGCCGGGGAGCCCGAGGTAAGGGAGAACGCCCATGATTGTGGGTCCCCTTGTAGGAGTGAGATGACAATTCCCACCCTTTGCTCATCACTCCCCGATGACTGTGGCCGCAGCCGAAAGTACAATTTACATGCCTCCCGGAAAACAAAAATCTTGTCCCGCCCCCCAGTGAACCTGTCAGGGAGAGCTACTTTAGGTTCTGGTCCGGCTTGCTCCGGGGGGTACAAAACCTTGGACTTAACGTCCGCCAGCTCCATGGACAAACTCTGCAACTGCCGAGCAAGACTGGCTACTGGATCCATGGTAGCTGGAGAGAATCTTTTGTCGGTCGGTGAAAATGTCACGCTGTCTCTGCGTACCGGAGGTTAGGGGCCTAAGCTGACCCTAAGCTGGGCCCTGACTAATCCCTCTACCTGGAGGTACTGTTAAAGGTACAGAGGTCCAGGCCGCCAGCGTAATCCCTACCTCCTGAGGATCCCTGAACCTCAGTGATCTAGTCCTGAGAAGGACCCCGATCACAACAACAGGAAACGGGATAATATAAGCCCACACACAGTACTACATGAACGAGACAGTACAAGGGGAAAATCAACAACCACCTTGCATACAAAACTACACCAAAACAACAGAGGGAACACCAACGGGTAAGGAGATAAATGATAAAGCGAGGAAGGGGAAAAACCACACACAAAGTACACTTCACTCCAAACTCCAAAATACCACAAGCCGCTCTGTTTGTCTGCCAGGAATGCTTTCACCGACACTTCCCTAGCAGACTGGCAGGTATTTGAAGGAATCCCATTACAGCAACATTAATTGCAGCTGGGCGAGGCTGGCCTCGTCTAGCACAGAGAGAGGGAGAATTAACTCCCTCACTGCCGAAAAACACCCAGCACCAGAAACTCAGCTGTGAGAAGTCAGGCTGTGCAATCGCGACGATCTTCGTAGCGACACACCCGTGACACATGCACCTGTAAAGGGGCCAGGGCTGTAGTCATGGTTAACAGTGGCTCGTTTGTCGCACCCTGGCCTCCTGCCACATAAATACATTGTCTCTGCTGTAGCGTACCTTTTATTCCTCTCTCCTGTCCGTCAGGGTCCTCTCTGGTCTGCCAGGGCTTCTTCCCTTTCATCTGCACACAATGACAGGCAGAGTCCGGATCCATTTTTAATAAAACAACTTAAATCAGTTCTTTTCTCAGCACGTCCAGTTCAGTCACAGAAACAGCATAAGGTCCTTCACAGAGTACATCCCTTCCTTTCCCTGTGCTGTCCCTCACTTCTTCAGGAATATCGCAGGGTCGTACCGTCACCTTCGGTACCAAAGCGCTCTGTCTTATCAGCCTAACTCGCTCCAGGAATTCCCTGCCCGTTTCGCCTCAGACATTTGGGGTTGATCCCACGTAATTAGCTGTCACCATGTTGATGCTGCTCTGTATTCCTCCACCTCCCGGGTGACCTTTAGCTCCTAGGCCCTGTATGAGCTGGGCTCTTTAGCTTCAATGTTGTGGGGCACAACTGCACTGTCCGGGCTCCCAGGCCCTACTGACTAAAACCCAGGAAGCTCACTAACTTACTCCCAGTTGGCCCCTCCTAACTAACTAAACCCTATTTGCCTAAAGTATTCCTATCTTACTCTATTCTATTCTATTGTGCCCCCCTCTAGTGGGCTAACCTAAATCCTACAGCTAGCTAAATCCTATACTTTCCCTACATTTATACAATACAAGGATACACATAACATATATCAGACATACACAATATAGCAGCATTATAAGACATATCAAGAGTACCAGCTTCTCAGGGAAGTAGAATCATGGGCAAAGGGAGTGGGGGCACAAACTAGTCCTTGTACACCCCTTACACACCAACCATGGCTGACACGGTGAAGTCAGCTGCTGTTAAAGATGACGCTGCATGTCGTGCGTGGAAGCACAGGAAGGTAAGAATTGTTTGTTTATTTTTTAAATGTGTTGGAGAAGAGCAGCAGAACAGAGGACATTATACTAGGAAGGGGCCCATGATGGAGGACATTATTACTGGTAGGGGCCGAGGATGGGGAGCATTATTACTGGAATGGGCCCAGGGGGAGGACATTATACCAGGATGGAGAAAATTATTACAGGAAGATGCCTAGGATGGGGGACATTATAACAGAAAGGGGTATAGCATAGGGGACATTATTACTGGAAAGGGCCCAGAATGGGGGATATTATTACTAGAAGGGCCCCAGGATGGAGGTATTATACCTGGAGGAGGCTCAGGATGGGGGACATTATATCAGGTAGGCTAGAATGCTACAAGGGCCTATATATCTGACCAACACGCATATGGGTCCCAGGTCCAAATTTTGCATTTGGACCACTGCATCTGAGAGAGACGTTACACAGCTGAATATGAAGTGATGCTGTTTGTTTCTGTTGCCCTATATGAATACTTCATACAAATGGCATTTCTAGCACCAAAGATCTAGGGCAAGGACCCCTTGGACTTCTTGCCTGGTGCCCCATATCTTTGGCGAGCACAAATTTGAACTGTATCAGAGTGACGCCAATACTGTTTGATCCTGTTGTAAAGAAAGGGGCATGAGGCTCCCTACCCTATCACTTTCAGTCTTGTCGGCTGCAAGGTACAGAAGTCTGCGGACTACAGGACTTGAAGCTCCTGGCACAGTTGGTGCTATGATGTCAACGTATTGTGCAATCTGTGCTAACGGTCTCTTGAGTGCATGGGGAAGAGGACTCAGTGCACCGAGGGACCAGATTAATGGAGTATAAACTTTATATTTTGCAGGGAGTGCAGCACGTGAGGCAATTATTACAGAAGAGAGCACATTGGGTGGGATTTTTACTGTGGTGGCATTAGTATTGGAAAGGGCTCTTTGGGAGATTACTGTGGGGAGCATTATTACTGAAAGCTACACATTGAGGAACATTTTTTACTTGCAGGGAATAATTATTGAACGGGGCAGTCTAGGGGATATTTTTAATGGTGGAGTGACATTATTATTGAAGAGGAAACTTAAGGGGCATTATTAGTTGAGCCATAGACTTGGGGGTAGAAGCAGGATAGAAAGTTTGTGTAGGTTGGGAATAGAAGGGAACGGTACTGGAAATGTGAAAAGTCAAATGTGTACGTTGTAGATGCAAGTTGTCATGTTGGTCTGGGCAATATGGAAAAGATGGAAAAGTGAAAAAACTCCAGTCAAAAAGAGATCTGTAAGCAGGGTCTGACTGGCCCACCGGAGAACCGGAGGGCCCTGGCATCTGGGGGGCCCTGGCACCTGCTGGCATACAGGGGCCAGTTGCCTAGGGCCCCCGCTGCTCCAGGGGCCCCCAGCCGGTGGCGTGTCGCTAATAGCGGCACACCACGCAGCTGCCATGGGGGCCCCGTGCCAGCGGAGCAGCAATGGGTGACAGGAGGCAGGAACCCCTGTCCCCGCTGCTAAAGAGAAATGAATATTCACTGCTTCCCACGCCCACATGGGCGTGGGAAGCAGTGAATATCATTACTTACCTGTACGGTTCCACCGCCATGTCCTCGGGTCCTCTTGCTGCGATGTTCAGGCAGAGGGCGCGATGACATCATTAGTGAGTGCCGCGCCCTCTGCCTGATCATTCACTGCCGGAGGACCCGAAGACAGCGGCGCTCAGCGGTGGAGCGGGTGACAGGTAAATCTCTCAGGTGCCGGGGCCCTGAGCCAGCAGTGACACCGGCACCTGTCCCCCATAGCGTGCCGGTGTCCCCGTCTGCTCAGGACACCGGCATCTGGCCCTCAACGACGAGAGGTGAGTATGTCTTTTTTTGCAGCAGTAGCAGCAGCAGCTGCGGCAGCATAAAGGGGCCTATAAAATGCAGCATCTATGAGGGCACAGTCTGTGGAGCATCTATGGGGGCATAATCTATGGGGGCATAATCTATGGGGGCATAATCGGTGGAGCAGTTATGGGGGCATAATCTATGGGGGCATAATCTATGGAGCATCTATGGGGGTATAATCTATGGAGCTTCTATGGGGGCATAATCTGTGGAGCATCTATGGGGGCATAATCTGTGGAGCATCTATGGGGGCATAATCTGTGGAGCATCTATGGGGGCATAATCTATGGGGGCATAATCTGTGGAGCATCTATGGGGGCATAATCTATGGGGGCATAATCCATGGAGCATCTATGGGGGCATAATCTGTGGAGCATCTATGGGGGCATAATCTATGGGGGCATAATCCATGGAGCATCTATGGGGGCATAATCTGTGGAGCATCTATGGGGGCATAATCTATGGGGGCATAATCTGTGGAGCTTCTATGGGGCCATAATCTAAGGAGCATCTATGGGGCACAATCTATGGAGCTTCTATGGGGGCATAATCTGTGGAGCATCTATGGGGGCATAATCTATGGGGGGCATAATCTATGGAGCATCTATGGGGCATAATCTATGGGGGCATAATCTGTGGAGCATCTATGGGATGTAATCTATGGGGGCACAATCTATGGAGTTTCTATGGGGGCATAATCTGTGGAGCATCTATGGGGGCATAATCTATGGGGGCATAATGTATGGGGGCATAATCTATGGAGCATCTATGGGGGCATAATCTATGGGGGCATAATCTATGGGGCATAATCTATGGGGGCATAATCTGTGGAGCATCTATGGGGCATAATCTATGGGGGCATAATCTGGAGCATCTATGGGGGCATAATCTATGGGGGCATAATCTGTGGAGCTTCTATAAGGGCATAATCTAAGGAGCATCTATGGGGGCACAATCTATGGAGCTTCTATGGGGGCATAATCTGTGGAGCATCTATGGGGGCATAATCTATGAGGGCATAATCTGTGGAGCATCTATGAGGGCATAATCTATGGGGGCATAATCTATGGGGGCATAATCTATATGGGCATAATCTATGGGGGCATAATCTGTGGAGCATCTATGGGGGCATAATCTATGGGGGCATAATCTGTGGAGCATCTATGGGGGCATAATCTATGGAGCATCTATGGGGGCATAATCTATGGAGCATCTATGGGGGCATAATCTATGGAGCATCTATGGGGGCATAATCTATGGAGCTTCTATGGGGGCATAATCTATGGAGCTTCTATGGGGGCATAATCTAAGGAGCATCTATGGGGGCACAATCTATGGAGCTTCTATGGGGGCATAATCTAAGTAGCTTCTATGGGGGCATAATCTATGGAGCATCTATGGGGGCATAATCTATGGAGCATCTATGGGGCATAATCTATGGAGCATATATGGGGGCACAATCTATGGAGCATCTATGGGGGCATAATACATGGGCAGAATATGGGGCACAATCTATGGAGCATCTTGTGGGGCATAATACATGGGGCAGCATATGGGGCATAATCTCATTTTCCACCCTAGGCTTATACTCGAGTCGATAAGTTTTCCCAGTTTTTTGTGGCAAAATTAGGGGGGTCGGCTTATACTCGAGTATATATGGTATCTATCTATTATCTACAGTTAGGTCCATAAATATTTGGACAGAGACAACATTTATCTAATTTTGGTTCTAGACATTACCACAATGAATTTGAAACAAAACAAATCAGATGCAGTTGAAGTTCAGACTTTCAGCTTTCATTTGAGGGTATCCACATTAAAATTGGATGAAGGGTTTAGGAGTTTCAGCTCCTTAACATGTGCCACCCTGTTTTTAAAGGGACCAAAAGTAATTGGACAGATTAAATAATTGTAAATAAAATGTTCATTTCTAGTACTTGGTTGAAAACCCTTTGTTAGCAATGACTGCCTGAAGTCTTGAACTCATGGACATCACCAGACACTGTGTTTCCTTCTTTTTGATGCTCTGCCAGGCTTTCACCGCGGTGGTTTTCAGTTTTGTTTGTTTGTGGGCCTTTCTGTCTGAAGTTTAGTCTTTAACAAGTGAAATGCATGTTCAATTGGGTTGAGATCAGGTGACTGACTTGGCCATTCAAGAATATTCCACTTCTTTGCTTTAATAAACTCCTGGGTTGCTTTGGCTTTATGTTTTGGGTCATTGTCCATCTGTAGTATGAAACGACGACCAATCAGTTTGGCTGCATTTGGCTGGATCTGAGCACACAGTATGGCTCTGAATACCTCAGAATTCATTCGGCTGTTTCTGTCCTGTGTCACATCATCAATAAACACTAGTGACCCAGTGCCACTGGCAGCCATGCATGCCCAAGCCATCACACTGCTTCCGCCATGTTTTACAGATGATGTGGTATGCTTTGGATCATGAGCTGTACCACGCCTTCGCCATACTTTTCTCTTTCCATCATTCTAGTAGAGGTTGATCTTGGTTTCATCTGTCCAAAGAATGTTCTTCCAGAACTGTGCTGGCTTTTTTAGATGTTTTTTAGCAAAGTCCAGCCTAGCCTTTTTATTCTTGATTCTTATGAGTGGCTTGCACCGTGCAGTGAACCCTCTGTATTTAATTTCATGCAGTCTTCTCTTTATGGTAGATTTGGATATTGATACGCCTACCTCCTGGAGAGTGTTGTTCACTTGGTTGGCTGTTGTGAAGGGGTTTCTCTTCACCATGGAGAGTATTCTGCGATCATCCACCACTGTTGTCTTCCGTGGGCGCCCAGGTCTTTTTGCATTGATGAGTTCACCAGTGCTTTCTTTCTTTCTCAGAATGTACCAAACTGTAGATTTTGCCACTCCTAATGTTGTAGCAATTTCTCGGATGGGTTTTTTCTGTTTTTTGCAGCTTAAGGATAGCTTGTTTCACCTGCATGGAGAGCTCCTTTGACCGCATGTTTCCTTCACAGCTAAACCTTCCAAATGCAAACACCACACCTCAAATCAACACCAGCCCTTTTATCTGCTTAATTGAGAATGATATAATGAAGGGATTGCCACACCTGTCCATGAAATAGCCTTGGAGTCAATTGTCCAATTACTTTTGGTCCCTTTAAAAACAGGGTGGCACATGTTAAGGAGCTGAAACTCCTAAACCCTTCATCCAATTTTAATGTGGATACCCTCAAATGAAAGCTGAAAGTCTGAACTTCAACTGCATCTGATTTGTTTTGTTTCAAATTCATTGTGGTAATGTCTAGAACCAAAATTAGATAAATGTTGTCTCTGTCCAAATATTTATGGACCTAACTGTATATATATATATATATATATATATTATATATTATATATATATATATATATATATAGCATTATACCCTATGAGGGGGGGCAGCATTATCCTCTATGAGGGGGGCAGCATTATCCCCTATGAGGGGGCTGCTTTATAATCTATGAGGGAGGCTACCCCAACTCCTGCTACATAATTAAGACATCTACTACCTTATATTATACCCTGATATTAGTGTGTTTTACTGCACAATTGGTGGTCTTGTATTTATTTCTATGTAGCTACATGGTGGGCCCCAAGAATGATTTTCTCTGGTGGGCCCAAGGTGTTCCAGTCCGACGCTGCCTGTAAGTCCCTATATAACTTTACTGTAATTCCTAATAAAGCCTGCAGAACTGGTATTCATCACTATATGGTCACTGTGTGGCAGTAATATTGATTTTTTTATATATTGTTATTTTTTTTGTTTAGTAACAGTTTTTCGCAATTCAGTCACTCTATAGTGGTAGGTTTTTAGCGATATTATTAGTTTTTCTATATAAGTACGATGTATTTACTATGTGGTGGTAATAGTAGTGTTCATGGTGTGGCGGTAACAATGGTCAATGTATAGTGTGTTCTGTTCGTAACAGTATGTAAGTATTAATTAGTACTTGTATAGCTGCAACTGTGTTTCATGATAAAATAACATTATATACATAGATAAATGACACTAGTCAGTTTTGAAATGCAGTGCAATCTGCGACCAGTAGAAGGAGCTGATGAAATTGATATATAGCTTTGTGGGAAAAGAGTAGGTATAACTTACAAACTGCTGTTTGAATAAATTTGAGTCAAGTGGGTGGTCCTAATCAGTAATTGACAGTTTTCCATATGTAAGTGTGCATGCAGAGATAGCTGTCAATTACTGATTAGGACAGCCCTCTGGACTCATACATATATAAACATCAGTGAATAAAATACAGGTTTTACTGATATAGGAAAGATGTGTATCTTCGTACCGTGTTAGCCAGTAGACTGTTACCATCTTTTCAGTTAGCCATTAAAAGGTATCAACCACTGAGGACTCTCAAGTCTAAAGGTTTTACTGAGTCTTTTTCAACAAACCTACATATCAATCTGTTCAGCTTCTTTTACTGTATAACGTACCACTATCAGATTGCACAGCAGTTCCAAGCTAACAGGTGCCATTTAAACGGTGGTGGTGGGGGGTAGGGGGATTGTGAGATCTATCCCTTGGAACCTTGGGTCATGCTCTCTTACGACTTCACCTATAGCCCTTCTTCATGCTGCATGTTCATACATTAGTTCCTCTACCTAAAAGAGGATGAACTATTAAACCTGGTACAGAACCAAAAAAGTTCAAGGTCTGGGTGAGCACACGGGCATCATGAAGAAGGCAGGTAAGGCATACAGGAGACAGATAGCAGAGGTACTGGAGACTGCAGGTGGACAGGAGACTGGGGACTGGAAGACACAGGCAGCCAGGAGATGTCTTGAAGAACACAGACAGGTTGCAGAGATACTGAAGGCTGCAGGCAGAGAGGAGACTGAGAGACTGGAAGCCACAGGCAACTAAGGCCTCTTTCACACATCAGTTTTTTTACGTCAGGCGCGATCCGGCGTGTTGTTAAAAGAACACATCCGGTACAGGATGCGTTTTTTTGTCATTGACTTTCATTAGCACCGGATCGCGCCTGATGTCGTTCCGTTGCATCCGTTTTTGTCCGGATCCGGCGGAAATGTACATTCCGGCGGCCGGACAAGACGGCCACTGTAACGTTTTTTTAGCGGACCCGCCTGATAGTGCCTGAAGCGGCGCATCAGGCAGCCAGAAACAATACAAGTCTATGGTGCCGGATCAGTCTTTTGTGCAATCCATCAAAAGACTGATCCGGATTCTGGAAACCAAGGTCTCTCACTCTCTCTCTCTCTCTCCTCGGTCCGGACATGCGTACCTGCATTTTCCGGGTTTAAAAGGTCAGGTCGGATCCGGCAAGAGAACTGATCCGTTGCATCAGTTTTTTTCAAAATCAGCGCCGGATCCGTCCTATCAGGTATACGACGGATTAGGCCTGACACAAAAAAACTGATGTGTGAAAGTAGCCTAAGAGACATCTTGAAGACCTCAGACATGTTGCAGAGATTATGAATGCCACAGGCAGACAGAAGATTGAGATACTGGAAGTTTCAGGCAGCAAACATATGTCTTGGACACCGCAGACAGGACAGGACTCATGAACACTAAAGTCTTAATATCAAGACACAGGTGTGTTTCTTGGTGAGCCTTATATAGGCCCAGAATTATTATTTAGATGGGATCATGCCGGGTCATCTGCAAAGCCCTACATGGAGTACAACAGAGTTTAGTGGTCTGGGATGAGGGCAGCAAAGTGTAAAATAGGGAAATAAGAAAATAGGAACATGGGTGGTCAATGCTTGATGCCATGTTATATTTCTTAGGAACTCCACTGATATTTTAAGGGCATTTAGTTACAATTAATTATTGGTCTACATGAATGGAACATTAATTTTAATGTATATGTAAAAACACAAAGATTGAGATTGGTTTAAGTTGGTATACATGCAGCACATAAACGCATGTTCAAATTGGCCAATTGGCCATAAAACATAAAACCCTACAAGAGACAAAATGAGCAAAAACCCTGCTGTAACTAAATAAGTAAAAAGCAAAAGTGCATTTGAATAAACGCATGTTCACAGGGCCTCTGTGTTATTCAAATGCACTTTTGCTTTTTACGTATTTAGTTACAACAGGGTTTTTGCTCATTTTGTCTCTTGAAGGTTTATGTGCTGCACGTATACCAACTTAAACCAAGCTCAATCTTTGTGTTTTTTCTTTGTATTTTTGCATTCTGTGCAGGCCAGGGTGTGGCCTCCCTTTCCTGAGCTGGAAATTACATTTAAAGGGAATCTGTCACCCTAAATTGGCGGGATATTTAAATGATGGCAGTCCGGTCAGATGGGCGGTGTTTTGGGTACTTGCCTTAACATGTTGTTTGCCGCTGTCTCCATTATTTCTGGGAATTGTAGTCGTTGCCCTCCATATAACGCGCCTGCGCATTGCAATCTGCGGGCAAAGCATACTGCGCATGCGCAATTCAAGATTGCAATGCGCAGGTGCGTTATATGGAGGGCAACGACTACAATTCCCAGAAATAATGGAGACAGCGGCGAACAACATGTTAAGGCAAGTACCCAAAACACGCCCATCTGACCTGATTGCCATCATTTAAATATCCCGCCAATTTAGGGTGACAGATTCCCTTTAAAAGCTTCCCCAGGCTGTGTGTCTATTGGTTGGGACCTGGTCCTTTTGTCTGCCGTCCCGATCAGAGTCATCTTGTCAATGATGGGATGGCTTTTAAGCTATTTTTGATCAAAAACGGTATTACTAAGAACTCTGTGTTATTCAAATACACTTTTGCTTTTTACTTATTTAGTTATAGCAGGGTTTTTGCTCAGTTTGTCTCTTGTAGGTTTTTAATGTATATGTAACAAAAAAAATATAATGACGTAATTTTTCTGTTTCGGTGTCCTTATATACTGGACCCAATATCCAGTGTTCGTCCACATTGACAATGTCAAGCAGCTTGGTGGACTACACCGATTACAAAGTCGGCAACATATCCATTCATGTTCAGCTAAGACTAATTAGGTTCTATTCTGTGGCCAGCATTTCCTGCATAATAGCACTTTTTCTTGGCACCTTCATCTTTAGTTTTAATGGTTTTTAATTGATTAATAAGGGTTTTTCACAAGTGATAGAGCTGCAGTGGGCAGACTTGGGTGTCACACCTTGATCACCACAAAGACTGAGGTTACACAATGCTGTGAATGTAACGTGGGTCGTGCACTTGTTGCTATGAATCCTTTTCATTTTGCTTTCTTTGATCACTTACCTAAGGTCTTTTGACCAGAACTGGGGCTGTGATTGGAATATGCCTCTTGTAATAAGA
Source organism: Oophaga sylvatica (assembly GCA_033576555.1). NCBI lineage: Eukaryota > Metazoa > Chordata > Amphibia > Anura > Dendrobatidae > Oophaga > Oophaga sylvatica. Next base: position 429,143,893 of record JARQOD010000001.1, on the reverse strand, counting down.
CAAAACAATTCAGAGACAAAGAACATTTACAACCCATCAAATCTGACCTTCCAAGCTCCTTGACATGTTAAAAATCAAAACCGGGCACAGCTGCTTCTTTCTGATGGAATAAATAGATTAGTTAGACTAGACAGAAAAAATACGAGGGAGCAAACAGTAGCATAAAAAACATGGACAGGAAATAGGAATTTGAGCCCACAAAAAAAAGTAAAAGTGTAGACTAAATACTCCTAGAAAGCAATAATGGACTGTGGGGAAAAGTAGAGACCTTATATGCAATCTGCCCTTATGTATGCTGTGGAGATGCGGGGGGCAGTGGGTGCTTTAGGCACTTTATTGATCCATCAAATAGACAGTAACATATAGAACTGTCCCTGCAAAATTCCCAAAATGGCGCAAAATAACAGTCTACTAACCCTTCCACTGACTCGCTGGGATTAGTGCAGCAACAACTTCAGAGATTCCAGGGCTGATTACCCCCACCTGTGGTGCACACAGAGAGGAGGTAATGACAAGCTTAGGAAGCTGACAGTTCATTGAGGTACAAGACCAGGTGACCGGAGGGTCACGACCTGGTTTCTGCGAACGTCTCCATGGAGCCAGGTGAACGATGCGTCAAAATCCTGGGTTTCCCAAATGTATCCATGGGTTCAGTGATGGTCAATGGAGCAGATCTGTATTCTTTCAGCCGGGGACCATGGCCCCCTAAGGTGGTGTAAGAGGATAAGCCAGAGCAGTGTTGTCGGTTCAAGATGCGCTTTGGAGCCGGAACTATCGGGGCTGTCACCAGTGTTGCCGGGGGGATGACTTGTCTGTACAGGGAGGACCTGAACACCTGACAGAAAGGGGCGTGGGGAGATAAAAGGGACTGAGTGCAGGAACACGAGAGACTTGGCGGGAAGGCGACTACAGAGCAGGACGAAGGTTGACTCCCTCTCTGCTGCTCCAATTATTACTGCCACTGACAACAGCCCCTTACAGACTGACTCACCCTCCCAGTACGCACTTACTGCATCATCACCGGGTGCTCTCATACCGGCCCGATCCATATTGCACAGAGCAGTAGAGATTTCTCATCTTCCCGAACTTTGTGAGTCCGTCTGACGAACCTTTACCTTTTGGCGTAATCGGCAGGATGCAGTCCAGCAACATGGAGTCGGCAGAACAGGCAGCCGGGCCCAGGACCAGTATCTCCCTGGGGTCCATGTTAAGTAATTTGCCAAAATTTACGGGGTCCAACGCCATGTTGTGGAGCTGGACGGAACGCATGAGAGGTATGATGAGAATGCACCCGATGACTCCCACGTTAGAGGCTGAGGTGGCCATTATGGCGCTGGATGGAGAGGCCAGAGACTCCGTGATGCTACGTACCCCCGAGACCGTGAGACGTTCACCAAAGTACTTTAGATTTTGGAGGCGACCCATGGGGACCCCACTAATGTAGGGGAAGTTAGGACCCTTCTGTTTAGCCGTATGCAAAGGGAGGGGAGATGGTCACGCAGTATATGAATGCCCTGCAAGCGTTAAACACTGCCATTGCTAGAAAAGATGGAGTTGGGATAGGGTCGGCAGGTGTCGTGTTACGTGACTTGTTGGTGATTGGTTTGCGTGACGTCCGGACCAAACAAACCCTGAGGGAGCGGGTACGGGCGGACCCTCGCATCACTTTTGCTGACATAGGAAGTGAGGCCCGCTTACGTGAACAGGAGCAGAGGATGACGGTCCCGGTAGGGAAGGTCCAAAGTGGGGAAGCAGCAGTAAATACAGTCACTGAACCCCCATGGGTTGAAAATGAGGAAAAAGCTGTTGAATAGTGTTGAGCGATACTGCTCGATATCTAAAAATATCGGATCGGAATGGTATCGCCGATATCACTAAATATCGGCGATATCCGATTCCGATACCGGAAGTCCCATGTAAGTCTATGGGAACAAAATATCGCAACTAAAAAAACACTTTCTTTCCTTGTAAACACAAAATATACACACTTAGAATACATAATATATATATATATATATATATATATACATGTCATTGTGACATATATATATATATACATATATTTATAGTTTATTCACTTCTACATAGTAAAATAGCCTCTGATTCAATTGCCGGGTAAAGCCGGCATTTGTGAAAAGACAGAAGCACCCGAGGGTCCAGTCGCCACAGAGATGTTGCATCGCACCCAGCGGTGTGACAACTTAATCTCAGGTAAGGAGGAAACACCCCATTGACTCCAACCACTGCATTCAACAGTACACTTTGCCAGCTGAGTGTAGGCGGACCCAATGGGATGGTCTAGCTCAGGCTGGTTAGAACAGGGTGTAGCTGGTTGGATGGGAGGGGTTGAGGCAGCCTTATGCTGCATGTCTTTGTAGTAAGAATTGTTTCCTTTCCTGCTTTCTTACTACGTCGCATACTCCACTCTGCTACATCACTTTGCACCATTGCTCTATCTCACATCTATCTGCCCTGGAAGGATACCGTCTTACCTGTACAAGACTTATCACCTAGCTGCACTACACCATCCCTGCCAGAGGACCTGCACAGCAGCGCTGGACACCCTGACCAGGTACTACAGGTGGCGTCACGACAAACTACACAAACATTCTATCATCCCCTGGAAATATCCCACATTCCAGTGAGCGACCAGGGCACGGACATAGCTGTGCTACCCGTCACATCCCCCATAGAAGTCGACGGGCTTGGTGCCGAGTACCCCCAAAACCTGTGGCTCTGTGCGACTCAACTTTGGCGTCACGAACAGGATTCAGAAGCTCGCTATAAGCGAGTCCTGTGTGCCTTAATTGAACTGTTTTTTTTGCTTGAGAATTACAACCGGCGTCAGGAGGAAGAGTGGAGACGTCAGGAGCGGGAAGCAGAGCGACAAAGGGAGCAGAGAGAATCCCAAAAGCTTCGGCAACGTCACCTGGAGAAGGACCTGGCAGAGAAGGCACGTATGAGAAAGGATAAAAGTACGGTGAGGGAGCCGCGGCGTAAGGGTGCAGTACGGAACTTTAAGTTAAAAGGTGGTTGGGGCTTCATCCAGGAGCCTGGACTTTATTTAGAAGTTTTTGTAACCCGGCGGGACGTGGAGGCTCACCTCCCAGAAGGACACCCGGGAGGGACCTGTTGCCAGGAGACTTGGTGACTTACACCCGACACTGGGGTTACAATGGATGGTACGCCCTAAATGTTACCAGGTGCGACCCCTACTCCCCAGAGTGTCAGGAAACTGACAGACCCTACGAGCCTTCAGCCTCCCCCAACCAGGCCTCTGCACAAGTGCCCACCCCACGCCGTAAATCTCCCCAGCCTCCCTCAGTGGTCTCCTCAGCAGCCCCAGCTATGGACATGATAATGATAGCTGGCCCGTACCCGGCGCCTGTTAGGCCCCCTGGGGTTCGTTCAGTCCGGGACATAGGGGTCCAGACCCGGAGGGAGACGAAAGAGGTGGCCACACAGACCCAGATAGCGGGTCACGACGTCACTGTACAGGCCACACGACGTCATCAGGTCTGGGTGGACCCTCCTGTCACAGATGTTTGGCAAGCTCCAGAAGAGTACCAGGTGGTACCTGTAAGAGGCCAGCCAAAGAAGTCTAAATAACCCGGACAGGGTCTCTGTATGTAAATAGTTAAATTATTGATGTACCCGGACGGGTGAATGTTCATAAAAAGAAGTTTATTGTTGCCTAATATACCCATGTTGGGTAATGGTTTGATGTACCCGGACGGGTGAATGTTCAGAAGAACAAGTTTATTGTTGCCTTTATATACCCAGGTTGGGTAATGGTGTTTCACTGTAATCAAAATGTTGAACTTTGAAGCCATGAACTGTACTGGCTCACAAACTTTTCTGTAAATAGTTGGCACTTCGGTGCTCCATCTTGGTTTTACAAAAAACTTAACTGTGCACTATTTTCAACTACCTCAGAAACTAAAAACCCGTTTGGTGTGGCCGAAAGTGAGGTCTGCTCAAGGAAAGTCTTGCAGCCCACCCAAGACCACAGTTGGAGGTTTGGAGCGGGTCCTCCACAAGCACAAGTAAAGGACACTGTGAAGTTACCCCGCTGGGGGTAGTCCTAAGAAGTCTCCACGAACTTCGGCACTAATGCTATTTGCACTTTTGTAATGTTATTATTAAAAATTTATTATGCAACGTTTAACTTGAAGTGTTTCCTGCTTTCTTACTACGTCGCATAGTCCACTCTGCTACATCACTTTGCACCATTGCTCTATCTCACATCTATCTGCCCTGGAAGGATAGCGTGTTACCTGTAGAAGACTTTTCACCTATCTGCACTACACCATCCCTTCCAGAGGACCTGCACAGCAGCGCTGGACACCCTGACCAGGTACTACAGGTGGCGTCACGACAAACTACACGAACATTCTATCATCCCCTGGAAATATCCCACATTCCAGTGATCGCCCAGGTCACGGACCGAGCTGTGCTACTCGTGACATCCCCCATAGAAGTCGACGTGATCGGTGCCGAGTACCCCCAAAACCCCTGTCTCTGTGCAACTCAACTTCCCTCACTGTGCTGGCACTTTACATTTACAATGCCTCTGGGTTTTTTTTTTGGGGTGTGGGGAACATTCAGATTTTTGCTATGGGGCCCCATGATTTATATGTACGCCCCTGCTGCTGAGGCATGGTATTTAAGGCTGTTAAGGAGCCAACATACATGGAACTTGCCAGCAGCGTCGGACTGGAGTACCTTGGGCCCACCAGAGAAAATATATTCTTGCGGCCCAACATCATACTTCCCAACCTTTGAATAAGGGAAAGAGGGACAAAGGCTGTGGCACGCTGTGCATGCTGCAGAAAATTGTAGGCCATGCCACGTTGCACCACAGACTGTCCAGGAGTTGGTGGATGCTTTAGTCCAGGTGTGGGAGGAGATCTCTCACGAGACCATCCGTCGCGCTCATCAGGAGCATGGCCAGAAGTTGTAGGGAGGTCATACAGCATACCTCCCAAATTTGGAAGACAGGAAAGAGGATAAAGGCTGCGGCGCGTGTTGCGCGCCGCTGAAAATTTTAGGCCACGCCCCGACAACACCCATTTCACAGCTAATAACACCCATATCCTCGCCCCAAGCGTAACCATTTAGCACTGCTGATCACACTGATCTATGTAGGCAACAAGCTTGGTTCTGCTCCCATATATATGCAGCTAGCTCATTCTGTTCCCATATCTATGTACCAGCCTGTTTTTAATGCCTGTTATCTATGCTGCTTTAATGCAGTGGCCAGAGATAATCAGGGCAAAAGCACCGCAATGGTAATGAGGGCACAGTGGCTGGTACTGAGGAAAAGAAAGAAAGAGCAGCGAGAGAGAAAGAACAAACAGAGAAAGAAAGAGAGGAAAGAAAGAAAAGAGAGAAAGAAAGAACAGAGAGAAAAAAGAACAGAGAGCGAGAAGGAAAGAACAGAGAGCGAGAAAGAAAGACTAGAGAGAGAGCCATAGGCGTAGCTAGGGTTTTGGTTTAGTAGGGGCAAAACTTCTGAGTGGGCCCATCATCAGAGAACCTCAGCAAATGACCGCGCTGTTGGCCAAAATAATCTATATATAAAAAGACCAATATTGATATTACCGCCATATGGTCTGTGTTAAATAATACCAGTCCTACAGAACATATAGATTACAGCACAGGTACAGATAATGACTTACCACTGATGTTCTTTCTAATGGAATTGTTCACTTTTCATGTCTTTTCCATCTGGCCCACACCGACATGACGACTTCTCCAGCCAGGACTAGACTGCACCCCCATTAAAAAAAAAATAAAAAAAAAACTCACCTCCCGGCTCCTGTGCTGCTCACTGTTCTCCCTCTCAGCGTCTGACAGCGGGCGCCGGCAGGTGATGTTATTGCGCCCGCTGTCATACGCTGAGAGGGGATTATGGGAGAGAAGGAGCGCTCGCTCCTTCTCTCTCTATGCGGTCAGCTTTATCAGCTGGATGCCGATACAGCTGACCCTCCGATGACGGGTGGGGGCCCACTGCTGGCACCGGGCCCCCCCAACGCCTGTTCAGGCCCCATAGCTTCCGGGCGGCAGAGCAGGGAGAGCGATTCTCCCTGCTCTGCCGCAGAATGTAACTGTATCGTAGCTCTGGGTGGGCCCCCTCAGAGCGCGGGCCCCGGGGCCACCGCCCCCTCTGCCCCGTGACCTATCCTTTCAAATCAGGGCCCAACACGCAGGAGCTGGGGCCCACCGTAGGTTTCTCCGGTGTCCCGGTGCCTCAGTCCGACCCTGCTTGCCAGCCTGATAATACCAGGCCACAGCAGTCTGCATATCGTGGCTGGTTAACAAAAATAGGGATCCCCTCGAAAAAAATTTGTCGTGGGGTCCCCCCTATTTTTGTTAACCAGCCAGATGAAGCAGACTGCTGAGGCCTGGTTTTTCAGGCTGCTAAGGATCCAATATCCATGGACCTTGCCAGCCTGATAATACCAGGCCACAGCAGTCTGCTTAGCTTGGCTGGTTAACAAAAATAGGGGATCCCCTCGAAAAAAAAACGGCGTAGGGGTCCCCCTATTTTTGTTAACCAGCCAAGTAAAATGCAGACTGCTGCGGCCTGGTATTAAAAGACTGTCAAGGCCCATGGATTTTGGCCCTCAACAGCCTGATAATACCAGGCTACAGTAGCCCCACATTTGGCGCACCAAAAGATGTGCCAATTGTGGCACTTTACCCGGCTCTTCCCACTGCCCTGTAGCGGTGGCAAGTGGGGTAATAAGGGGTTAATGTCACCGTTGATTGCACGGTGACAATAATCCCGGTTAATAATGGAGAGGTGTCAATAAGACACCGATCCATTATTAATCCCAAAGTTTTAAAATGTATAAAAAAAAAGACACAGCAAGAAAAAAGTATTTTAATGAAATAAAAGAGACAACACAGTTTTCATTTCTTTTATTATACTCTCATTCCTGCGACGCCATCGATCTCCTGTAAAAAAAGGAAAAAAACAAACCAACAGTATACCACCTGTCCGACGCAGTCCATAGTAACGACTGTCCCACGGCGATCCAGCTCTGCTACATCGGAATGATAGGCAGAGGCTGTCATCCCGGCGCAGCACAGCTGATTACCTGCTTCCCCGGCGGTGACGTCATCGGACTGACTGCTTTACGGCCGGGATTACCCAGCAGTCACTGCAGTTATCGCGAGAAACTGCATGTGACCGCCGGGGAAAGATGATGGCGGCCATCAACCAGTCCAGGCCGTGACCACCGGAGATCTTCTGCCAGGTAAGTGCCGCTGACTCCTGACAGACCCGACCAACGGACACTCACAGTGACAGTGACAAATCCGATTCCGGTATACGATATATGGAAAATATCGAAACTAAGTATCGAAAGTCCGATACAGCTAATATCGGCCGATACCCGATACTTGCGGTATCGTATCGCTCAACACTACTGTTGAATATACAAGGGGAATTGGCTCAGATGAAGGAAAAAGTTGAAACCGGCCAGAACGCAGCAGGGGCCAAAGTGATGTGGATGCCCATAACGATGCCAGAATGTCCCGTCAGCCGAGGTCCTTCACCTGCTCTAAATACGGAGAGATAGGACATATGACTCGGGAATGTCCGCAGCGGGGCAGGCCTCGGCCACGCCGACCGTTAAACAAGAGGGTTCCAAGCCTGGGGGACTGTTGTGAATGTGCTAGAAATGAATTCTGAGCAGAAGCTCCTTCTGGTGGTTACAAACAGTACTGAACTATTCAATGAAGATTGTGAAGATTGGCGATCAGGTGTTACTGACTGGTCTTATATAAGGGAGGTTCCCTCCCATCAGGGTTGCCGGTGATCAATTGTTCTGGTCTCGGCTTTTGTTCCTGGTTCACTTTGAAGCTTGCTGTTTCGTGCCTGCATCTTCTGCTAACAGATGAGACATTTTCTTCTTTAGTTTTTTGTGCTTGCTTTTTGTCCTGCACTTCTGTGGGGGTCTGCCAGGTCCTCTCCGGGGGCTTGTGCTCCTCTCAGTTTAGTTCAGCCAGTTGTTTGTTCATTTGCCTTTTCCAGTTTTTTCTGTGGCTGCGGCTTAGTTTTGTTACACCAGAGAACTAATTTAGGTGGTTGAGGTCGTGTGATCTCAGGTGTTTTTGCAATTAGTGTGTTGGTATTTTTTTAGGGTTTTTTGGATTGCAGTAAGTGACCTTCCTATCCTTTTCTGTCTAGGAAGATTGGGCCCCAACGTTTGCTCATACTATTTTCTGTCTGTGTCTGTATTTCCTCTTGTCTAACCGCCATTACATGTTTGGGGGCTTCCTATGTTCTTTGGGAATCTGCTCCGGGGCAGATAGTTTTCCTCTTTCTATCTTTAGGTGAAGTTATCTTCTCAGGCTGTGACGAGGCGTCTAGGACCAACGTAGGTATGTTCCACGGCTGCCTTTAGTTGTGGTGGTTAGTCAGGGTACTGCAATCCAATAGATTCCAACCTCTCTGCTGTATTGCCTTTTTTTTGCCTGCTCTCCTCAGCTACCAAATCATAACAGTATCACCGGCCTAAAACTGATAATTATATGGTACTCACAGAAGGGAAAAATAGTGTGAAAGAAAGAAGATTGTCAGATTTTTTTTTTTTTTCCCTCTGTATCTCTGGGTGCTGAGGAGGATTTTTTTTTCTCTCAATGGAGTTTGCACAGTTGTCTGGCCGTGTGGATCAGCTTGCCACTGAAGTTCGGAGTATTGCTACCTATCTTGCAGGGTTGCCTGTTGTGGAACCTAGGATTCCCATGCCAGATTTGTTTTTAGGGGATCGAGCTAAATTTCTGAATTTCAAAAATAACTGTAAGTTGTTTTTTGCCTTAAAATCTAAGTCCTCAGGGAACGCAGCACAGCAGGTTCAAATTGTCATCTCTCTCCTGCGTGGCGATCCTCAGGATTGGGCTTTTTCCCTGACACCTGGGGACCCTGTTTTGAGTAATGTTGATGCATTTTTTCAGGCTCTGGGGTTATTGTACGATGAGCCTAATGTCACTGATCAAGATAAAAAAGCCTTGTTGGCATTAAATCAGGGCTTGAGGACGCTGAGTTATACTGTCAGAGATTCCGAAGGTGGGCAGTCCTGACCAAATGGAATGACAATGCTTTGGCAGCCCTTTTTCGGAAGGGTCTGTCAGAGAATGTAAAGGATGTTATGGTGGGATTCCCTGTCCCCTCTGGTCTCAGTGATTCTATGTCATTAGCGATTCAAATTGACAGACGTTTGCGTGAGCGTAGAGGTATGCGTGGAATAGTGTTGCCTTGTGAACCAGCTTCTGAACCCATGCAGTGTGATAGAGTGGCTTCTGGGGCACAGCGTCATGAGTTTCGAAAACGCAATGGGTTATGTTTCTACTGTGGTGATGCCTCTCATGCTATTTCAGTCTGCCCTAAGCAGGGAAGACGTTTTGCACGTTCAGTTGTCTTGGGTAGTGTTCAGACTAAATTTTTGTTGACTGTTACCCTGATTTGCTCCCTGTCCACATTTTCTGCTCAGGCTTTTGTTGATTCGGGAGCAGCTATTAACCTGATGGATTTTGATTTTGCTAAACGTTGTGGGTTTCCCTTGATACCCCTACGGAAGTCTATTACCCTACTGGGGATCGATTCTACCCCTTTAGCTGAGAATAAACCCCAGTTCTCTACTCAGGTGATAATGAGGGTTGAACCTGATCATCAGGAGAGTTGCAAATTTTTGGTGCTGTATAATCTGCATGACATTATTGTACTGGGTTTCCCTTGGTTACAGTCTCATAATCCTGTTTTGGATTGGAAATCTGTGTCTGTAACCAGTTGGGGCTGCCAATGTGTTAATGCCAACACTCCTGTTTTTTCTGCCTCCCCCCAGGCTCAGGATGTTCCTGACTTTTTGACTGATTTTTCTGATGTGTTTAGCGAAAGTAAATCTGCATCCTTGCCCCCCCCATAGGAGCTATGACTGCGCTATTGAATTAGTGCCTGGTAGTAAATTCCCTAAAGGTCGCCTTTTTAACTTGTCTGTACCTGAACATGACGCTATGCGGTCTTATATCAATGAGTCATTGGAGAAGGGTCATATCAGACCATCCTCTTCACCCTTGGGTGCCGGTTTTTTCTTTGTGGCCAAAAAGGATGGTTCATTAAGGCCGTGTATTGATTATCGTCTCTTGAATAATATCACTATGAAATATCAATATTCGTTACCCTTGATTTCTGACCTGTTTTCCAGGGGGAAAAGTGCTACTTGGTTTACCAAGCTTGACCTCAGGGGGCATATAACCTTATTCGCAGTAAGCACGGGGATGAATGGAAGACGGCATTTAATACCCCAGAGGGGCCATTTTGAGTACCTAGTGATGCCCTTTGGGCTCACTAATGCTCCTTCCGTCTTCCAGTCCTTCATGAATGACATTTTCAGGGATTTTGTGGATAAATTTCTGATTGTTTATTTGGATGATATCTTGATTTTTTCCAATGATTGGGACTCTCATGTGAAACATGTTCGGACTGTGTTCCAGATTTTGAGAGAGAATGCTCTGTATGTGAAGGGATCAAAGTGTTTTTTTGGCGTACAGAGGATCTCATTTCTGGGATTCATTTTGTCCCCATCTGTTATTGGAATGGACCCGGTCAAGGTTCAGGCCATCTGTGATTGGGTCCAACCTACTTCATTACAGGCTCTTCAGAGATTCTTGGGTTTTGCCAATTTTTATCGTAAATTTATTGGTAATTTCTCTGTTATTGTTAAACCATTGACTGATTTGACCAAGAAGGGTTCTGATGTGGTGAATTGGCCTCCTGAGGCAGTTTCTGCGTTTCAGGAACTTAAGCAGAGATTCACTTCTGCTCCTGTTCTACAGCAGCCTGATGTTTCTCTGCCATTTCAGGTGGAGGTTGATGCCTCTGAAATTGGGGCAGGTGCCGTTTTGTCCCAAAGAGATCCAGAGACCTCTAAAAGTAACCCTTGTGCCTTTTTCTCTCGAAAATTTTCTCCAACTGAACGTAATTATGACGTGGGTAATCGGGAGTTATTGGCCATGAAGTGGGCTTTTGAAGAGTGGAGACATTGGCTTGGAGGGAGCCAAACATCAGGTGGTGGTCCTCACGGACCATAAGAATCTGGTTTATCTGGAATCAGCCAAGCGACTTAATCCTAGACAGGCCAGGTGGGCCTTGTTTTTCACACGTTTTAATTTTGTGGTTTCCTTTCTTCCTGGCACTGAGAATGTTAAAGCGGATGCCCTCTCGAGGAGTTTCCTTGCTGACTCTCCCGAGTTATCTGATCCTACTGTTATTTTGAAAGAGGGTGTAGTTCTTTCCGCCATCTCGCCCAATTTGAGACTGGCTCTGGAAGGGTGTCAGGAGGATAAACCAGAACTCTGCCCTATTGGGAAATTGTTTGTCCCAGACCGGTGGAAAAAGAGTGTGATGTCTGAGATTCATTGTTCCGCATTGGCCGGTCATCCTGGAATTTTTGGTACCAGAGACTTGGTTAGTCGGTCCTTTTGGTGGCCTACTTTGTCTCGTGACGTCAGGGAATTTGTGCAGTCCTGCGGGACTTGCTCTCGCTCCAAGCCTTGCTCTCGCCCTAGTGGTTTGTTGATGCCATTGCCTGTGCCCAAGAGACCATGGACCCATATCTCTATGGATTTCATTTCCGACCTCCCTGTTTCTCAGAGAATGACCGTTATCTGGGTGATTTGTGATAGGTTTTCCAAAATGATACATCTTGTGCCATTACCTAAGTTGCCTTCCTCCTCCGAACTGGTGCCTTTGTTCCTTCAGCACATGGTTCGGTTACACGGTATTCCTGAGAACATTGTGTCTGACAGAGGAGTCCAGTTTGTTTCCAGATTTTGGAGGACTTTTTGTTCTAAACTTGGTGTTCAATTGTCTTTCTCCTCAGCTTTTCATCCTTAGACCAATGGCCATTTTTCTGCAATTTTGGGTTTCACCCTTGATTTTCTTCAGGACAGACGGAGGCTTCTGTCTGTCCAGGTGTTGACTCTGTTGTGGAGCGTATGCAGCAGATTTGGGACCAGGTAGTGGAGAGGTTGTCCCTCTCTCAGGAGAGGGCCCAGCGGTTTGCCAACCGGCATAGGACTGATGGTCCTCGGTTTGAAGTGGGGGACTTGGTCTGGTTGTCCTCAAGAAATATCCCTATGAGAGTTGCATCTCCTAAGTTTAAGCCTAGGTTCATTGGACCTTATAAGATCATGGAGATTCTTAATCCTGTTTCCTTTCGTTTACTTCTTCCAGGGACATTTAAGATCCATAACGTGTTCCACAAGTCCTTATTGAAGAGGTTTGTCGAGCCAGTGGTTCCTATGGCTGTGCCTCCTGACCCTGTTTTGGTTGAGGGCAATCTGGAGTATGTGGTTGAGAAAATATTGGATTCTCGTTTTTCTAGACGGAAACTCCAGTATTTGGTTAAGTGGAGAGGTTATGGTCAGGAGGACAATTCTTGGGTGTTTGCTTCGGACATCCATGCTAGAAGACTCATCCGTGCGTATCACAGAGCTCATCCTGACCGACCTGGTTGCCCAAGTGAGGGTTCGGTGACCCCTCCTCAAGGGGGGGTACTGTTGTGAATGTGCTAGAAATGAATTCTGAGCAGAAGCTCCCTCTGGTGGTTACAAACAGTACTGAACTATTCAATGAAGATTGTGAAGATTGGCAATCAGGTGTTACTGACTGGTCTTATATAAGGGAGGTTCCCTCCCATCAGGGTTGCCGGTGATCAATTGTTCTGGTCTCGGCTTTTGTTCCTGGTTCACTTTGAAGCTTGCTGTTTCGTGCCTGCATCTTCTGCTAACAAATGAGACATTTTCTTCTTTTAGTTTTTTGTGCTTGCTTTTTGCTTTTTGTCCTGCACTTCTGTGGGGGTCTGCCAGGTCCCCTCCGGGGGTTTGTGCTCCTCTCAGTTTAGTTCAGCCAGTTGTTTGTTCATTTGCCTTTTCCAGTTTTTTCTGTGGCTGCGGCTTAGTGTTGTTACACCAGAGAACTAATTTAGGTGGTTGAGGTCGTGTGATCTCAGGTGTTTTTGCAATTAGTGTGTTGGTATTTTTTTAGGGTTTTTTCGATTGCAGTAAGTGACCTTCCTATCCTTTTCTGTCTAGGAAGATTGGGCCCCAACGTTTGCTCATACTATTTTCTGTCTGTGTCTGTATTTCCTCTTGTCTAACCGCCATTACATGTTTGGGGGCTTCCTATGTTCTTTGGGGATCTGCTCCGGGGCAGATAGTTTTCCTCTTTCTATCTTTAGGTGAAGTTAGCTTCTCAGGCTGTGACGAGGCGTCTAGGACCAACGTAGGTACGCTCCACGGCTGCCTTTAGTTGTGGTGGTTAGTCAGGGTACTGCAATCCAATAGATTCCAACCTCTCTGGTGTATTGCCTTTTTTTTGCCTGCTCTCCTCAGCTACCAAATCATAACAGGGACATCGCCCGGAGCCAGAATGGAAAGGAAGGAGTAGTGAAAGTCCCACAAACCTGGTGTCTATGTGCTCACTGGTCTGGGCTGAGTTTGATGGATGGGCAGTGCGTTGTCTGGTGGATACGGGGTCTCAGGTGACCACGATGCCCGAAGCATATTTCCATTGACACTTTCCAGAGACCCTCTGGCCTGAGTGGGGTCCGGTAGTAAAGCTGACAGCGGCAAATCACATGCCCATCCTGGTCGCAGGGGTGGTGTGGATGCAAGTATCTCTGTGTGGCAAAGACCTGGGATGGAAAGGGGTAGTGTTGACCCAGGGTGAAGCTAGTCTCAGTCATACCATCACCCTGGGGATGAATGTCCTGAAAGAATTTGGAAGACTGCTCCTTGATGAACCTGCTCATTTATCCCTGAAACAGTGGAGTTCGCATACCCCAGCGACAAGTGTTCCAATGGCTGATGCGTACCGCTCGAGCCCAGGAGTCTTCTAGTCATGGAGAAACGTTGGGAAAGGTGATCGTGCCGGGCTCCGCTAAGCTCACTCTGCCACCGGGGCAAATTGTGTTGACTCTGCTCCTTCGAGCCCATGCCACATTGGAGGGGGTAGAAGTACAGCTAGAACCCTCCTTAATTGAACCACTGCCGGCAGGACTGTTGGTGGCACGAACTCTGGTCATTATACGGGATGGAATGGTGCTTGTACGCTGCATTAACTTGACAGATCAGGAAGTTGTAATTCCAACAAGGAGTGAAGTGGTGCGGATAGTGGGCATACCAGAGGAAATTGTTCTGCCCCAGGCCATACAGCTGACAGTTAGACAAGAAGACCCGTGGTCAGTGACAGTTTCAATACATCCAAGAGGGGAGACGCATATTAGATCAGTTGCGTGCCGATCTGTCTGATCTCACGCCTGCCCAAGTACAACAGGTGGAAGCAACACTGGGGAAATACAAGTCTGTGTTTCCAAGTCATGAGGATGACTTTGGCTGTACTATGGCTATTACTCACGAAATGCCAACAAGGGATACAGCACCCATTAGAGAACATTACCGGAAAATTCCCCCTCAGTTATACCAGGAAGTACGAGAAATGCTCGGTCAGATGCTACAAGCAGGCGTCATCAGAGAGAGCCAAAGTCCGTGGGTGGCCCCCATCGTGCTGGTGCGAAAGAAGGACAGAATACTGAGGTTCTCTGTAGATTATCATAAACTCAACGCCTGCACCATGTGGGACTCATACCCTCTGCCCCAGATTGAGGAGTCCTTATCTGCATTGGGGAAAGCCAAATTCTTCTCGACGTTGGATCTCGCTAGTGGCTACCGGCAAGTGCCCATGTCGGAGAAGGATCGGGCGAAGACAGCCTTTATTCTACCTATGGGCCTCTTCAAATTCAACAGGATGCCTTTCGGATTGACCAACACCCCTGGTACGTTCTAACGACTGATGGAGAGGTGCTTAGGTGATCTGAACTTTGAGGCCACACTCATATATTTGGACGACATCATAGTGTATGCTTTCTCGTTTGAAGATCATCTGCGGAGATTAGAGCAAGTACTGAGCTGTTTACAGAAGTACGGACTGAATTTCGTGAGTTATGGCTGTGGTGTACCCGAACTCATCGTCATGGCCGGCAAAGACATCTTATAACACCCCAGCATAGCTTCTATCTGTTGTACCTGTTGCGATGAGAGTCCCGTCAATTCAGCCCGCATCTGCTGCCAGGATCCACCACCCCTCTCTCATGATGCGGGACGAAGACTCTGAGGACACGGTGACTCCAGGGATTTCCTTGTTTCCCGCTAGCTCATCGGCATCTGGTTGCGTCAGCACCTCCGGCAGGCCCAGTACTTGTGCCACTTCACTCTTAGGCGAGAGCGTGAGAACATTGCACCACTACGTTACCATCATGGACGGAGGCTAATGTCCGGGCAATGAGGGGTCCTGATAGCAGTTGATCCATTAGGGATGGCTGCACCTGAACTTCCACTCCTTCGAGGGGCATGCAGGCTCGCACGGGCAGTGTGAGCACAGTCTGGCCAGGCGGTAACACAAGTTTGGCAGCGGCTGGAATGACCACCTTCCCTAGAACTTTTTCTTCTCTTGACATCTCTTGAGCCTGGGCTACTTGCACCAGTTGTTGGAACACCTTCCTTTGGGGGGTGCGGGTGCTCCACCGATTGAGAAATGCATCTGATGACTCACTGACTAGAATTGTCCCAAGCTCCTTCAGCACATTCATCCCTAGTGTCACTATGGGGCCATTACCAGGGTCTCCGGTGGTCAACACTACTCCTTTTCGGCCCACATCTTTGCCGCACACGGTAATCTGCATCCAGACCACCCCCGCGACCGTGATGGGTAATTGGTTAGCCGCTAACAACCTGATCACTGGGCCGCACTCGGGCCTCATCGCCCCAGAAAAATGACATCTAAAATAAGTCTCTGGCATGGTAGTCACTTGGGAACCGGTATCAACTAGACAATACACGGCCCGACCATCCATTTCAGCTCATACGAGGGGCACAGGGAAACTAAACTTGCGGTACTTCCTTATCTCCTTCTCGGCTGCTCAGGCTCCGGGCAGCATCCCCAGCCACGAAGCCCACTAGTTTAATGGTCGACGGGTCAATGGACTACCCCGTCTTGCACATCCTCGGGCATAATGTCCAGTGTCCCCGCAGGTAAAGAAAATCGGAGGTCTCTATGCTCGGGATTGCCCCCTTTCCGGACAAGAAAAGGGTAGGCACGTCACTCCTTGTAGTAACAGGGGTGCCCGGATGTGGGATGCCAATCCAGTAGTAATACAATATAAGTAGATCCAGCACTTAAATGATATGCTTAGAAAAATAATTTATTATTGTACAATCCAATCAAGATTATACAATAATGCGCAATTGTTCCATATGGACTTTACTTCATACTAGTGGCACTGGAACCTTTCTTATGAACTATCACCTGAGCGGTCTCATTAATTATTTTTTCTTCACAGATCTATATAGATCCATTCTGATATATTCTTTTGTTCACCACAACCTGGTAAGAGTATTAAGTATCTTAATTTGAGCATTATTGTATAATCTTGATCCTGGAAATGTATTATTTTGACCGTTATACATCAGTTTGTGTAGTATCATACGTTGTACATTATTATCGTGAGGACATTTTTTTCTTGAGGACCATATATACTCATATCTGCTAAAGTCAATGTTTTCTTTCCTTCAGTATGATTCCTACAGTCCTCAGATCTATGCATGTAATCATATGTATATTCTGTCATATACCATGAGTAGATTATCGTTTGTATCTATAGTGGTACCTTTATTCCTTTTTACATTTTTTGCTGTTTTTCTGTATATTTTTTCTAGATTTATTCTGGATTTTTTCTGTTTTTCTGCACTTTTATGTTTTTTGTATTTTTTATGGTATACACTATTTGACTTATTTGATACTAATTATATTATATATCTATCTATATTCTCCAGTCTGAAGAAGGTCAGGTGATTGACCGAAACATCATATGTTGTATTGTACAATAATAAATTATTTTTCTAAGCATATCATTTGAGTGCCGGATCTACTTATATTGTATTCCCTTTCCGGACAAGGATCCCGGCACCTCTAGAGGTTTCTTTCTCAAGACGGACCACTCCTCTTGCATGTCCTGGATTTCTCTCCAGATTTCTCCAATCCAGCCTGGTTCAGCTGTGGGCAGAGTGGATACCTCCCTGCTCTGGACCTTCCCTGCCGAGGCTGTCATTCCCTGCTCTTGCTCGCGCACATGCGCCTCCGCGCCAACTGCTAGAAAAGACATGCACGAATTGACTAGCAAGCGCTCCCGCAGGACCTGTTTAAGCAGCGCATCCCTGAGGCCGGCCACTAGTTGGTCCCTCAAAACTACATCAGGGGGCCCCACACCCAGATCATCCCACTTAAGGCTGAGGTCACACTAGCGACAAAATCGGACGACTGCAATGCGATGAAATATCGCATTGCAGTCGGACCTATGTTAATCTATGGAGCAGCTCCCAGTATCAGATTTTTTGTGGTCCATTTTAAACGTCCGAGTGCAATCGCAGCATGCTGCGATTGTCACCGATTGTGGGTCGACTATCGCCAATGCAAGTCTATGGGAGCGATGAAAAATCTGATTACAAACGGACCGCATGGGTGACTTGCGATTAAATCGCACCGGTGTCCTTTAGAAAAGCCGGTAATTCATCCCCGGCTATACTGTAAAATCACACTGACAGCTTTAATAAAGAATAGATTCAATACATATACACACATAGAATACATATATATATATACATGTCATTGTGACACATACATATATATATATATTTATAGTTCATACACTTCTACATACTGTAATAGCCACTAATTCAATTGCCGGCTTTTGTGAAAATACAGACCCGACATGAAATGACACATGGTTTACTTACAGTTAACCATGTCATTTCATGTATTTTTATATATGGTTTAAACTTACAATTACATGAGTATATGTGTGCAAAATTGCAGACATGTAGGGGTTAATTAAAGGTATAAATTCGTTGAAAAAAAATGCATGGGCTCCCGCTGTATTTTCTCCACCAGACAGACAAAGCCAGCGAGTGGGGGCAGATAATAGCCTAGGGAGGGTACATTTTTTTTGTGCCCCCCCTGGCTACTAACATCTGTGTTATGTTTTGGTAGCTGAGGAGAGCAGGCAAAAACGGCAATACACCAGAGAGGTTGGAATCTACTGGATTGCAGTACCCTGACTAACCACCACAACTAAAGGCAGCCGTGGAGCGTTCCTATGTTGGTCCTAGATGCCTCGTCACAGCCTGAGAGGCTAACTACACCTAAAGATAGAAAGAGGAAAGCTATCTGCCCCGGAGCAGATCCCAAAAGAACATAGGAAGCCCCCAAACATATAATGGCGGTTAGACAAGAGGAAATACAGACACAGACAGAAAATAGTATGAGCAAACGCTGGGGCCCAATCTGCCTGGACAGAAAAGGATAGGAAGGATACTTACTGCAATCCAAAAAAAACCCTAAAAAAAGCCAACGCTACTAATTGCAAAAACACCTGAGATCACACGATCTCTACCACCTAAATTAGTTCTCTGGTGTAACAAAACTAAGCCGCAGCCACAGAAAAAACTGGAAAAGGCAAATGAACAACAGTGGCTCCAGAGGAACCGAGAGGCGCCCAAGCCCCCCGAGGAGGGGAACCTGGCCAACCTCACAGAGATGCAGAGAAAAATGCAAATGGCAAGCACAAAAACAAAAAACAGAAAATATCTGAGAGCAGGAGAAGAGGCAAGACTCAGCAAGCTTCCAAGTGAACCAGGAAACAACGTTGAGACAAGAACAATTGATCACCGGAAACCATGATGGGGGGAAACCTCCCTTATATCCAGCCAGTCCGTGATTCCTGATTGCCAATCCTCATTGAATGGTTCAGTACCGTTTGTAACCACCAGAGGGAGCTTCTGCTCAGAATTCATTTCTAAAACATTCATAACACATCTGCCCCCAGACACCCCAGAAAAGGCAGATCTCTAATTAGGTTATCCCTTTCTGGCACTTTGCCCGTCTATTCCCATTGCCCTGTAGCGGTGGCGAATGGGTTAATAAGGGGTTAAAGCCACCTTGCAATTGAAAGGTGACTTTAAGCCAGGTTAATAATTGAGAGCTGTCAATTAGACAACTATCAATTATTAAGCCTATTGTATGAAAGAAAAATCAAACACACACACTTTAATAAAAAAGAAGTTTAATGAAATAATCAAACAGTTTTTGACCATATTTTATTTTCCTGCTAAAACCATTTCCTGTAATAAAAATAAAATAAAAAAACAAAATTATTCTTACCTATCCGATGCACAGTCAGGTCCCACGCTGTAATCCATCAGAAAGGGTTAACAGGTTACAGCTAGCAGGCAGCTAATGCTGCCTGCTGAGCTGTTACCCCCTGAATGAATCAGTTCCTCTCCCGGCGAAAGGAGAGGAAGTGATTAATGAGTGGAGCTTAATTGATTTATTGCCACTTTCACTTCAGGTCAGGTCACTGACCTGACCTAAAGTGAAAGTGGGACGCAATCAATTAAGCTTCCCACAGTAATCACATCCTCTCCTGTCGCCGGGAGAGGAACTTATTCATTCAGGAGCTTTCAGCTGAGCAGGCAGCATTACTTGGGCTGCTTGGCTGAAAGCTAGTTAACCCTTAGTGAAGAATTACAGCGTGGGATGTGACAGATCGCCGGATAGGTAAGAATAATGTTGTTTTATTATTTTTTCTTTATTATAGGAGATCAAGGGCTTCGCAGGGATTAAGAGTTAAATAAAAGATGGTCAAAAAATGTGTTTTTATTTCATTAAAATTATTTATTCTTAAAGTGTGTGTGTTGTTATTTTTATTTACTTCAATAGGATTAATAATTGATAGTTGTCTAATTGACAGCTCTCAATTATTAACCTGGCTTAAAGTCACCTTTTAATTGCAAGGTGGCTTTAACCCCTTATTAACCAATTCGCCACCGCTACAGGGCAATGGGAATAGACGGGCAAAGTGTCAGAAAGGGCGAATCTAATTATAGATTTGCCTTTTCTGGGGTGTCTGGGGGCAGATGTTAGTAGCCAGGGGGGGCACAAAAAAAATGTACCCTCCCTAGGCTATTATTATCTGCCCCCACTCGCTGGCTTTATCTGTCTGGTGGAGAAAATACAGAGGGAGCCCACGCATTTTTTTTCAACGAATTTATACCTTTAATTAACCCCTACATGTCTGCAATTTTGCACACATACACTCATGTAATTGTAAGTTTAAACCATATATAAAAATACATGAAATGACATGGTTAACTGTATGTAAACCATGTGTCATTTCATGTCGGGTCTGTACTTTCACAAAAGCCGGCAATTGAATTAGCGGCTATTACAGTATGTAGAAGTGTATGAACTATAAATATATGTATATATATATATATGTCACAATGACATGTGTATATATATATATATGTGTTCTATGTGTATATATCTATTCTTTCTTTTGTGATTTAAATACTATTCTTTTGGATCCACTATATGTCAGTTTTGCAAGCCTGCGAGAAATTCTCGCAAGTCGGATGTAAATCGGATGTTACAACTATGGTCAGATGCAACTAAATCGCATCTTTCCAGGAAAATCGGATGCCAGACGGATGTCTGTTCTTTACATTTTGGTCCGATAATCGACCGACTAAAACGGTCCGATTTTTTAGACGTTGTGTGTGACTCCAGCCTAACGATCGCGGCGTGACTCTCTTGCAGCGCCTTCATGTATTGGGTAACAGACTCCCCGCCCTTTGAACGTGGCTAAACAAGCATATCCGCAATTCACCAATATCCAGGGGGTGCCCATGCATCTCTTCTAAGATCTGTAGTACTTTGGTGAACGTGTTCTGCTCGTGCGGGGGCCGGAACATAGCAGATTATCTGGCTTCCCCGTCTATGGCCATAATAGCAATCTACGCCTGCATAGCGGGGGTCATGGGATGCATCCTCAGCATACCTTTAACCCGTTCGGACCAGTCCCATAACAATAAATTGCTCCCTGTAAAACTTTGGGAGATTGCTAAGCATGGCCCCCAGCGGCAAGCTGGCCCTTGGGACACCCACGGCCGCTTGGTCTGCCACCTCTGTGATTGTGGACTGCATCCAGCTGACTACGCCAAGTGTAAGTAGGTTGCGGGATGCAGTAACAGGCAGGAGGCAGAGCAAGGGTTAACAGATTGTAACAATTTAATAGAACATATTTTTCACTCCTGGCAGGGAGGTAAAGGGGAAAAGAGAAAATGATAGAAGTACTAAGAATAAAACAAAAGTAGTCCAATAAAAGAACTTATTGTGTCCTGAATGATTCATTGCAGCAGATGATCCCGCAAGGGTTGTAGAACCGGCAGAGTCCGGGGAAAGTCCTCAGATGGGGTCCTTGAAATGGTGGTCCATCTTCTGGCAACAGCGGTCGGTCTTCGGTACCTTCCACTGAGCCCATAGTCCATTAACAAGTACGGCCGGGGCAAACAAGGCCGCAGCACTCCCAGAGTCGTTCGGAAACAGGCCTGAGGAAAGAAGCAGGGAAGGCTGCAAGAGTCTATCCGTAACTCGGCTCTCCCTCCTTGGTCCCACTGCTAACGGTGGGGACCACCCAATGCAGTCTATCGCGGCGTCGGCTCTCAGGGAACAGAGTGCGCTGCTTAACTAGCTGCGCGCTCCTGCTGATTGGTGCCAAACTGCTTGACGCTGCCCGCATTTATTCTTTTATCTTCCCCCGGGTCATGAGGTTGGTCCGGCATCCCCGTGTAACAGGGAAGGCATCCTCAACAGTTCTGGACCCGGTGCGGTATAGGTACCCGCAGCCTGGTCTTCCTCCTTACACATGACACAGAATCTAATTGAAAAAACTGTTTGCACATTCTCGAAGACCAATAAGTTTTGTATTAAATACCCAAGTTATTGAGACTAGGTGGCTTTCATGTGTAATAAAGTGTTTTCCCCTTTTTTAATTAGTGGGTACAGCTACTCCCATTAGTAACCAATGCATTATATCAAGCAAACAGCTGTACATTCTCTATAGACGACTTTCATATCTCTAGTAGTTCTGTGGAAATCCATTATTTGAAATAGTCAAACTTTTATTGTAGTTTTTGAAACCACACAAACGATTGTCCGCATTGCAACACATGGCAGAGAAATATAGAAAAATTCTATCTATCTATCTATCTATCTATCTACATCTATCTATCTATCTATCTATCTATCTATCCCACATCTATCTATCTATCTATCTATCTATCTATCTATCTATCTATCTATCTATCTATCTATCTATCTATCTATCTATCTATCTCATATCTATATCTGTCTATCCATTATCTGTCTATTATTTATCTATCTATTTATCTATCTAGACAAAAGTAAAAAAGTGAAGGCAGCACTCCATATAGTTCAAAGTGAGAAAAGGTGGACTTTATTCAGACCCACATAGCAAAGAGACGTTTCGGCTCACACTGAGCCTTTCTCAAGCAGTTGTGCTGAAAAGTTTATATACCCCGGCAGAATTTTTGCTTTCTTGGACTTTTTTCAGAGAATATGAATAACACCAAAACGTTTTCTCCACTTAGGGCCTGTGCACACTTTGCGGATTTGCCTGCGGATTTTTCCGCGCCGAATCCGCACCTCTTGGCAGAAAACGCATGTCCTTTTTTGACGCGGTTTTGACGCAGTTTTTCATGCTTTTTCTCATGCGTTTTTGTATGCGTTTTTGACAGCCAAATAAAGATATGTTGTTTAACAAAAAAAAAGATTTGTGATGTCATTTCTTGTCCAACCTCCTCTTTTACATTTGTCCAACCCACACTCCATTACACACACACAGATAGAGATAGATAGATAATAGATACCGATAGATAGATAGATAGATAGATAGATAGATAGATAATAGATAGATAGATAGATAGATAGATAGATAGATAGATAATAGATACAGATAGATAGATAGATAGATAGATAGATAGATAGATAGATAGATAGATAGATAGATGGATAGTTAGAAATATATATAGAAAGATAGATATATAGACAGAAAGATATATAGGTAGATAGATGATAGATAAAATGGTACATAAATAGTTAAAGACACACGCGCGCACACACACACAAAATCTTAACGCAATAGTTAATAAAAAAAAATAGGAAAAAAAATGGCGTGGGCTCCCGCGCAATTTTCTGCGCCAGAGGGGGAAAGCCGACAGCCGGGCCAATATTTCTAGCCTGGGAAGGGGTTAATACCCAAGGATCTTCCCAGGCTATGAATATCAGCCCGCAACTAGCCTTCACTGGCTATTTAAATAGGGGGACCCCCCCAAAAAAGTGATGTGGGGTCCCCCTATAATTTATAGCCAGAAAGGCTAGGCAGACAGCTGATATTCATAGCCTAGGAAGGGGCCATGGCTAAAAATACCAGCACCCAGGCGCGCCAGAATTGGCGCATCTGTACGATGCGCCAATTCCGGCACTTAGCCCCTCTCTTCCCACTCCCCTGTAGCGATGGGATATGGGGTAATAAGGGGTTAATATCACCTTGCTATTTATTGTAAGGTGATATTAAGCCCGGTTAATAATAGAGAGGCATCAATAAGACGCCTATCCATTATTAATCTTATATTAATAAAGGGTTAAAAAAAACAACACACGCATAAGAATAAATTATTTTAATAAAATAAAACACAACACGGTTTTCATGTCTTTATTATACACTCAGATCCAAGCAATGCCCTCGATCTCCTGTAATAAAACGTAAAAAAATAAAACAACCGTATACTCCCTGTCCGATGCAGTCCAATTAATAACGAGTGTCCCACGACGGTCTCCCCTATAGAACAGTGACATCAGGTGATGCCACTGCTCTGTAGGGCCTCCCAGTGATGCACTGACAGGAGACAATGGCTCCTGCAGTGCATCACTGAGGTTACCTGAGTTCATTTTCTCACTTTATGGCAATGCTGTGTGGGAATTTTCTTACCCAGCATTGCCATGAGAGAATGAACTGTAGTGACTTCATTCTCTCGGCGGCAGAGCCGTACACAGATCGATGGCGTCGGGAAATAGGTAAGTATATACTCTATGTTCTGTATGTCATGTGTATGTTCTGTATGTCATGTGTATGTTATATGTTGTGTATGTAATGTATGTGTTTGTTTTTTTTTACATTCAGCACATTAGCCGGATGATGGGACTACTACTGTCCCATCATTGGCTAATGTGTCAGTCACTGTCACTGTAGCAGGCATAGCCGGATGGGATTTGTAGTTCCATCCGACGATGCTTGCATACACGGAGACACACACACAGTCCCGCACATACACCGATCACGCACACAGCCCCGCACATATACCGATCACGCACACCGCCGCACATACACCGATCACGCACACAGCCCCGCACACAGGCCCGCACACCAATCACGCAGACACCGGCACACAATCACTGCCCACACACATAGCGCCGCACACTATACACGCCCACACTCCGCCCACACACTTCCCTCCTCCCGAACTGCAGCGGTTTCACCCACAGCAAAACCACAGATCTTTTTTAGACCTGCGGTTTTGCTGCGGAAGTGCCCGACTCAATGCAAGTCAATGGGCGCCGAACCGCTGCAGTTCCGCACAAAGAATTGACATGCTGCGGAAAATAAAGCGCGGCGAAACCGCAAGTTTTTTTCCGCAGCATGTGCACAGCAGATCTGCGGTTCCCATTGGATTACATTGGTAGTGCACTGTGCTGCGGGTTGGATGCGTTTCCGCACGTTGAAAAACGCAGCGGAAACGCATCTAAAAACGCAAACTGTAAACAGGGCCTTATTGGTTCAGTGAAGCCATTTATTGTCAAATTACTGTGTTCTCTCTTTTTAAATCATAATGACAACCCAAAACATCCAAATAATCTTGATCAAATACCTCATTTATTAATACCGTGTATTGCCCCCTATAACATCAATGACAGCTTGAAGTCTTTTGTGGTAGTTGTGGATGAGGGTCTTTATAGTCTCAGATGGTAAAGCTGCCAACTCTTCTAAGCAAAAAGCCTCCAGTTCCTGCAAATTCCTGGGCTGCCTATCATGAAATGCGCACTTGAGATCTTCCCACAGTGGCTCAATGATATTGAGGTCAGGAGACTGAGATGGCCACTCCAGAACCTTCACTTTGTTCTGCTGTAGCCAATGACAGGTCGACTTGGCCTTGTGTTTTGGATCGTTGTCATGTTGGAACGTCCAAGTACGTTTCATGGGCAGCTTCCGGGCTGATGAGTGCAAATTTGCCTCCAGTATTTGCTGATAATGTGCAGCTTTCATCTTTCCTTCAACTTTGACTAAGTTTTCTGTGCCTTTGTAGCTCACACATCCCCAAAACATCAACCATCCACCTCTGTGCTTTACAGTATGAATGGTGTTCCTTTCATCATAGGCCTTGTAGACCCCTCCCCAAATGTAATGTTTATGGTTGTAGCCAAAAACTTCAATTTTGGTCTCATCACTCCAAATTACCTTGTTCCAGAAGTTTTGAGGCTTGTCTCTGCTGTTTTGCGTATTGTAGGCGAGATACTTTGTGGCATTTGTGCAGTAATGGCTTTCTTCTGGCGACTTGACCATGCAGCCCATTTTTCTTCAAATGCCTCCTTATTGTGCATCTTGAAACAACCACACTGCTAGTTTTCAGAGAGTTCTGTATTTCAGCTGATGTTATTTGTGGGTTTTTCTTTGTATCCCGAACAATTTTCCTGGCAGTTGTGGACAACATTTTTGCTGGTCTACCTGACTGTGGTTTTGTTTTTACAGAGCCCCTGATTATCCATTTGTTAATCACAGTTTGAACGCTGCTAACTGGCATTATCAATTCCTTGGATATCTTTTTGTATCCCTTTCCTGCTTTATACAGTTCAACTACCTATTCCCGTAGGTCTGACAGTTGTCACAGGTGAGGATGTTACCTTTAGTAGCCATTCAAACCCATTTGTGTCAACTTCTGTGCATGTTGTCAGGCCAAAATCACCAGGGTATGTAAACTTTTGATCAGGGTCATTTGGATGTTTTGGGTTGTCTTTATGATTTAAAAAGAGAGAACATGGTAGTTTGACAATAAATGGCTTCACCCAACCACTAACCATGAGTAGAAAAAAAGTTTTGGTGTTATCATTCATATTCTCTGAAAAAAGGCCAAGAAAGCAAAAATTCTGCCGGGGTATGTAAACTTTTGAGCATAACTGTATCTATCTATTATCTATCTATATCATATCTATCTATCATCTATCTCATTATCTATCTATCTCTCTCGTATATCTATCTATCTACTGTATATATATATTATCTATCATCTATCTCATATCTATCTATCTCATATCTGTCTATCTATCTATCTATCTATCTATCTATCTATCTATCATCTATCTCATTAGCTATCTATCTATTTATCTATCTATCTATCTATCTATCTATCTATCTATCTATCTATCTATCTATCTATCTATCTATCTATCTATCTATCTATCTATCATCTATCCATCTCGTATATCTATCTATATATCTATTATCTATCATCTATCTCATATTTATATATCTATCCATCTCATATCTACAGTGAGGAAAAAAGTATTTAGTCAGCCACCATCAAATACTTATTTTCCACCATAATTTGCAAAATAAATCTTGCCAAATCAGACAAGGTGATTTTCTGGATTTGTTTTCTCATTTTGACTCTCATAGTTGTCTGCCTATGATGTCAATTACAGGGCTCTCGCATTTTTTAAGTGGAATAACTTGTACACTTGGTGGCTGACTAAATACTTTTTTCCCCACTGTATCTCATATCTACCTATCTACAGTTATATGAAAAAGTTTGGGCACCCCTATTAATCTTAAGCTTAATGTTTTATAAAAAATTGTGTTTTTGCAACAGCTATTACAGTTTGATATATCTAATAACTATTGGACACAGCAATGTTTCTGCCTTGAAATGAGGTTTATTGTACTATTGCATTCAAACAAAATTTGACAGGTGCATAAGTATGGCCACCCTTATCATTTTCTTGTTTTAAATACTTCTACCTACTTTTTACTGACTTACTAAAGCACTTTTTTTGGTTTTGTAACCTCATTGAGCTTTGAACTTCATATCCAGGTGTATGCAATCATGAGAAAAGCTACTTAAAGTGGCCACTTGCAAGTTGTTCTCCTGTTTGAATCTCCTCTGAAGAGTGGCATCATGGGCTCCTCAAAACAACTGTAAAATGATCTGAAAACAAAGATTATTCAACATAGTTGTTCAGGGGAAGGATACAAAAAGCTGTCTCAGAGATTTAACCTGTCAGTTTCCACTGTGAGGAACATAGTAAGGAAATGGAAGAACACAGGGACAGTTCTTGTTAAGGCCAAAAGTGGCAGGTCAAGAAAAACATCAGAAAGGCAGAGAAGAAGAATGGTGAGATCAGTCAAGGACAATCCTCAGACCACCTCCAGAGAGCTGCAGCATCAACTTGCTGCAGATGGTGTCACTGTGCATCGGTCAACTATACAACGCACTTTGCACAAGGAGAAGCTGTATGGGAGAGTGATGAGAAAGAAGCCGTTTCTGCAAGCACGCCACAAACAGTCGGCTGAGGTATGCAAAAGCACATTTGGAGAAGCCAATTTCTTTTTGGAAGAAGGTCCTGTGGACTGATGAAACCAAGATTGAGTTGTTTGGTCATACAAAAAGGTGTTATGCATGGCGTCAAAAAAACACAGCATTCCAAGAAAAACACTTGCTACCCACAGTAAAATTTGGTGGAGGTTCCATCATGTTTTGGGGGCTGTGTGGCCAATGCCGGCACCGGGAATCTTGTTAAAGTTGAGGGACGCATGGATTCCACTCAGTATCAGCAGATTCTTGACAATAATGTTCAAGAATCAGTGACAAAGTTGAAGTTACGCAGGGGATGGATCTTTCAGCAAGACAATGATCCAAAACACCGCTCCAAATCTACTCAGGCATTCATGCAGAGGAACAATTACAATGTTCTGGAATGGCCATCCCAGTCCCCAGACCTGAATATCATTGAACATCTGTGGGATCATTTGAAGAGGGCTGTCCATGCTCGGCGACCATCAAACTTAACTGAACTGGAATTGTTTTGTAAAGAGGAATGGTCAAAAATACCTTCATCCAGGATCCAGGAACTCATTAAAAGCTACAGGAAGCGACTAGAGGCTGTTATTTTTGCAAAAGGAGGATCTACTAAATAGTAATGTCACTTTTCTGGTGAGGTGCCCATACTTATGCACCTGTCAAATTTTGTTTGGATGCAGATTGCACATGTTCTGCTAGTACAATAAACCTCATTTCAAGGCAGAAACATTACTGTGTCCAATAGTTATTAGATATATCAAACTGAAATAGCTGTTGCAAAAACACCAATTTTTATAAAACATTAAGCTTAAGATTAATAGGGGTGCCCAAACTTTTTCATATAACTGTATCTATCTATCTATCTAGCTATCTATCATCCACCATCCTGAGCACACAAAGCTCCAGTCTTTTCACTCCTCAGCTAGTCAGCCATTCACACATTCTCGCCTGTGATGCATTTTTGTATTCTTATTAACTTCTTTAGCCCCCTCCCTTACAGAATCTTCTTTCTCCTTCCTGAGATGTAATGTCACATTTTAATGCTTCTGATTATATAACTGACCTATTCCACTGCCTCCTCTTGAGAGGATAATGCTTTTATCTTCCTGTTCCCTTGATTAATTGAGCTCACTGTACAGTGCAAGATTTATGCAAACACCCGACGTTGGGGTAAGGAACCCTCGATACGTGCATTGGTAATGTGCCACATTCTTCAGGAAGGATGAAGGACCCCATAACCTTTTGTTTTCACAGAAAATGGAGAATATATAGATTTAGAGAAAGGAGGACATTATGTGAAAATATCTGATTGCTTAAATTCTATTTATTTTTGTTGCGGCAGTATGCATAGACTGCAATCTCCAGAGGAGAGGCAGACAGTCCAGGTATTGTAGCATGTATATTTTCCATGACACATATACATCTGACTTCAGCCTAAGGGTAGGTGCAGACAACTGTATATTTTCTCATCCAAGAACATTGGGTCGATTTTGCTAATCACACTCTGATCAGAGTTTGATTAGTTTGTTATAGTGTGATCTGATTCTCTCAGAGGAGAAGATGAAGAAAAAAAATTCCATCTTCCCTATTCTGACAGTGCGCAGAAATCGGACCACACTCAGATGTCATCAGAGTGCAGCCCGATTAATTCCACGGACTCATTGACTTGCATGTCTGATGGCAAACCGAATGGGCAAACTTGGGCACTTTGCAATTTTTTTCCTGGACCGGCTCCGTCTGAGGAAAAATCGGACATGTGCACGGCCCCATAGAACAATGGTCCAAGTGCAATCTGATGTTTTGTCTTATTGGACCGAAAATACTTTCGTTTTCACCTGTCCCAAGTCTGTATATAATCACAATATTTTCTAAAATATCTTTGTTAAGAAGCAGAAATAATTGACCTGAACAGGTGCGTACATTGAAATCATGGGACCCATAGAAGAAGTTTTAATCAGGCCTAACCCCAACCCAACAAAAACATTTAATATTCGGCAGGGTCACAGAAGAACATATGTCACAACTTTGCAGACCTTACAAAGTAGTATTCCTCCTACTGAAACCCTAGATTGCCATTTCATTGCACCTATAAAGTATGATGTCAACAAAAGTGCCTCCAAGCACAGTGCAATACCCCCACAATGAATTCCTCTACATGCACAGTATGATGACCCTACTATACCCCACCTCAACTGCCTCAGCAAAGTATGGTGACCCCAACATAGTATGATCCCCCAACTGTGACCCCCACACAGCCGTCAATGCAGCCCCACTCCTCACCACACTGTATAATGGTCCCCATTAGCCCTCTAAACAGTATAATTTTCCCCACACAATATGATGGACCCCACACAAACCTTCACACTGTATAATTTCTTACATGCAGTATAATGACCCCACATAGTCCTTCATAATTTATAAAGGCTCCCACATAGCCCTCCAAATATTATAATTGTCCCCACATAGTTCTCCAAACATTATAATAGCCCCAACATAGTCACAAGAAACGTCAGTCAGCGGAAAAATAATCCAGTAGCTGATAGCTTGCAATCTCATGTATATGGCCACATTTATACAAAGTTCTTCCATATACTGTCAACTTTAAAGGGAATCTGTCAGCATGTTTCTGCTATGTAATTTGAGAGCAACATAATGTAAGGGCAGAGACCTCAAATTCAGTGATGGGTCTTACTGAGCTGTGTTTTCCTATTTCAATATAATCAGTGTTTTATCAGCCGGAGATTATCACTACATGACTACGTATATGGTGCCTCCTGGTTCAACTCCGCCCACCACTGATTAGCAGCTTCTGTCAATATACAATGTACACAGAATGGTAATCAGGGGTGTGGACAGGGTTATACACAGCTCAGCATTCTGAACTCTGCTACTTCAGCAGAAAAAACACAGATTTTATAACAACTGCTGCACCCAGTAAACTAAGTCATACACCACTGGGATCAGGGTCTCTGCCCCTACATCATGCTGCTATCAAATTACATAGCAAAAACTTGCTGACAGATTCCCTTTAAGTGGTATCTTTAGGTCCAATACTCAATTTAGCAGTATTATAATCCATGAATTTATTTGCATCCATAAGTTGCCCGTACACTTTAGATAAAAGCCAGATGAACCTACCAATGGGGGTGTTTCAATTCTTCCAGTTCTTGCAGAATTGGGCATATCGCATTTTAGTGCTCTAAAATGTCCTGGTAGACGGCTGTGCCGACTTTGGTCTTGATAAAACACAGTGGACCTCCACCAGCAGATGACATGGCTCCCGAAACAATCACTGATTGTGGATCTTATAATAATAATAATCTTTATTTATATAGCGCCAACATATTCTGCAGCGCTTTACATTTTAACAGTTTCAAAACACAAGTCATAAGTAACAACGTTAACAATACAATAATTAAAGCAAAATAACATGACCCTGCTCGTGAGAGCTTACAATCTACAATGAGGTGGGGGAGATACAAAGTACGGGTGTGTATATACAATGGTGTATTTACAATGATGGTCCAGCCATCTTGAGGGAGTGAGGGATGGAGATAGTGAATGGGTTACACACGCACGCTTACACATAGAATGACTTTGATTAGTGAACGTGATAGGCCGCTCTGAACAAATGTGATTTGAGGGAGCGCCTGAAACTATGCAAATTGTGGATGGTCCTAATTTCTTGGGGTAGAGCATTCCAGAGGATTGGTGCAGCGCGGGAGAAGTCTTGGAGTCGGGAGTGGGAGGTACGGATTAGTGCAGAGGTTAGTCGAAAATCATTTGCAGAGCGCAGCAGTCGGTTAAGCCGATAGATAGAAATGAGGGAGGAGATGTAGGGGGGTGCTGCACTGTGGAGAGCTTTGTAGGTGAGAACAAGTACTTTGAATTGGATCCTATAATGAATGGGCAGCCAATGTAAGGACTGGCGAAGAGCGGACACGTCCGAATACTGAGTAGCCAGATGGATGACCCTTGCTGCTGCATTAAGGATGGACTGGAGAGGGGATAGTCGAGTAATGGGGAGGCCAAGTAATAGAGCGTTGCAGTAGTCCAGGCGGGAGTGGATCAATGCTACAGTGAGGGTTTTTGTTGTTTCCATGGTGAGAAAAGGGCGGATTCTAGAGATGTTCTTTAGGTGTAGGCGGCAAGAGCGGGCAAGAGATTGTATATGGGAGGTGAAGGAGAGATTGGTGTCAAACATAACACCCAAACAGCGAGCCTGCTGCCAGGGTGTTATTATGGTGCCGCCCACAGAGAGGGAAATGTCAGATTTAGGGAGGTTAGTAGACGGCGGGAGCAGAAGAAGTTCAGTTTTGGAGCAGTTGAGTTTCAGATAGAGAGCGGACATGATGTTGGAGACTGCGGACAGACAGTCAGTGGCGTTCTGTAGTACAGCGGGGGTAAGGTCGGGGGATGACGTGTATAGTTGTGTGTCATCAGCATAAAGATGGTACTGAAAGCCAAATCTGTTGATGGTCTGTCCAATTGGGGCCATGTAGACAGAGAAGAGAAGGGGGCCAAGGACTGAGCCCTGAGGTACCCCGACAGCGAGAGGAAGAGGAGATGACGTGGAGCCAGAGAACAAAACACTGAAGGAGTGGTCAGAAAAGATAGGAAGAGAACCAGGAGAGAGCAGTGTCCTTAATGCCTAGTGACTGGAGCCTAGACAGTAGGAGACAGTGGTCAACTGTGTCGAAAGCTGCAGAAAGATCGAGAAGAATGAGCAGAGAGTGGTCACCATTACGTTTTGCTGTCAGAAGGTCATTGGTCACTTTGATGAGTGCAGTTTCAGTCAAATGTAGGGGGCGGAAGCTGGACTGTGAAGGGTCTAGGAGGGAGTGAGTGGAAAGGTAACGGGTAAGGCGGGAGTAGACTAGGCGCTCCAAGAGTTTAGAGATGAAGGGGAGATTGGAGACTGGTCTGTAGTTGTTTGTGCAGAAAGGGTCGAGAGCGGGTTTCTTTAGTAATGGAGTAATGATGGAGTGTTTGAAGGAGGATGGGAAAATGCCAGAGGAGAGGGAGAGATTAAAGATTGTAGTTAGGTGAGTTGTGACAACTTCTTCACACTAGACCTCAAGCAGCTTGGATAGTGTGCCTCTCCACTTTTCCTCCAGACTCTGGGACCTTGATTTCCAAATGAAATACAAAATTTACTTTCATCTGAAAATAACACCTTGGACCACTGAGCAACAGTCCAGTTCTTTCTCTCCTTGGCCCAGGTAAGAGGCTTCTGGCATTGTCTATTGGTCATGAGTGGCTTGACACAAGGAATGCGACACTTGTAGCCCATGTCCTGGATACATCTGTGTGTGGTGGCTCTTAAAGCAAAGACTCCTGCAGCAGTCCACACCTAGTGAATCTCCCCCAAATTTTTGAATGGCCTTTTCTTAACAATCCTTTCAAGGCTGCTGTTTTCCCAGTTGCTTGTGCACCTTTTTCTTCCACACTTCTTCCTTCCACTCAACTTTCCATTAATATGCTTGGATACAGCACTCTGTGAACAGCCAGCTACTTTAGCAATGACCTTTTGTGGCTTACCTTCCTTGTGGAGTGTGTCAATGACTGCCTTCTGGACATCTGCCAAGTCAGCAGTCTTCCACATGATTGTGGAGCCTACTGAAACAGACTAAGGGGCCTTTTTTAAACACTTAGGAAGCCTTTGCAGGTGTTTTTTGTTAATTATTCTAATTTACTGAGATTATGACTTTTGGGTTTTCATTGGCTGTAAGCCATAATCATCAACATTAACAGAAATAAACACTTGAAATACATCACTCTGTTTGTAATGACTCTATACAGGTCCTTCTCAAAAAATTAGCATATAGTGCTAAATTTCATTATTTTCCATAATGTAATGATTACAATTAAACTTTCATATATTTTAGATTCATTACACACCAACTGAAATTTGTCAGGTCTTTTATTGTTTTAATACTGATGATTGTGGCATACAACTCCTGATAACCCAAAAAACCTGTCTCAAAAAATTAACAATTTCAACCGTCCAATAAAATAAAAGTGTTTTTTAAAAACAAACAAAAAAAAATCAAATAATAAAGTTCAGTTATGCACTCAATACTTGGTTGGGAATCCTTTTGCAGAAATGACTGCTTCAATGCGGCGTGGCATGGAGGCAATCAGCCTGTGACACTGCTGAGGTGTTATGGAGGCCCAGAATGCTTCGATAGCGGCCTTAAACTCATCCAGAGTGTTGGGTCTTGCGTCTCTCAACTTTCTCTTCACAATATCCCACAGATTCTCTATGGGGTTCAGGTCAGGAGAGTTGGCAGGCCAATTGAGCACAGTAATACCATGGTCAGTAAACCATTTACCAGTGGTTTTGGCACTGTGAGCAGGTGCCAGGTCGTGCTGAAAAATGAAATCTTCATCTCCATAAAGCATTTCAGCCGATGGAAGCATGAAGTGCTCCAAAATCTCCTGATAGCTAGCTGCATTGACCCTGCCCTTGATGAAACACAGTGGACCAACACCAGCAGCTGACATGGCACCCCACACCATCACTGACTGTGGGTACTTGACACTGGACTTCAGGCATTTTGGCATTTCCTTCTCCCCAGTCTTCCTCCAGACTCTGGCACCTTGATTTCCGAATGACATGCAAAATTTCATCATAAAAAAGCACTTGGGACCACTTAGCAACAGTCCAGTGCTGCTTCTCTGTAGCCCAGGTCAGGCGCTTCTGCCGCTGTTTATGGTTCAAAAGTGGCTTTACCTGGGGAATGCGGCACCTGTAGCCCATTTCCTGCACACGCCTGTGCACGGTGGCTCTGGATGTTTCTACACCAGACTCCACTGCTTCCTCAGGTCCCCCAAGGTCTGGAATCGGTCCTTCTCCACAATCTTCCTCAGGGATCGGTCACCTCTTCTCGTTGTACAGCGTTTTCTGCCACATTGTTTCCTTCCAACAGACTTCCCATTGAGGTGCCTTGATACAGCACTCTGGGAACAGCCTATTTGTTGAGAAATTTCTTTCTGGGTCTTACCCTCTTGCTTGAGGGTGTCAATGATGGCCTTCTTGACATCAGTCAGGTCGCTAGTCTTACCCATGATGGGGGTTTTGAGTAATGAACCAGGCAGGGAGTTTTTAAAAGCCTCAGGAATCTTTTGCATGTGTTTAGAGTTAATTAGTTGATTCAGAAGATTAGGGTAATAGGTCGTTTAGAGAACCTTTTCTTGATATGCTAATTTTTTGAGACAGGTTTTTTGGGTTATCAGGAGTTGTATGCCAAAATCATCAGTATTAAAACAATAAAAGACTGACAAATTTCAGTTGGTGTGTAATGAATCTAAAATATATGAAAGTTTAATTGTAATCATTACATTATGGAAAATAATGAAATTTAGCACTATATGCTAATTTTTTGAGAAGGACCTGTATATAATATGTGAGTTTCATTCTTTGCATTGAAGAACTGAAATAAATTAACTTTTTGATGATATTCTAATTTTGTGAGAAGCACCTGTATGTACCAGGGAGTCAGAGGAAAAGCTGTTTTGCTGACAACTACCATAGACAGCTATACAATTTTCAGACATGACTTCTGGCATGTTGCTATGCTTGACTCCCATCTGGAGCTTTGATATCTTGCATGGCATCTCTTTTTCGGCAGGCCCTAGAGTATTACATTTCACAGCAAGGACCATCGGAGTAAAGTACTACTTTACTAATAAATTCTAATTTATAACCCACAAGTACCATTACCTATTATTACTCTTATTATACAACTCTGCTTTTGACATCTTGCCCTCTAAAGTGCCCCTATTTATTTCTAGGAAAAAAAACAGAAAAGCATGATCCATTTATCTAATGATACAAGCACAAATTGTAGAAAACCTTTTACTGACAATTTTTCAGGACTTTTTCTAAAGCGAAGGTGAGTAATAAAGAATCTGAAGGTCAAGTATTATGCCACAATCGATCATAAGTATTAATTTTTTTTTCTTTGTCCTATTTATCAAATAGTCATTTATGTGATGACAAATTCTATTAAGGCAATCCTTGGACAGAGGCAGGGCTAGCAGGTATACAAGTGTGGATATGTGTCCGCTTGCTTTCTATTTTAGTTGGCTTATTATAACTTAAATGGCGCATAGGAAAATGGAAATAAAGGGAGGAACTTTTTAGTGTCATTACTGGGCCTAGGAATAGCACATTTATTGATTGGTTTTTAACCCTGAGACTATCCTAGAGCAAAAAACTGCCCACAAAATAATGCATAAAGTTGTGGTCTATTGTAAGCCCTCGGCTAGATAAGAGACCTCTTCCCATCCCTTCCGACAAGACAGATAAGACGCCAATGTCAATGATGACCAAAATGGCCAAATTTGCTAAATGTTTACTGCTGGGACGCTCTGTCATTAGACGTTCAAATGCTCGGTCACAGTAATGGGGAGAAGAACTCTTTGCGCACTGCACTTCCTTGACGTGCATCATAAAAAGTTGGCAGGTACATGGGTGGGCTTCAGTTTTTACCAGATTCCCTACCGGGTATGAGAGTTGGTTTCACTGTCAAAATTAATTCCAACCTAATAACCAAATCTAATAATTTTTGAGTCAGGTTATAATTATATATAGTCTGCTACAGACGCTTCTAACATGTGAGACTAGAGCTACAAGTGTGACTTAATGTTGAGAGTTGAAGTTTCACAGATTAATATGTTGCAGAGATTACAAGTGAACACAGGGCTGTTGGAACGGGTCAGAGACAGAATACCCAGACATTCTGTAACTCACTGGTGATATCATCAATGACTCGCGTTTATTTATTTACTCGCTTAAATAGATCCATCATCATCGCTGTCCCCATTGGCGATCACAATCTAAATTCCCTATCAGTATGTCCTTAGAGTTTGGGAGGAAACTGAAGAACTTGAAGGAAATCAACGCAAACACAGGGAAAAATACAAACTCCTTGCAGATATTGTCCTTGAACCCAGGACTTCAAGTGCTAACCACTAAACCACTACTTTGCCTCAAAAGCTTTATCTTTTTCTTCTCCATCTAGTCCAGAACTTCATGACTTCTTCTGGCTATGTCTCTCCACTGCAGAGTTTCTTGAGTTTTTACAGGTTTTTGAAGATTCTCATCCTATATACGATTACATAATTTCCTACACACTATGTCTCTTGAACATAATAATGTTTGTGCCTTTTGAAAAGTGTCATCTGAAAGCGGCGCCCCTGAAATCAATTTTAATCTATACTGTGCCCCAGAAATGAATACAGTCCCCTTTAAAAAGTATTAAAATACAAAGTCCCTGAAAATATAAATATGTTGCCCAACATGCCTCCTGAAATAAATTCTAAACCTACCGTCATTTTATGCCCACTGTTATAATTTCTTTTATAAAGTACCCTACTTCTCCGCATAAGTAATACACACTTTTCCCCAGAATTAACATAATTAAATTAAATACAATTTGTACACTGTGTCCAAAAATGATGATAAATACTGCCCTAATAATATACCCGTGCCAAAATGACTGATAACAACCAAAACCCATAAGTTATAATATACACCGTTCCCAAAAATGACTGATAACAAACACTGAACCCCATAAGTTATAATATACACCGTTCCCAAAAATGACTGATGACAAACACTGAGCCCCATAAGTTATAATATACACCGTGCCCAAAAATGACCAAGAACAATCAGTCCAATAAGTTATAATATACTGTGATTAATTACAGAAGTGAAGAATAAAAGCAGCACTCAAATTAAAATCCATTATAAAGAT
Organism: Oophaga sylvatica; assembly: GCA_033576555.1. NCBI lineage: Eukaryota > Metazoa > Chordata > Amphibia > Anura > Dendrobatidae > Oophaga > Oophaga sylvatica. The sequence goes on along the minus strand of JARQOD010000001.1, from coordinate 429,106,514 downwards.
TTATTGCACCCAAGCCAAAAATGGGTGAGGTAGACATCAAATTGCTGAGTCCCACCTCAGGGAAGTCTCCCATCGGCAAGCTGTTAGGGCATGCTGGGAGTTGTTGATTTACAGTAGCTGGAGTGTTGCTTGGTGCTGACAATTTTTTGGTTGTGAAATGGAAATGGCGTCTGCTTCAGTGATATCATCTTGATGTGGTACATGCAGGGCCGGCGTTAGGGGCAGGCAGACCAGACACCTGACTAGGGCCCCCGCTCCTACAGGGGCTCCCAGCCAGTGGCCACTATGGGGCCCCTGAGTAAGAGAGGCCCGGTTCTGTCCACAACCACCCCCGCCCACATCGCGCATTCAACATATCGGCATCATAGACGTCGATACAGTTGAAAAGCAGTGATGGAGGAGAGAGCATCATGTGACGTTCCCTCTCCCATCACTCCCCCTCTGACTCAGCGCGTGCCAGCAGAGGAGCTGGTGATGAGACACTCTGCAGATGCAAGAGCATCGTGGGAACCAAGAGGAGAGGTAAGTATTGTGTGTATGTGTGTGTGTGTGTGTCTGCATTTCAGTATGTGTCTGTGTGTGTGTTGCACTATACTGTGTGTGAGGGGACTGCACTTTACTGTATTGTAAGTGTGTCTGCTGTACTATATTGTGTGTGGGGGTACTGCACTATACTGTGCTGTGTATGTGGGGGGCTGAATTAAACTATGTGTGGGGGACTGCAGTATACTGTGTATGTGGGGGGCTGCACTATACTGTGTGTTGGGGCTACACTATACTGTGTGCTGGGGCTACACTATACTGTGTGTTGTGGCTACATTATACTGTGTGTGGGGGACTGCACTATACTGTGTATGTGGGGAGCTGCACTAGACAGTGTGTTGGGGATACACTATACTGTGTGTTGGAGCTGCACTATAATGTGTGTGGGGGCTACACTATACTGTGTGTTGGGGCTGCATTATACTGTGTGGAGGGCTGCATTATATTGTCTGTGGGGGCTGCATTATACTGTGTATGTGGTGTGCTGCACCATAATGTGTGTAGGGGGCTGCACTATACTGCATGTGTATGTTTGTGGGGGGATGCATTATAATGTGTATGGTGTGCTGCACTATACTGTGTGCGTGTTTAGGGGGGCTGAATTAAACTGTGTGTGTGGGGCTGCTTTATACTCTGGAGGCTGCATTATACTGTGTGTGTGTGGCTGCATTATATTTTGAGGGGGCTGCATTATACTCTGAGGGTTCTGCATTATGTTCTATGAGGGGACTACATTATACTCTATGAGGGGGGCTGAAGTATACCCTGAGGGGGTTACATTATTCTCTAAAGGGGCTGCATTATACTCTGAGGTGATCTGTATTATACTCTGAGGGGGCTGCATTATTATCTCTTAAGGACCAGTAGGAGTGAATTGTACTATATGTACTAAATGGGACCTGCATTATACTGTATTGAGGACTATCTGTACCAATCATTCTTCCTCAGGGTATGTGCAGATGATTGGTAATCACTGCGGTTGGATGCTGTGTACATACAGATTGTACAGAAAGTATTCAGACCCCTTTACATTTTTCACTCTTTGCTTCATTGCCCTGGGGGGAGAGCAGCTGATCGCGGCCGAGTGTCAGCGGATTATCACAGCTGACACACGGCACTATGTGCCAGGAGCGGTCACGGACCTCTGCCGCCACATTAACCCCCGGCACACTGCGATCAAACATGATCGCAGTGCTCCGGCGGTATAGGGAAGCATCGCGCAGGGAAGGGGCTACTTGCATGCTTCCCTGAGACTCTCAGAACAGCGCGATGTGATTGCGCTGTTCCGAGGGCCTCCTCCCTGCAGGACCTCGGATCCAAGATGGCTGCGGGGTCCTTCCGGGTCCTGCAGGGAGGCATCTTCCTCAGTGCCTGCTGGGAGCAGGCGCTGAGAAAGCCTCCTGCACTGCCTGTCAGATCGGCGATCTGACACTATACAGTGATGTCCCACCCTGGGACAAAGTAAAAAAATTAAAAATAACGTGTAAAAAAGAAAAATCCTAATTAAAGAAAAAAAAATTCCCCAATAAATTCATTTCTTTATGTAAATAATAAAAAAAACAATAAAAGTACACATATTTAGTATCGCCGTGTCTGTAACAACTCATCCTATAAAACTGTCCCACTAGTTAACCCCTTTAGTGAACCCCTTTAAAAAAAAGGCAAAAAAAACAATGATTTATCATCATACCACCGAACAAAAAGTAGAATAACACGCGATCAAAAAGACGGATATAAATAAACATGGTACCGCTGAAAACGTCATCTTGTCCCGCAAAAAACGAGCTACCATACAGCATCATCAGCAAAAAAGTACAAGTTATAGCTTGCAGAATAATGCAATGCAAAAATAATTATTTTTATATATAATTGTTTTAATTGTATAAAAGCGGCAAAACATAAAAAAAATATAAATGAGGTATCGCTGTAATCATACTAACCTGAAGAATAAAACTTCTTTATCAATTTTACTACACGCTGAACGGTATAAACGCCCCCCCAAAAGAAATAGTAAAGATGTATATCTTTGTACCGTGTTAGCCAGTAGATAGAAAAATATTTAGAGTTGAGAGTTCTCAGTGGTTGATACCTTTTAATGGCTAACTGAAAAGATGGTAACAAATTGCAAGCTTTCGAGACTACTCAGGTCTCTTCATCAGGCAAAGACTAATACAAAATCTGAAGAATCACATATTTGTACACAAAGCAGCACAGAAAAAATGCAATAGGTATGACAAGTGACGTGAAGCAGAATAGTCATTATGGCAGAGGGATGAGCATAAATATTGGAACAGTTCATAGATAAGGAGTGTGAAAGTTTTATTACCCTCTGATTGGGGTCTGGTAATGTTTTGTGATGTTTTCACAGGGTATTTGGAGTAAATTCCTTAATTGATATAGAGCGTCATAAATCTGTGTGACAGGTTCATTCCAGCATTAAGAGTGTCAAAGGTCACCATCAATTTGTATTTGAAAATTCTTCTTTGTCTCCGAGATGTGAAGTTGGCTCTCAGTACAAGTATTTTCATATCTAACATGTTATGATCAGGGGAGCAAAAATGTTTTGCCACAGGTAGATCCATTCTTTTTTCTCTTATTGTGTGGCGATGAGAATTCATCCTTGTTCTCAGTTTTTGCCCGGTCTCCCCCACATACAGACCCCCAGTTGGACATTTAGTACATATAATTAAGTACACCACATTAGATGTGATGCAGCTGAAAGTACCTGGTATCTTGTAGTCCCGATGGGTGTTGGGGATCTTTATGTTGTCCGTGGTCATTATAAATGGACAAGTTTTGCATTTCTTCTGGTTGCAAGGAGAGGTTCCTGCAGCTGTTGGGGAGGACAGGGAACTTCTGACAATGATGCTTCTTAGATTTGGGGGCTGCGTAAAACACAGTAGAGGGGGATCTGGAAATATGGATTGTAATCGGGCATCTTTTTGTAGTAAAGGTTGTAGTTTCTGTGCAGCTCCCCTTAGCACCTCCAGATTTGGGTTGTAGGTGACCACTAGAGGCACCCGGTTATTTTCTTCTTTAGTTTTGTAATGTAGCAGGTGATTCCTTGATATTCTGGTGGCTCTTGTAATTTGGTTTTCTATTGTTCTTGGATGGTAGCCCTAATTTAAAAAGGTCTTTCTAAGGCGACTTCTCATTGAATTCTCATCGCCACACAATAAGAGAAAAAAGAATGGATCTACCTGTGGCAAAACATTTTTGCTCCCCTGATCATAACATGTTAGATATGAAAATACTTGTACTGAGAGCCAACTTCACATCTCGGAGACAAAGAAGAATTTTCAAATACAAATTGATGGTGACCTTTGACACTCTTAATGCTGGAATAAACCTGTCACACGGATTTATGACGCTCTATATCAATTAAGGAATTTACTCCAAATACCCTGTGAAAACATCACAAAACATTACCAGACCCCAATCAGAGGGTAATAAAACTTTCACACTCCTTATCTATGAACTGTTCCAATATTTATGCTCATCCCTCTGCCATAATGACTATTCTGCTTCACGTCACTTGTCATACCTATTGCATTTTTTCTGTGCTGCTTTGTGTACAAATATGTGATTCTTCAGATTTTGTATTAGTCTTTGCCTGATGAAGAGACCTGAGTAGTCTCGAAAGCTTGCAATTTGTTACCATCTTTTCAGTTAGCCATTAAAAGGTATCAACCACTGAGGACTCTCAACTCTAAATATTTTTCCCCCAAAAGAAATTCATGAATTGCTGGTTTTTGTTCATTCTGCCTCCCAAAAATCGTAATAAAAAGCGATCAAAAAATGTCATGTGCCCGAAAATGGTACCAGTAAAAATGTCAACTCGTCCCGCAAAAAATAAGACCTCACATGACTCTGTGGACCAAAATAAGAAAAAATTATAGCTCTCAAAATGTGATGATGCGAAAACTATTTTTTGCAATAAAAAGCGTCTTTTAGCGTGTGACAGCTGCCAAACATAAAAATCCGCTATAAATAGTAAATAAAACCCCCCTTTATCACCCCCTTAGTTAGGGAAAAATAATAAAATGAAAAAAATGTATTTATTTCCATTTTCCCATTATGGTTAGGGTTAGGGCTGAGGGCTAAAGTTGTGGTCCAATTTCTCCTGTTACCCTTGAGAAAATAAAAAAAACTGGGGTCTAAATGATCATGTTTGTGAAAAAAATATGATTTTTTTTATTTTCACACCCGGGCATTATAAACTTGTGTGAAGCACTTGGGAGTTCAAAGTGCTCACCACACATCTAGATAAGTTCCTTTGGGGTCTAGTTTCCAAAATGGGGTCACTTGTGGGGGGTTTCCACTGTTTAGGTACATGAGGGACTCTCCAAACGTGACATGACACCCGCAGACCATTCCATCAAATTGTGCATTACTAAACATCACTACTTCTATTCCGAGCCCCGACATGTGCCCACACATTAGTTTTCACCCACATATGTGTTGCACAGCTTCTGAATCCACACCTTTGCAGTAGAAAACTTCACAGAGCAGGCTTCATGGGATAACAAGCTTTTACTTCTTACAACATGAGGTAAAAGGAAAATGCACAGTCATTTCAGCATTGCATCAGGAAACAGGAACAAAACGAAAGTGAAACTACAAGTGAGACTATTTCTTATACAATACATTAAACAGAAGGAAACATTACACAACATCGCCATCTATTGTCAGGTCAGCATAAAGTCCTCCTTTTCCTTATAATAAGTCCTAATCAGTTGCTTATGCCAACACCCTTTCTCAACAATAAGGACTTATTCAATCAAACCCAACTTTTTTATTAGTCTCTGACGTTTATCAGCATTCAACGCCTTCATGAAAATGTCTGCTGTCATTTCTTCAGTAGGGCAATACTCCAACTTCAAGAATCCTTGATCCTGATGATCTCTCAAGAAATGATATTTCACATCAATATGCTTGGTTCTTGGATTGACTCTTTCCATCTGAGCAAGAACAAGACAACCTTGATTGTCCTGTTGTGAATGGGTTTGAGATGAGTTCTGAGCAGAGACTCCCTCTGGTGGTTACAAGCGGTACTGGTCTGTTCAGTGAAGATTGTGAGGACTGGGAATCAGGTGTTACTGACTGGTCTTATATAAGGGAGTCACCTTCCCATCAGGGTTGCCGGTGATCAATTGTTCTGGTCTGAATCCTTCATTCCTGTTTCCCTGGTAGCCTGCTGTGTCGTGTCTGCATCTCCTGCTAACAGATAAGACATTTTCTTCTTTTTGTTTTTGTACTATATTTTTGCCTTTTGTCTTGCACTTCTGTGGGGGCCTTCTGGGTCCCCTCCGGGGGCTTTTGCCCTCTCAGTTTAGTTCAGCCACTGATGTTTGTACTTTTGCTTTTTCCAGTTTTTTCAGTGACTGCTGTTTTGATTTTGTTACACCAGAGAACTAATTTAGGTGGTAGAGGTCGTGTGATCTCAGGTGATTTTGAAATTAGTAGAGTTGGTGCTTTTCAGGGTTTTCTGGGATTGCAGTAAGTACCCTTCCTATCCTTTTCTATTTAGTTAGTTTGGGCCCCAGCGTTTGCTCATACTATTTTCTTTCTGTGTCAGTATTTCTTCTTGTCTAACCGCCATTACTTGTTTGGGGCTTTCTATTATCTTTGGGGTTCTGCTCCGGGGCAGATAGCTTTCCTATTTCTATCTTTAGGTGTAGTTAGTTTCTCAGGCTGTGACGAGGCGTCTAGGACCAACGTAGGAACGCTCCACGGCTGCCTCTAGTTGTGGTGGTTAGTCAGGGTACTGCAATCTCATAGATTCCAACTGCTCTGGTGTATTGCCTTTTTTACCTGCACTCCTCAGCTACCGAAACATAACATTGTCCTCTTTTAGTTTTGTTGGTTCCAACTGTGGTTGTCCTAATTCTGTCAACAATTGTCTTAACCACAGTACTTCTTGACTCGCATGTGCTGCTGCAACATATTCTGCTTCTGTTGAAGATAGTGTCACAATTGACTGTTTCTTACTTGTCCAACTTATTGGTCCACCTGAGAGAAAAAAAATATGTCCACTGGTAGATCTTCTGTCAGTTGGATCTCCAGCCCAATCTGCATCAACATATCCTGTTAAAATGCAATTATCACCTGCGGGTAATTTCAGCTTAACATTGCTAGTTCCTTTCAAATAACGTATTACTCTCTTCACGGCATTCCAATCAGCTTTATTTGGTTTTGATACCTTTCTACTTAGAATTCCTACTGCTGCTGCGATGTCTGGTCTTGTAACGGTCACTAGATACAGTAGTTTTCCTATTGCTGTTCTGTATTCTTCATTGTTTGGTAGCATATTTTTTTCACTGTTCACCTCTTTGAGATAATTAGCTTCCATTGGAGACTTTACTGTTTTTGCATCCTCTAGTCCAAATTTTTCTGTTATGTCTTGAATCATGTGATTTTGATTCAGTAGGAAACTTCCGTCTTCTTCTCTTTCTATCTGTATTCCTAGGTACTGTTTTTGTTATGAACTGCTACAAGCACTAAGGAAAGATGGGAACTCTGTCCCTACAATAAAACTGAGCTTGATCCCTACGATGTAACGGGGAACCTGATCCTGCGACCAGACCCGCTAAAGTCCTCAGCTAGTCTGAACGAAGACCTATAGTTGCGAGGAAGGAATCCCTACAAGATCTAGGGACTGGGAGAAAAGGTGGACACCTCCTAACAGAAATTGTAGCAGGGAAAAATTAAACAGAAAACAAATTACTACGAGATCCTAAGATTAAGCAAAACTGACAGAGTAAGGCACCTAAGCACTCGGCTAGCTTAAGAGTAGATAATACAATGAAGTCCAGCAAAGCCAGAAGGGCGGAGCCAGACTAAATAGGGAAAAAAGGTCAAGTAACCAGCAAACTGAAACAAAATCTAACAAGAGGGTTCTAACAGTTTTACATTTCCCAAGTCTTTGATTTCAAAATGTTGTTTCAGGATTTTTAGAATGTTTTCTTTATCCCTTTCTTGTTTAAAACAAATCAAAATGGCGTCTACATATATGAGTACATAAATCCATTTATTACTCAGCCTTTTTGTGTACAAGCATGGATCAGCTTTGCTTCTTTGAAATTTTTCATTTGTTAGTACTTCCGTGATTTTGTCATTCCACGCTTTAGCTGCTTGCTTTAAACCATATATGCTTTTCTGTAGTTTACAAACTTTGTTTGGTTTCTTTCATCCTTGAATCCTGGAGGTTGTTCCATGTTAATGTCTTCTGTTAATAATAATAATAATCTTTATTTATATAGCGCCAACATATTCCGCAGCACTTTACAGTTTAACAGTTTCAAAACACAAGTCATAAGTAACAACGTTAACAATACAATTAAGGCAAAATAAGCCGCACATTCAAAAAAGCTGTCTTTACATCCAAATGTCTTAGTTCCATCTGTTCCATTGCTGCAACTGTAAGTAAAGTTCTTATTGTAGTGTGTTTGACAACTGGAGCAAATGTTTCATCATAGTCTTCTCCATATTTTTGAGAATACCCTTTAGCTACGAGTCTTGCTCGATATCTTTCAGGTGTGCCATCTGTTTGGTACTTTACTTTAAAAATCCATTTACCGTATATACCCATGTATAAGCCGAGATTTTCAGCCCATTTTTTCAGGGCTGAAAGTCCCCCTCTCGGCTTATACGTGGGTCATATACGGGGGTCGGCGGGGGAGGGGGAGCGGGGGTGTCGGATCATACTCACCCCTCCGCCGGCGCGGTCTCTGCAGCCCCCCTGCTTCTCCCACGATCTCCGGCTCCTTCCTGCAGCGGTCACATGGTACCGCTCATTAAAGTCATGAATATGCACATATTCATGACTTTAATGAGCGGTAGCACGTGACCGCTGCAGAACTGAAGCGCTGCGGAGAGCGCCGGGAGAAGAGGAGAGGCTGCAGGGACGCACGGTGGAGGGGTGAGTATAGTGATATTTACCTGTCCCTCGGTCCACCGCAGCGCTGCTCCCTCGGTGTGACTCCTCTGTGTGTGAATGTTCAGGCAGAGGGCGCGATGACGTCGTTAGTGCGTGCCCCGCCCCCTGCCAGATCATTCACACACAGGAGTCAGAAGAGGGAGCAGCGCAGCGGTGCAGAGAGGACAGGTAAATATCTCAGGTGCCAGGGTCCTGAGCGAGCGGTGACACCGGCACCTGTCCCCCATAGCGCGCCGGTGTCACCGCCTGCTCAGGACACCGGCACCTGGCCCCCAGCGACGAGAGGTGAGTATGTCATTTTTTTTTGCAGCAGCAGCATATGAGGCCTATACTATGGGGCATAATTGTGCAGCATATGGGGCATAATATGGAGCATATGGGGGCATAATCTGGAGCATATGGGGGCATAATATGGAGCATATGTGGGCATAATCTGGAGCATATGGGGGCATAATATGGAGCATATGGGGGCAAAAGCTGTGGAACATATGGGGCATAATCTGGAGCATATGGGGGCATAATCTGTGGAACATATGGGGCATAATCTGGAGAATATGGGGGCATACTATGGAGAATATGGGGGCATAAGCTGTGAAACATATGGGGCATAATCTGGAGCATATGGGGGCATAAGCTGTGGAACATATGGGGTATAATCTGGAGCATATGGGGGCATAATATGGAGCATATGGGGGCATAAGCTGTGGAACATATGGGGCATAATCTGGAGCATATGGGGCATAATATGGAGCATATGGGGCATAATATGGAGCATATGGGGGCATAACATGGAGCATATGGGGGCATAAGCTGTGGAACATATGGGGCATAATCTGGAGCATATGGTGGCATAATATGGAGCATATTTGGGGCATAATCTGTGGAACATATGGGGGCATAATATGGAGCATATGGGGGCATAATCTGTGGAACATATGGGGCATAATCTGGAGCATATGGGGCATAATCTGTGGAACATATGGGGCATAATCTGGAGCATATGGGGACATAATCTGTGGAGCATATTGGGCATAATCTGTGGAGCATATGGGGGCATAATCTGTGGAACATATGGGGCATAATCTGGAGCATATGGGGGCATAATCTGTGGAATTTATGGGGCATAATCTGGAGCATATGGGGGCATAATCTGTGGAACATATGGGGCATAATCTGGAGCATATGGGGGCATAATCTGGAGCATATGGGGCATAATCTGTGGAATATATGGGGGCATAATCTGGAGCATATGGGGGCATAATCTGTGGAGCATCATATGGGGGCATAATTATTTTTCACCCTAGGCTTATACGCGAGTCAATAAGTTTTCCCAGTTTTTTGTGGCAAAATTAGGCGGGTTGGCTTATACACGGGTCGGTTTATACATGAGTATATACGGTACATCCTATGGCTTTTCTTCCTTCTGGCAAATCTGTTAGTGTCCATGTATTTGAATCATGCATGGATTTAATTTCTGTTTCTGTTGCTTCTATCCATTTATTAGCTTCTTCTTCAGGAAGTTTAGATATGTCTTCCCAAGAGGTAGGCTCATGGATTTTTCTTATACTTGTCTTGTATGAGAGACGTTTTGGTGGTTTTCCTTTGTTCTCTTTTATTGAACGTCTTGGTTCTGTGTCTGTTTGTAGTTGTGATTCTTCACTTTTAGTATTTTGTTCTTCACTAATTTCTACTTCTTTCTCATCAGATATTTCTTCAGTTATGTCACTATTGTTTTTCTCATTTCTTGTTTCAAATGAAATCATAATGTCTTCATTTAAATCTTCAATGAATGTCACACTGTTACTCACTGTAACTCTGTCTGTTTTGCGATCTAAGATTCTATATCCTTTACAGTTTTCACTATATCCAACGAATATTCCTTCCATGGATCTGTTTTGAAGTTTGGAACGTTTTTCTGTTGGAATGAATATAAAAACTTTACATCCAAAAACTTTTAAATGATTGACACTTGGTTTTATACCTTGCCACAGTTCATATGGAGTTTTCTTCATTTTTCTGGAAAAAAGTCGGTTCTGTAGATATGTAGCTGTCATTGCTGCCTCACCCCAATATTTCTCAGGTAGTTTAGAATCTGTCAGCATACATCTCATCATTTCTGTTAGAGTTCTGTTTTTCCTTTCTGCTACTCCATTTTGTTCAGGTGTGTATGGAATAGTTTTCTGATGTTCTATTCCATTTTGTCTTAAGTAGACTTCTATTCTGTGACCTGTAAATTCACCTCCATTATCACTCCTGATGACAATTGGCTTCCTTTGAAATCTGTTACTTGATCTTGTTACATAGTCTACAAGTTTATCAAAAACTTCACTTTTGTTCTTAATTAAGTATGTGACTGTGTATCTTGAGTAGTCGTCTATAAAAGTCAACATGTACTGTATCTATTGCCTCCTGATGTAGTCACTTTCATGGGTCCACATACGTCAGTATGCACCAAATCAAGTGGTCTTTCGCTTTTCATCTCACTTTCTTTTGGAATAGATATCCTTGTGGCTTTGGATTTTATGCAACATTCACATCTTATGGTAATTGAGCAATCTGATATCTTTAAATCTTTTGTCAATTCTTTTCTCTGTAGTTCCCTTATACTGTCCGGGTGTCTATGTCCTAGACGTCTATGCCACATGTGAATACAGTTTTTGTGATCATGTGTACATACCTTCATCTGTTCCTTTGGTTTGTCAAAATGATATAATTGTTCATCTGCCTTGACTTTGGTTATTATCTTATTTCCTGCAATAATTGCACACTCATTGTCTTTGAATTTTACTGTAAGTCCTTTAGCTGTTAAACGTTTCACAGATCCGCCTTCCAATTTTGGAACATACAACACATCCTGTACAAGTATCTTTGAATCTTGTCCGAACTTGTTTGAACAATTTAGCATACCTTGTCCGATACCTTCTGCGGTTATTTTACTTCCATCTGCAAGATAAATGGCTTCTTTCTTATATAAATCAAGATCAGTAAAGAAATTCTTGTCACTTGTCATGACTCATTGCTCCTGAATCAATAAACCAACCAAGTGATGATTTCTTGTCTGTTATTTTGAATGTGCCATTCCAATTATTCTCACACGAATCGGAAATTGTGTTTTTTACTTTCTGTGTATGCCTTTTATGTTGTAATTTTTGTTGTTCTGCTTTCCATATGTACAGTCTTTCTTTAAATTACCTTTTTTCTTACATCTGAAGCATTCTCTTGTCTCTTTATTATAGGGTTTTTTAAATTCTGTAGCTTTAAGAGCATTTTCACTGTCCTTATCAGTAGAAGAATCATTGCTTTGCTCTTTTGTTCTCTGATATTCATCTATGAGTCTTGTTTTCACAAACTCTAATGTAATGTCAGTTTCTGGTCTTGTCTCTAGTGCATTTATTAAAGCAGTATATGAATCTGGTAAACTGCACAACAATATAGCTGCTATATGACTTTCTTTAACCCCTTAATGTCCAATGACATGCACAGTCCGTCATGGCCGGGTGTCAGTTCCGGCACCAGGACAGACTGTGCACGTCATGCCTTTGATCTACCACTGCGTGTAAACACGCAGTGGTAGATCAGTGCCGACAGCTGTCACAGACAGCTGACAGGCACGGTAAGCGGTGCGGGGACCTTTGCCGTCGGTCCCCGCACCCACAGCGCTGTGATTGGTCAGTCAATCTGACTGACCAAACACAGCAGCGATCGCGCAGAAGCTGAAATTTCAGCTTCTCCAGCGCGATCAGTACAGGAGCCGGCGCTGCAGTGGCCAGGCTTCCTGCACTGACAGCCAGGAGCAGAGCCTCCACCGCCCCTGGCTGTTAACCCCCTGACTGCTGCGATCGAGCGCGATCGCAGCGCTCAGGGGGGGAGGCAGAGGAGCTCCCTCTGCCTCAGATCGGCGACCTGCAATGTATTTGCAGGGCCCGATCTCTGCCTTGATGACCCAGGGGTTGTCATGACAACCTCCGGGTAGTGTTGAGCATTCCGATACCGCAAGTATCGGGTATCGGCCGATATTCGCTTTATCGGAATTCCGATACTTAGTTCCGATATTTTTCCTATATCGTATACCGGAATCGGAAGTTCCCATAATTCTTTGAGAGGCAATGTGATTTTAGTCAGCCAATGAGGAATCTTATGAAGTGTGGGCACATCCTGTAATGCTGCGGTCATCTTAACTAATGGCATGGCTGTGATTGGCTGCTGAAATGATGTCAGAATGCACTATAAAAGGCGCCGCCTCCATTTTAGCGTCACTGTGCTGTGAACTCAGTTAGGGACAGAACGCTGCTCTGCTGACTCTGAGGGACAGTTAGATATTGCGATTTTGTGTACTGGGCTTTAGGCAGGCTAGTTTACCAACCGCTGTGTAAAGCTTCCTTTTGCCAGTGTTGTTTTAACAGCTCTGTGCAAGGTGTGTGTGAGAGTGCAGGTGACGCTGCAGTTTGCTCTGCATGCAACGCTGTCTGTAGGCATCTGCACGTGTCACTCACAGACTCTATTTTTTTTTCTTCAGTGTAATTCTTGCTGCTCCATGCAATTTAACTATTAGTGTGACGCGCTTCCATCCGTATACAATACATTGGTTGCAAACACTATAGAAGTAGACAAAGGAGTAGCCTTTCCCAGATTGTGGACAGTTGTGTTTCAGTGTTCACTTCAGTCTGTGTTTTTTATTTTTTGAGTGCATATCACGCTCCAGTTACTTGTTCAAGCACTGCTGCTTGTACTCTGCTGAGCGTGTCTCAGTGCCTCATCCTTTTCATTTTTCTCCAATTGGTGCTTCTCCATTATATTTGAAAAAAATCTAATCTATTAGTGTGACGCGCTTCCATCCGTATCCAATACATTGGTTGCAAACACTATAGAAGTAGACAAAGGATTAGCCTTTCCCAGATTGTGGACAGTTGTGTTTCAGTGTTCACTTCAGTCTGTTTTTTTTATTTTTTGAGTGCATATCACGTTCCAGTTACTTGTTCAAGCACTGCTGCTTGTACTCTGCTGAGCGTGTCTCAGTGCCTCATCCTTTTCATTTCTCTCCAATTGGTGCTGCTCCATTCCATTTAAAATATAATCTATTAGTGTGACGCGCTTCCATCCGTATACAATACATTGGTTGCAAACACTATAGAAGTAGACAAAGGAGTAGCCTTTCACAGATTGTGGACAGTTGTGTTTCAGTGTTCACTTCAGTCTGTGTTTTTTATTTTTTGAGTGCACATCACGCTCCAGTTACTTGTTCAAGCACTGCTGCTTGTACTCTGCTGAGCGTGTCTCAGTGGCTCATCCTTTTCATTTCTCTCCAATTGGTGCTGCTCCATTCCATTTAAAATATAATCTATTAGTGTGACGCGCTTCCATCCGTATACAATACATTGGTTGCAAACACTATAGAAGTAGACAAAGGAGTAGCCTTTCACAGATTGTGGACAGTTGTGTTTCAGTGTTCACTTCAGTCTGTGTTTTTTATTTTTTGAGTGCACATCACGCTCCAGTTACTTGTTCAAGCACTGCTGCTTGTACTCTGCTGAGCGTGTCTCAGTGGCTCATCCTTTTCATTTCTCTCCAATTGGTGCTGCTCCATTCCATTTAAAATATAATCTATTAGTGTGACGCGCTTCCATCCGTATACAATACATTGGTTGCAAACACTATAGAAGTAGACAAAGGAGTAGCCTTTCACAGATTGTGGACAGTTGTGTTTCAGTGTTCACTTCAGTCTGTGTTTTTTATTTTTTGAGTGCACATCACGCTCCAGTTACTTGTTCAAGCACTGCTGCTTGTACTCTGCTGAGCGTGTCTCAGTGCCTCATCCTTTTCATTTCTCTCCAATTGGTGCTGCTCCATTATATTTGAAAAAAAAACTAATCTATTAGTGTGACGCGCTTCCATCCGTATCCAATACATTGGTTGCAAACACTATAGAAGTACAGAAAGGAGTAGCCTTTCCCAGATTGTGAACAGTTGTGTTTCAGTGTTCACTGCAGTCTCTGAGGAATAACCACACTTAGGCCTTATAACTTTTCTGACTTTCTTTATCAATCTACCAAGATGAAGAAGGCAGGGAGTAAGGCACGTGGTCGTGGCCGTGGAGTTTCAGCAGGGAGAGGACGTGGGGATTCTGTGGCTGCTGCCGCACCCAGTGACACAGCATCCACCAGTTTTCCCCGTGAGCGTTCCTTTATGCGCACTTTTGTAGGAGCTCAGCGTACCCCCCTGCTGCGGGAAGAACAAATTGAAGCCGTTGTTGGTTGGATGGCAGCCAATGCATCGACTTCAATTCCTTCCACCTCCTCTCAGGACCACAGCACTGTTGAACAACCATCTGTCTCTTCACCGCCTGCCAAATTGCCCAGGCAGTCAGAGAGTTCTGAACTGGAGCCAGCTGAGTCTCTGCTTCTGTTCTCAGAATCTGTTGGCTTGCAAACAGGGGCCCAGCCAAGCAGCATTCTGGAATGTGAAGAAGAGGCAGTATGCAGTGATGCGCAACAGCTGTGTCTCTCTGAATGTGAAGAGGCGGGTGAGCCAGTGCCGATGGTCAGCACACCGCAGAACGCATCTGATGATGATGAGACTCAGGTGCCATTTTCTGTTGAGCATGGTGCTGGCCAGACCACCCAACAGCAGCAGGTGTTGGAAGAGGGTAGTGGAGATGATGAGGTCCAAGACCCAACATGGCGTGAGGAACAGGAAGGTGGTGGTAGCAGCTCTGAGGAAGAGATTGCCCCAATGGTCCAAACAGTAGGGAGAGTTAGGCTGCAGACTCGGTTGCCTGTAGCCTCCAGTTTAGCACCCGTTCGTAGCAGTTCTCTTCCTACAGCAAAAACGGGCGCTCCCAGGACTTGCACTGCGTGGTCCTTTTTTGACACACTTGCAGATGATATTCGCTATGTCAAATGCAAGCTGTGTAATCAAAAAGTAAAAAGAGGTAAAAATGTCAGTAACCTTAATACCACAAATATGTGGAAACATGTGCGGTCAAAGCACGTGGTTGAGTTCCAAAGACACACTGGAGATGTAGGCCAACCTACAGCAGCACCTACATCTTCAGCTCGTGTTGGAGCCTATTCCTCCAGCTCACACACAGCTGGTTCTGCTTCCTCACAGGATCGCCATGGAAGAACCTCTGTCACTGTTGTCCAGAGACCCAGTGTTATTCCACCCACAGCTGCAAGTTCCCTGTCATCCTCACACTCCCAGGCCACAAAACAGCCATCGGTAGCACAGGCATGGGATAAAAGACGGCCATACTCGGCAAACCATCCACGAGCACAGGCTCTGAATGCTGGCATTGCAAAACTCCTGTCCCTTGAAATGCTGTCATTCAGGCTGGTGCAGACTGACAGTTTCCAGTGACTTAATGGCATTGGCAGTCCCACAATACAATGTGCCCAGCCGATTTTATTTCAGCAGGCAAGCCGTCCCTGCTCTGCAAAAGCATGTTGAGGGAAAAATTAAACATGCGCTACTAAACGCCGTCAGTAGCAAGGTCCACCTGACCACCGATGCGTGGACCAGTACCCATGGCCAGGGACGATACCTTTCCCTCACTGCCCATTGGGTCAATGTTGTGGAGCCGGGTACAGATCTTGCCAGTGGCGCTGTATGTGTTCTGCCAACTCCAAGGATTGCAGGAATCAAGTCTGTCCACATTGACTCCTCCTCCTACTCCAGTTCCTCAGAATCATCGCTGCAGGAGCCGTCACGGTCTACCTCCACATGGACCCATGAACGCTTACCTGATGCGACCGATATGAGCACAGCCGTGGCCAAACGTCAACAGGCCGTCCTGAAATTAATTTCCATGGGGAATCGAAGCCACACAGCGCAGGAGCTCTGGAATGCCATCAAGCAGGAGAGCGACGTGTGGTTTTTGCGAGCGAATCTCCAGCCAGGCTTGGTAGTGTGTGACAATGGCCGAAATCTGGTGGCAGCTCTGGGCCTTGGCAACCTCACTCACATACCATGTCTGGCACATGTGCTCAACTTGGTCGTGCAGTGTTTTTTGAGGGACTATCCGGATCTTGATGCACTGCTGCACAAGGTCCGCCTAGAGTGCGCTCACTTGCGACGTTCCAGCATGGCCAGATCGCGCATTGCAGCTCTGCAACGCAGATTTCGCCTTCCTGAACATCGCATCATATGTGACGTACCCACCAGGTGGAATTCCACGTTACATATGTTGGAGCGGTTGTGTGAGCAGCAGCCAGCAGTAATGGAGTATCAGCTGCATCAGGCGCAATCAACTCGCAATTTGCGCCGTTCACACTTCACCACTACTGAGTGAGCCTCTATGAAGGATATCTGCCACGTTTTGCGTCCGTTTGATGAGTCAACGCGGATGGCGAGTGCAGATGATGCACTAGTCAGCCTGACTGTCCCCCTTATCTGCCTGCTTCAAAAAAAATTCAAACACTAAGGAATGAGGTTTTGGAAGAGGTGGAGGATGAGGAGTCACTAATTCCATCACCTTCTGGACAGTCAGCGCAACGTGGTTCCTCACAAAGGGCTGGGCAGGGCTCACTTTGTGAGGAGGATGAGGAGGAGGAGTCAATGGAGGAGGAAGACATCGCTCCAGAGGGAGGTACACAACGCTCTAGTCAGTATGTAGAGCGAGGGTGGGGTGATGCAGAGCAGGCAGAGATGACGCCTCTTGCAGGGGACAGCGTTTGTTGGCCAGTTGGGAGTCTGCAGCACATGGTTGATTTCATGCTGCAGTGCCTGAGAAACGACCGCCGCATCGCCCACATTCTCACCACGTCAGATTATTGGGTGTACACCCTCCTAGACCCTCGCTACCGGGACAACTTACAAAGCCTCATCACACCGTTGAACCGGGAGCGTAAAATGCGGGAGTACCAAGACACACTGGTGCAATCCATAATGTTCTCCATTCCAGCCGAGAGCACTGCTGCTGCTACTGCTTTACAAGGCAGCTCTGTGCGTCGAGGCAGTGGAGACAGCTCTGCAACAAGAGGGAGCACAAGCAGCGCCTCTGCACAGGGCAAGACCAGTATGTTCCAAATGTTGCGAAGTTTTGTGGCAGCGCCACAAATGTCTACACCATCCGAGATGGCTCCAGTCAGCAGGAGGCAACGTTTCCGTAAGATGGTGACAGACTACATGTCTTTCCCTCTCAGTGTACTCCCAGATGGCTCTTCCCCATTCAAGTTTTGGGTCTCTAAGCTGGATACATGGCCAGAGCTTAGCCAGTATGCATTGGAGGTGCTGGCTTGCCCTGCTGCCAGTGTATTATCGGAGCGCGTCTTTAGTGCTGCAGGTGGTGTACTAACAGACCGTCGCATGCGACTATCCTCCGATAATGTAGACCGGCTTACTTTTCTGAAAATGAACAAGGCATGGATCTCGCCAGAATTTGTCTGTCCGTTTTCAGATTAAATAACTGGTTCGCAACCTTATCCATGTCTCCTGTTATGTTCATCTTTCTACCACCTGAACTCTACTCCCTGGGCTACAACACTGGCAGTTGCTGCTCAGAAGTGTCGTGTCCACAGACCAATACACAAGCTATAGTGTTACTGGCGTTCAGTAATGTCAGCTGTTCCCCTGCTGTGTGAACGGCAAAAAGTCATGCTGCCTCCACCCTGTTGTCTTCTCATCCCTGGGCTTCAACACCGCAAGTTGTTGCTCGGAAGTGTCATTGGCACGGGTACTCACTCCTGCCCAGACTGGTTACAGCACGCCATCTGTTTCCTGTCAGTGTAAACGTCACTTAGCCTCCAATAAGTTGTCCTGTCGTGTTGCGGTCGGGTTAGTCGACTCTATGGTGCTTGGAGTTTAGGTGCTTCCTATGTGTGCTGCGGGATATGCAAATAAAGGCTGTTTCCGTTGTGACAATAGGACAATCACCCACTGTAGTACTGTGGGATTCGGTAACTGCGGCCGGCTCGCGGCCTGTCAACTTAAATTTCCATGGGTACCTTCTGCTACCCGTCCGGGTTCCAGTACCGTCAGCTGGTTCTCCGCAGTGCCTTTGCCCTAGGTGCCTCCATCTCGGTATCCGAGTTCCAGCAACGTCTGCTGGTCCTTGGTAGTGCTTTGGAGCACAGGTACCTCCTGCTTAGTAACCGTGTCCCAGTAACATCAGCTGGTACAAGGTTGTGCTACAAATACAAGATACAGAACAAGAGACACAAGAACAATAAGCAGAAGATCTAAAAATATATGCTCTAAATTATAAGCAGAAGAAGACTAAGCAGTGTATGGGGGTGAGTCCGTTCCTCCTCGTGGTGCCCCTGGAAAATGCTTGCTGCTGCAGGCTAAACTGAACACGGACAAATACTGTTGTAATTTAAATCTTTTGTGACAGCAAGAACGGAAGAATGAAAAATTCATACTTTGACAGATTACAAGTACAGGATTCTCTGTCACAAATAAGAATATGATGAAGAAGATGAAGTACAATATGAATAAGAATAATAGTTTAATAAGAAGAATATGAGTAATGTTAACAAAAAGATGAATAGCAAGAAGTTTAAGAAGAAGATAAAGAAGGTGAAGATGAAGAATAATTTGATGAAAAAGATGATGC
Organism: Oophaga sylvatica; assembly: GCA_033576555.1. NCBI lineage: Eukaryota > Metazoa > Chordata > Amphibia > Anura > Dendrobatidae > Oophaga > Oophaga sylvatica. The sequence continues at coordinate 429,087,480 of JARQOD010000001.1, read as the reverse complement.
TGCTGAAGATTATGAAGGAGAAAGTGTGTCAAAAGTTAAAAAGGTGAAGAGCATGGAAGTTGTGAAATATACATATTTGCCAAAATAGAAAAAACGTGAACAACATTGTCAATTTCTTCGTCAATCCGAACATCTTTAAAAAAAAAAATATTTATGCTATTCCATTTGATTGGGTTAAACATCTATGCCTTTAATGTCTCCTCAACCTTCCCCAATACATTCTACATTACTCTTTGTTGTTTTCCTTCATGTACAATTAACCAACAAGGCAAGAATGGGGTTTTTTTAATTCCGATATTTTGTTCCCATAGACTTACATTGGATTTCCGGTATCGGTATCGGGTATCGCCGATATTTTTTGGGTATCGGCGATACCATTCCGATTCCGATACTTTTGGATATCGGAAAGTATCGCTCAACTCTACCTCCGGGTCATCTAGCTACGGAAAGCTGCTGTGATCATGCTCACAGCAGCTTTCATCATAGGTACAATGCATTGCAATGCCGGAGCATTGCAATGCATTGTAACTGCAATAAAAAGTAAAAAAAGTGAAAGTCCCATAAAGGGACAAGTTAAAAAAATCATTTTTTTAAAAAAATTGTAAAAAAAATATAAAAAAATAATTAAAAAAAAAAATCCCCTAAAAAATACACATTTTTATGTAATAAAAAAAATAAAAAAACAAAAAAAATACACGTCCGTAAAAATTCCATCTTTAAAAGCGTAACCCTAGTTAACCCCTTCAGTGAAAGCGGTAAAAAAAAACACAAAAAAGTAGTAAATTATACTTTTTCCAAGCGGTATCATCATACCCCTTGGAAAAAGTGCAATAACACGCGATCAAAAAGTCAGATATAAATAATCATGGTACCGCTGAAAACGTCATCTTGTCCCGCAAAAAACGAGCTGCTACACAGCATGATCAGCGAAAAAATAAAAAAGTTATAGCTCGCGGAATAAACTGATGCAAAAATAATTATTTTTTCTATAGGAAAGATGTGTATCTTCGTACCGTGTTAGCCAGTAGATAGAAAAATATTTAGACTTGAGAGTCCTCAGTGGTTGATACCTTTTAATGGCTAACTGAAAAGATGGTAACAAATTGCAAGCTTTCGAGACTACTCCGGTCTCTTCATCAGGCAAAGACTAAAACAAAAACTGAAGAATCACATATATATATATACACAAGAGGACACAGGAATAGTGCAATAGGTAAGACAAGTGACGTGAAGCAGAACTGTCATGAATCCATGTGACACGTTCATTCCAGCACTAAGAGTGTCACGGGTGTACCTAATTATATGTACTAAATGTCCAACTGGGGGTCTGTATGTGGGGGAGACCGGGCAAAAACTGAGAACAAGGATGAATTCTCATCGCCACACGATAAGAGAAAAAAGAATGGATTTACCTGTGGCAAAACACTTTTGTACGCCCGGTCATAGTATAATGGATATGGAATTACTGGTATTAAAATCTAACTTCAAATCTGAGAAAGATAGAAAGGTTTGGGAATACAAACTTATGATGACCTTTGACACTCTTAGTGCTGGAATGAACGTGTCACATGGATTCATGTCATTCTATATCAATTAAGGAATCTGCGTCTCTGACCTTCTAGGGGCATCAAAACACAACACCAGACCCCAATCAGAGGGTAATAAAACTCTCTCCTTATCTATGATCTGTTCCAATATTTATGTTCATTCCTCTGCCATAATGACAGTTCTGCTTCACGTCACTTGTCTTACCTATTGCACTATTCCTGTGTCCTCTTGGTATATATATATATGTGATTCTTCAGTTTTTGTTTTAGTCTTTGCCTGATGAAGAGACCGGAGTAGTCTCGAAAGCTTGCAATTTGTTACCATCTTTTCAGTTAGCCATTAAAAGGTATCAACCACTGAGGACTCTCAAGTCTAAATATTTTTCTATTTTTTATAAAATTTTTTATTGTGTAAAAAACGCCAAAACATAAAAAAATATATAAATGAGGTATCGCTGTAATCGCAGTGACCCGAAGAATAAAGCTGCTTTATCAATTTTACCACACACGGAACGGAGGAAAAAAAAAAAAAAAAAAACAATTCCTGAATTGCTGGTTTTTGTTCATTCTGCTTCCACAAAAATCGGAATAGGAAGCGATCAAAAAACGTTATGTGCCCGAATATGGTACCAATAAAAACGTCAGCTCGTCCCGCAAAAAATAAGCCCACAGATAACTCTGTCGGCCGAAATATGGAAAAATTATAGCTCTCAAAATACGGCGATGCAAAAATTTCTTACAAAAAATTATTCCAAAAAAAAGCATCTTTTAGTGTGTGACAGAAGCTAAACATGAAAAAAGGGAGTAAATCTGGTATCGCTGTAATCGCACCGACCCGAGGAATAAAGTTGCCTAATCACTAATACCGCACGAGGAACGGCGTAAAAAAGAAAAACAATTCTTCACCTTTTGTGGATTTGTTTATTGTGCCTCCCAAAGATCGCAGTAAGGCGATCACAGTGGTTCCCCCCCACATATAGGATATCAGCGTACTCAGGACAAAATGCACATCAACTTTTGGGGTCCTATTTCTCCTGTTACCCTTATAAAAATAAAAATTTTGGGGCAAAAAGATTATTTTTGTGGAAAAAAATATGATTTTTTTATTTTCACGGCTCTACGTTATAAACTTCTGTGAAGCACTTGGGGGTTCAAAGTGCTCACCACACATCTAGATAAGTTCCTTGGGGGGTCTAGTTTCCAAAATGGAGTCACTTGTGGGGGGTTTCTACTGTTTAGGCACATCAGGGGCTCTCCAAACGTTACATGACACCCGCAGACCATTCCATCAAAGTCTGCATTTCAAAAAGGCGCTTCTTCCCTTTTGAGCTCTGCCATGCGTCAAATAGTGGTTTACCCCCACATATGGGGTATCAGCGTACTCAGGACAAATTGCACAATAACTTTTGGGTCCTGTTACCCTTTGTAAAATAACAATTGGGGGTGGAAAGATCATTTTTGTGGAAAAGATATGATTTTTTAATTTTACTGCTCTACGTTATAACCTTCTGTGAAGCCCTTGGGGTTCAAAGCTCTCACCACACATCTAGATAAGTTCCTTGGGGGGTCTAGTTTCCAAAATGGGGTCACTTGTGGGGGGTTTCCACTGTTTAGGCACACAGGGACTCTCCAAATGCGACATGGCGTCCAATCTCAATTCCAGCCAAAAAAGTCAAATGGCGCTGCTTCCCTTCCAAGCTCTGCCATGCGCCCAAATAGTGGTTTACCCACACATATGCACATATGGGGTATCAGCGTACTCAGGACAAATTGCACAATAACTTTTGGGGTCCTTTTATCCTTTGGAAAATAAAAATTGGGATGAAAAGATCATTTTTGTGGAAAAAATATGATTTTTTAATTTTATGGCTCTACGTTATAACCTTCTGTGAAGCCCTTGGGGGTTAAAAGCTCTCACAACACATTTAGATAAGTTCCTTGGGGGGTCGAGTTTCCAAAATGGGGTCACTTGTGTGGGATTTCCACTGTGTAGGCACACGGGGACTCTCCAAATGCGACATGGCGTCCAATCTCAATTCCAGCCAAAAAAGTCAAATGGCGCTGCTTCCCTTCCGAGCTCTGCCATGCACCCAGCCAGTGGTTTACCCCCACGTATTGGGTATCAGCGTACTCAGGACAAATTGCACAATAACTTTTGAGGTCTTGTTACCCTTGGGATAATAAAAATTGGGGTGAAAAGGTCATTTTTGTGGAAAAAATAGGATTTTTTAATTTTATGGCTCTACGTTATAGACTTGTGTGAAGCACTTGGGGGTTCAAAGTGCTCACCACAGATCTAGATAAGTTTCTTAGGGGGTCTAGTTTCTAAAATTTGGTCACTTGTGGGGGGTTCCCACTGTTTAGGCACATCAGGTCTATCCAAATGCAACATGGCGTCCAATCTCAATTCTAGCCAATTTTGATTTGAAAAAGTCAAATGGCGCTCCTTCCTTTCCAAGCTCTGCCGTGCGCCCAAACAGTGGTCCCCCCCACATATGAGGTATCAGCGTACTCAGGACAAATTGGACAACAACTTTTGTGGTCCAATTTCTCCTGTTACCCTTGGGAAAATAAAAAATTGGTGACTTAAATATCATTTTTGTGGGAAAAAAATAGGATTTTCAGCTTCAGATGAAGGAAGGGAGACACAGTCATTACTAGTGGGTAGGCGGAGCCCAGATGAGATAGACACCTCAGATTAAAAAGAGTGTTGACCGGCCCCTCCAGCTCGGGCTCCTCCTACTCAGCTCTCCAGTTTACAATTTGAGGTCTCAGAGGATAGTCGCTGCTGGAAGCAGCTCCTCAGAAGAAAGTGGTCTAGAGGTCTCAGGGGTCTCAGCGCTGCTGGACCCCAACCTCTCCCTTGGCGGATCTGTATTACCCTATATGGTGGTCCCTGCAGAACTCTGCCGGCCCGGGGGGATGAGGATGGCTTCCCTGGCGGGGGCGCAAACCGCGCTGCAGGGGTCACTGCGTCCCCCGCCCTGGGGGGGAAGCGATGGGCATAGCGCCAGAAACCCCTGGGGGTCCCTGTGGCGCTCGGCTGGGTGAGTACTCCACATGTTCATATGTGTTGAGTGTTTCAGCGACTGCTGCGGCAGCCGCTGTTACAGTTCGTGATGGTGACTGTGTGTTTTTTTGTTGTCTGCAGGTGGATGCCTGCAGGACGGGGAGCGGGGAAGGGACCGGAGAACGGGGGAGTCCCGAGCTTTTTTTGAAGCCGGTGGGGGGCGTGGCTTCGCATTTCCCGGGCAGGAAGCGCTCCTAAGCGCCTCTGCCCTTCTCTTCCGGCTTCATCCTCAGTGCGGCGGCCATTGCAGCGCTTCGGGCTCCTCATTCTCCGCTCCTCCCGTACTTAGAAGGAAGCAGCACCGCAAAGCACAGTGAGTCGTTAACTGCCTATTAGGGCAGAAGCTTACGAACTCCTCACCCCGCAGCGCAGGGCACTGTCCTGGGTTTTCTGGCACACTGAACACCGCTAAGATCACATACAGCTTTCTTTGTGATGCGCAAAATAGCGCAATATTTTAGCGATTTTTTTTGTTTAGTGTGGCATAATCTTCAGGATTGTACTGTCTGCATCTGCTACCTCATAAGAGGCGCCTGGGGCTCGCACACCCGTTACATTAATACAGGTTGTGGGGAGCTTGTGACATTAACCCCTTCTTAGGCGGTTAACCCTTAACTGGGCGGCTGGGGTAGCTCTCTCCTTAGGAGCTTAACCCTTCAGCGTTTGTTTTGTTTCTTTGAGAAACCACACTTTTCTAGTTACTGACAGGTTTAACCTGCCATTGTACTGTGTGAGGACATGTCAGATCAGGACCCAGGTGCGGACCGTCACCCAGCTCCGCTACAAGATCAGTCTCGCGTATCTGACACGCAGACCTCGACTGCGTCAAGCGCAGCAGTCGGAGGCCCCAGTGATGCCAAAATGGAGGCCCTCACTCATTCGATTGATGGCCTGTCTAATCTTATAGGCTATTGGGTGTCAGCCGGTCCTTCTCATGGCAGGAAGAGACGCAGGCCGGTGCCTTCTTTCCCATGTAGCGACTCAGAGAACTCTGGTATAGAGGGTTCCCCTTCCAGTTCGGGAGGTATATCCGATTCGGATAAAGAGGATCGGCAAAGGCACTCTGCTTCTTTTTCGGGCCGTGTGGAAGCTTTTATTGAAGCTATGAGGGAGGCATTACAGTTACCGGAGGAGGTAACTACACGCCCTGGTAAGTCGGCCCGGATGTTTCAGGAGTCGCGTAGGTCGCTTTCGACCTTACCATCCCTGAATGATCTTAATGAAGCTGTGGAGAAGGAGCGTCTGTGTCAAGACAAGCGTTTTCAGGGGACACGACTTTTTGAGTCACTATATCCGTGTACTACGGAGTTGATTGATAATTGGATTCCTTCCCTGAAGTGGATGTTCCTTTATCTCAGCTTAGCAAATCTTCATTACTCCCTGTTAAAGGGAAGGCGAGTCTGCAGGACCCGCTGGACAGAAAAACGGAAATGGTGGCAAAGTCCATCTACGAGGCCGCGGGTCATGGTTTCAGAGCAGTGCTAGGATCCATGTGTGCTTATAAAGCTTCTCTGGTCTGGTTGGACCGGTTACGAGAGAAATGTCAGTTAGCCGACGAGGATGGACTTTTCGAATTGTTGGAGAGTGCAATTCAATATGGTTATGATGCAGGCCTGGATACTGCGTCACTGTTGTCCAGGACACAATCCTCGGCGGTCAGAGTCAGGAGAGCACTGTGGCTTAGACAGTGGACCGGTGATGCGGTTTCCAAGCAAGGTCTGCTATCTTTGGCTTACAAAGGAGGTCAGTTATTTGGATCTGACCTCACGGAGCTGATTGCCAAGGCAAAGGCAAAAGAAGCTGCTTTACCACAGCGAAGAACTGTGGCTTCTACGTCTGGCAGGCCGGGTACCGGTAGTGGCCGACGGTCCTTTCGGTCTAGGGGACGGTTTGGTCAGCCCTCTTGGGGATCGGGCCGTCCCTCTTTTCAGGAAAAAAGACCTCTCAGAAATCCCGCACTCCCTGGAAACAAAGTTTCCGTCAAGACAAGCGGGAATCTGACAAAAAACTCGCTAAGGCGGATTGACGCCAGGCTTCCACTCGAGGGCTCTCAAGTGGGGGGTCGCCTGCTTCGATTCCAATTGACTTGGGTTTCCCGCATCCCGGACACCTGGGTGACACGGGTTGTGTCGGCAGGCTATTTCATAGAGTTTTCTTCTCGACCCCCAAACAGTTTTTGGCAATCTCGCATCCCGTCAGAGCCCGAGCTACGTGCCGCTCTACTGCAAGAAGTCGACTCCCTTCTGCAGAAGGGTGTGGTGGTGCCGGTTCCACCAGAGGACAGGGGAAGAGGGTTTTATTCCAACCTCTTCGTGGTCCCCAAAAAGGAGGACAAATTTCGCCCCATCCTGGATCTCAAAAGGTTGAATCGGCATGTTCACACCCGAAAGTTTCGCATGGAGTCGCTTCGATCCGTTGTGGCAGCCTTGTCGCAGAACGACTTTTTGGTGTCTATCGACATTCGTGACGCTTATTTGCACGCTCCAATCGGAAGGGCCCACCAACGCTTCCTTCGTTTTGCCATAGGTCAGGACCATTACCAGTTTGTGGCTCTGCCATTCGGGTTGGCCTCAGCGCCCAGAGTTTTTACAAAAATTCTGGCGCCTCTCATGGCAATTCTTCGAAGACAGGGGGTTACGATTCTTCCCTACCTGGACGACCTTCTGATTGTGGCGTCTTCGAAGGAGGAGGCGGTAACTGGTCACAATTTATCCCTTCAGCTCCTGGAGGACTTCGGGTGGCTGGTCAATTGGGAGAAGTCGTCTCTGGAACCGTCGCAGTCAATCCTGTTTTTGGGGATGCATTTCGACATGATACGAGCAGTGGTGTCCCTGCCTCCAGACAAGCAAGCATGTCTCTTTCGACATGCTCGGATTATGAAGTCTTCGACAGCAATGTCCCTGCGAAGCTGTATGCGCCTTCTGGGGTTGATGGTGGCATCCATGGAAGCACTTCCGTTTGCCCAGTTTCATTCCAGGGCCCTCCAAAGGTTCATTCTGAGCCGTTGGGATCGATCGCAGGTTTCACTGGACTGCAGTGTCATCATCTCCCGCAGAGTACGAGAGTCTCTAGGATGGTGGATACGTCCGAAAGAGTTGTCCCTGGGGAAATCCTTCCTCCCTCCAAAGTGGTCGGTCATAACCACCGATGCCAGCCTGACGGGCTGGGGGGGTGTCTAGAACGATCTCTGGACTCAGGGAGTTTGGTCGTCGGAACAGTCGGTCTTGCCAATCAACATCCTGGAATTGAGGGCGATTTTTCTTTGCCTCCAACACTGGACGGTCCCTTTAAGCGGTCTGCCAGTGCGAGTGCAGACGGACAATGCGACGGCGGTCGCATATATCAACCACCAAGGGGGACAAGGAGTTCCAAGCTCATGGTGGAGGTATCTCGTATCCTGGTTTGGGCAGAGACCAGAGTGCCAGCTATCTCTGCGATCCACATTCCGGGAGTTCAGAATATCACGGCGGACTTTCTCAGTCGCGAGAAGATGGATCCCGGAGAATGGAGTCTTCATCCGGAAGTTTTTGCACTGCTGTGCTCCCGTTGGGGAACTCCCCAAGTGGATCTGATGGCATCCAGGGTCAATGCCAAATTACCGATTTTCATGTCCAGGTACAAGGATCCGAAGGCTGTGGCGGTGGATGCTCTAGTGGCTCCGTGGGCCAATTCGAGCTCATCTATGTGTTTCCACCGATTTCCTTGCTTCCTCTGGTGCTACGTCGGATCAGACTAGAGAGAATCCCGGCTATGTTGATAGCCCCAGATTGGCCAAGGAGGACGTGGTTCTCGACTCTGGTGTCGCTCCTGGCAGCGCCACCATTTCCTCTTCCTCTTCGCTCGGACCTGTTAACCCAAGGGCCCGTTCGTCATCCGGACCTGAAGTCTCTGCGTTTGACGGCGTGGCTCTTGAGACCGAAATATTGACCCGTCAAGGGTTTTCAGCCAAAGTCATTGCCACTTTGCGAGCTGCCAGAGGTCCGGCTACTACTAAGATTTACCACAAGACTTGGGAAGCCTTCTTTTCGTGGTGTTCGGGTTCTTCAAGGAACCCGAGGATTTTTTCCATTCCCAATTTGTTGGCTTTCCTGCAATTTGGGCTAGACAAGGGTTTGGCAGTGAGCACCCTGAGGGGTCAGGTTTCTGCTCTGTCCTTGCTGTTCTGGAAGGCTATCGCTTCGCGTAGGGACGTACGTTCCTTTTTTCGCGGTGTAACCCGTCAGTTTCCGCCACGGAGGGCACCTGTGTCTCCTTGGCGTCTCAATCTTGTTTTGGAGGCTCTTCAACATGGGTGTAAGGTTCTATGTATATATTCCTGAAACTCAGTTTGTTCGTCAGCCATTTTACTTTCTGTCTTGCTGCAGCTATCTTGCCCTCAGTCAAAATGGAGTTTCCAGCTTGCATGTTCCCGCCCTGATTCTCTCCTTTGCTTCTTAAGCAGCCACAGCTGAGCAATCAGTGCTTCAGAATCTAGCCTGCAGTGAACCTGTGACTTGACTCCTGTAAGCCTTGGACCTTGTACTCCAGCTATTCCTACTGAGGAACTCTGAAGCACTTGTGGACTCTGAACCCTGCTCTTTGAAAGACCCACGTTTGCATGGACTTACGGTAACAGAGAAGAAGATCCTGAATCTGTATTGGAGAGTGATTGCTGAGCTTGGATTACTCTGGCCTGCTGTGTCTCCTGTTTCTGTGTCTGCAAACTGTGTGACTATTTCTGCCAACTTGTATGAAGTAATACAGGACTTTTCTATATCAAACCTGTGACTCCTGTGTTTTCATCGCACCCAAGCACAAGACGCTATATGAACTGTACTACATACATTACAAGATTCTGAAGCCAAAACGTTAGTGTCTGCTGGGTCTGGAAGGCTGTGTCTGCTGTACTGTGGATATCAGACGTCCGGTTGTACTTTCTGTGATGACAGTGGTTGTGACTTCTCACAACCATTCCAGGTGAGCAATTCCTTAAGTTTTTTCTTTTTGCAGTGTTACCACAGGTAAACACTATTGTTTTTTTTTTTTTCCTTTCTTTTCTCTTTTTTGTCTGCTGTAACTCTGGATATCAGATGTCTGGTTGAAACTTTCTGTGATGATAGTGGTTGTGACTTCTCACAACCATTCCAGGTGAGCAGTTCCCTTAATTTTTTTTTCTCTCTGCAGTGTTGCCACAGGTGAACACTATTGTTTTTTTTTCTCTCCTCTTCTTCCAGTAATCCTGTCTTAAAAGATCTGGAAAATGGAGGCCCGCATAAAGGAACTTTGCGGAGTGACTGATAATATCCTTGCAGATTTGCAGAATATAAAGACCCGTTTTACAAATCTACAGGACCTCAATAATCACAATTTGCAAGTGGTTGGACAGACTACCCAGGATTTGCGAGCCAGGATTGAGGTTCTAGAGGGGCGAGTCCAGGCTCCTGCCGTAGCCCCGAGTGCTGGGATTCCCAAGTTGCCCCCTTTTCGTTTTGGCGGTGAACGTGAGAAATTCAGGGGATTTATTAATCAATGCAATCTTTTTTTTTCTGCACATGCTTCACAATTTCCCACTGAACGATCTAAGGTGCTTACTATAATTATGTTGCTTACCAACAAGGCTTTAATGTGGGCAAACCCTCTGATTGAGACTGAGGATGATTGTTTGAATCACCTTGATGATTTTATTTCAGCCATGGGGCAGGTGTTTGATGACCCCAATCGAGGTGCAACAGCTGAAGCAGCCATGTTAGCTTTGCGCCAAGGTAAGCACTCGGTAGCTGAATATGCCTTGGATTTCAGGAGATGGGCCCTTGATACCACCTGGGACAGTTCCGCCAAAAAATCTATTTTTCGAAAGGGGTTATCTCCACTGATTAAGGATGAACTTGCTCGTGCCGACCCTCCCACTGCGTTAGGTGACTTTATTAACTACTGCATCCGTATTGATACTCGTCTGACTGAACGCAGGCAAGAGAGATGGTTCGAAAGCAATCGTACTAACCTTTTCCTACCTTCCTCTCCAGCTAAGGAACCTTTGAGTAGGATTACACGGGAACCTGAACCTGAACCCATGCAGGTAGACTCTTTACAACGACGGGTTAGTGATGCACGCAAGGAACATCGTTTTAAGGAGAATCTATGTTTCTATTGTGGTAAGTCAGGGCACTTCATTATAAACTGCCCCAGCCGTTCTCGTAAGACTACTGCAGCACTCATTCATTGTGAGTGTTGCGAGAGGGGATCTGTCAGGTCCGAGCCTCAGGCTCCAGAGAGATCTGCAGCAACAGATCTTGATTTCTCGGACTTAAACTCCGTTACCTCTGAGGACGTTGACTGTGTAAACGCTGCCATTTTTCAAGTTTCCTCAGCGGTGTCCCAGCTGAGTTGTAAGAAAAACAATTCTCATTGCTTTCTTTCCATCAAACTCTGGGTTGACTCAGCTTGGGTGTCTAGCTCTGCTATGATCGACTTAGGGGCAAGTGGAAATTTTATGGATGTCTCCTTTGCTCTGAAACAGGGAATACGTTCAGTGAAGAAGGCTACTCCAGTACAGATGGAAACTGTGGATGGCTCCCTGCTGACCTCTGGACCAGTGGATCAGGAAACAGAGCCTTTGAGGGTTCTTATGGGTAAAGATCATCAAGAGAAACTGTCCTTTATGCTTATCTCTTCTCCCCACTTTCCCATTATTCTAGGGCTACCATGGCTGCAGGCTCAGAATCCTACCATTAACTGGGAGACCAAGGAATTACACTTTCCAGAGAAACAGATGAGTCCAAAAGTTTCAGCTTGCTCTGTTCCTAAAGGAATCATGTCAGTCCCTGAACTACCAGCTGTATACCAGGACTATGTGGATTTATGTGACAAGAAGAACGCTGACCAGCTTCCTCCTCACCGTCCATATGATTGTCCAATTGAATTATTGCCTGGAGCAGAGATACCTTTTGGTAAGATCTACCCCTGGCGGGGCCCGAGCTAAAGGCTTTAAAGGATTACATAGATGAAAATCTAGCCAAGGGCTTCATACGCCCCTCTTCATCTCCTGCAGGTGCACCCATCTTCTTTGTAAAGAAGAAAGATGGATCTCTGAGACCATGCGTAGACTATAGGGAACTCAATAAGGTTACTATTAGAAACCGTTATCCATTGCCTTTAATCCCTGAGTTATTGGAGAGAGTGCGACATGCCAAAATTTTTTCTAAACTAGATCTTCGTGGGGCCTATAACTTAGTCCGTATTAGACCTGGGGATGAATGGAAGACTGCATTCAGGTCACGCTATGGACACTTTGAATATCTAGTTATGCCTTTTGGTCTGAGTACCGCCCCAGCCACTTTCCAACACTTGGTGAATGACATCTTCAGGGATCTCCTAGATACATTCGTGGTAATTTATTTGGATGATATTCTAATTTTTTCTAACTCCACAGAGGAACATCATGGACATGTGAGAATGGTCTTGGAACGTCTAAGACAAAATCATCTTTACATCAAACTTGAAAAGTGTGAATTCCATAGGACCGAAATTCAATTTCTGGGGTATGTACAGTCTACACAAGGAATTAGTATGGATGGAAGCAAAACCCAAGCCATCAAGGATTGGCCAAGTCCTAGAAATGTGAAGGAGGTACAGCGCTTCATCGGGTTTGCCAACTTCTATAGACGTTTCATTAGAAATTTCTCTGAGGTAGTGTCACCTATCACTCAACTTACCCGGAAAGAGTCTAGGTTTTCCTGGACTCCCCAAGCCCAGGAAGCATTTTCCCGTCTAAAAGATAAATTTACCACTGCACCTATCCTAGTACATCCCAACCCCGAGCTTGCCTTCATAATAGAGGTGGATGCTTCAGACTGTGCCGTTGGAGCTATACTCTCTCAGAGAACAGGTGAGAAGAATGTCTTGCATCCCTGTGCCTTCTTTTCCCAGCAGTTGTCTTCGGCTGAGAGGAACTACGATGTGGGCAATAGAGAGTTGTTGGCCATTATTGCCGCCTTCAAAGAATGGAGACACCTTCTTCAGGGAGCTGTACAGCAAATAGTCGTCCTGACAGACCATCGTAACCTTGAGTTTATCAGGTCGGCTAAGTGCCTGACTCCTCGCCAGGCTCGCTGGAATCTTTTCTTAAACCAATTTAATTTTATCATCTCTTATAGACCAGGATCGCGCAATGGAAAGGCTGATGCACTCTCTAGGATTTACTCAGCAGAGACACGTCCAATTACTCCTCCTAAGACTATTCTTCCTGACTCTAGATTCCTAGGAGTAATTCATAATCAAGACCTACTTAAGGACATCAAGGAAGCATACCATGCGGATTCCTTTTTGGCACAACCCCCAAGGGACGTAAGTCTTGTCTTTAAGAATGGTGTGTGGATTCAGGGACAACGTCTGTATATTCCTGAAACAGTCAGCTTAAGAGTATTGCAACTCATTCACGATTCCAAGATAGCTGGGCATAGAGGAATTCTAAAGACACAGGAATTTCTTTCTCGTTTCTTTTGGTGGCCCACTTGCAGGAAGGATGTTTTGAATTATGTCACTTCATGTGAGGTCTGTGCAAGATGCAAAACACCTCGCTCCTCACCAACTGGTCTGTTACAGCCTCTTCCCACCCCGTCCCGCCCGTGGGGATCCATTTCTATGGACTTCATTGTGGAGTTACCAACCTCTCAGGGGAAGAAACACCATTCTAGTGGTGGTTGACTGTCTAACAAAGGCAGCTCATTTTATCCCTTGTGTCGGCTTACCCACTGCAAAACAGACATCAGATTTGATGATTAAAGATGTGTTTCGCTTACATGGAGTACCGGATGAGGTTATTTCGGATCGAGGGGTGCAATTCACTTCTAGGTTTTGGCAAAATTTCTGTGCAGCATTGGACATTAAAGTAAACCTTTCTTCTGCTTTTCATCCCCAGACTAATGGACAGACCGAACGAACCAATCAAACCCTGGAGCAGTATCTCCGCTGCTTTATCTGCCACCTACAGGATGATTGGGTGGATCTACTTCCATTAGCTGAGTTCTCGTATAACAACTCTCAGAGTGCCTCCACTAAACAGTCTCCTTTTTACTCTAATCTAGGTTATCATCCTAACATTCTACCACGATTTCCCATAGAAACACCTTTACCAGCAGTGGCTGAAAGAATCACGTCTTTACAGAAGAATATGGATCTTCTAAAGGAAAATCTGGAATCGGCTCAAGAAAGGTACAAGAAAGCAGCAGATAAATTTCGTAAACCTGCACCAGCTTTCAAGGTAGGAGACTTGGTCTGGCTGTCAACCAGAAATCTTAAGTTAAGGATTCCATCGTCTAAGTTGGGACATAAGTACATTGGACCCTATAAAATCAGTAAAATTATAAGTGCCGTTGCTTGTCGTCTTCAACTGCCCAGAACTATGAGAATCCACCCTGTCTTTCATGTATCCCTACTAAAGGCTGTGACACCCAATACGTTTCTTGGACGTTCCTCTCCTTGCCCTGACCCAGTGCTAGTCGATGGTCAGGAAGAATTTGTGGTGGAAAGGATTTTAGATTCCAGGTTGTATAGAAATCAGTTACAATATCTGATTAAATGGCAGGGCTACCCAGTGGAGGACAACTCATGGGAACCGGTCAATAACGTTAATGCTCCTCGCTTGCTCCGTCAGTTTCATCAGAGGTACCCACACAAGCCTGGTCTGAGGTCATCCGGAGGTTGTCCTTAAGGGGGGAGTAATGTAAGGTTCTATGTATATATTCCTGAAACTCAGTTTGTTCGTCAGCCATTTTACTTTCTGTCTTGCTGCAGCTATCTTGCCCTCAGTCAAAATGGAGTTTCCAGCTTGCATGTTCCCGCCCTGATTCTCTCCTTTGCTTCTTAAGCAGCCACAGCTGAGCAATCAGTGCTTCAGAATCTAGCCTGCAGTGAACCTGTGACTTGACTCCTGTAAGCCTTGGACCTTGTACTCCAGCTATTCCTACTGAGGAACTCTGAAGCACTTGTGGACTCTGAACCCTGCTCTTTGAAAGACCCACGTTTGCATGGACTTACGGTAACAGAGAAGAAGATCCTGAATCTGTATTGGAGAGTGATTGCTGAGCTTGGATTACTCTGGCCTGCTGTGTCTCCTGTTTCTGTGTCTGCAAACTGTGTGACTATTTCTGCCAACTTGTATGAAGTAATACAGGACTTTTCTATATCAAACCTGTGACTCCTGTGTTTTCATCGCACCCAAGCACAAGACGCTATATGAACTGTACTACATACATTACAACGGGCCTTTTGAGCCTATGGACTCGGTTAGTCTCTCTTTGCTCTCTTGGAAGGTTGCCTTCCTAGTGGCGGTCACCTCTTTGAGAAGGGTTTCTGAGTTGGCGGCTCTTTCTTGCTCGCCTCCTTTCCTGGAGTTTCACCCTGATCGCGTAGTGCTTCGCACGCGGGGCGACTTCCTACCTAAGGTGGTGTCGCAATTTCATGTTAACCAGGATATTGTGTTGCCCTCTCTTTGTCCGAGGCCGAGTAATGCGAGGGAACGGGCCTTGCACACATTGGATTTGGTGCGGGCTTTGAAGTTCTATTTGTCTGTTACTCAAAGTTTTCGGCAGTCGGACTCCCTGTTTGTGATTCCAGCAGGTCGCCGACGTGGTCATCGAGCTTCCAATGATGCTATAGCCCGTTGGATCCGGTCGGCCATTTTGGAGGCTTACCGACTTAAGGGCGAACCTTGCCCGATTAGGGTTCGAGCCCATTCTACGAGAGCTGTGGGCTCATCGTGGGCTTTCCATCAAGGGGCCTCGGCAGCTCAGCTTTGCCGGGCGGCGACCTGGCGCTCCGTTCACACCTTTACAAAATTTTATAAGGTGGACGTTAGTGCGTCCGCTGATGCAGCCTTGGGACGTAGGGTCCTGCAGGCGGCTGTGGTTTAAAGTTTTCGTTAACTTGTGTTTAGCGCTAATTGCGCATTTTCTTAGGTTGTTGGGTTCTGCCTTTTATGGTTTTTTCCCACCCTTAATTTTTGGACTTCTTTGGGACGTCCCACTAGTAATGACTGTGTCTCCCTTCCTTCATCTGAAGCTGAAAGACGGATTTTGGTAAGAACTTACCTGAAAATCCTTTTCAGCGAAGAAGGAAGGGAGACACAGATCCCTCCCATGGCAGAAGTGTGTTGTTGTTTTCAGATGCGGCGTGACCCTCCTCTGATAGCGATTATCTGGGCTGAGGTTGACGCGCTAAGGCTCTGTTCCAGCATCGCCAGCTCATCGCAGTGGTCAGGTTCAGTGAGTAGTACCTGGAACTGTGTGGTTTTTGCCTACATGCATGCATAACCTGTATTTTTGTGTTTTCTTCTCTGAATTTCTTCAGAAGGGGTTATGTTGCTCCGCTGGTGATATTGCTCTTCCTTAAGCTTGTGTACGACTGGAGAGCTGAGTAGGAGGAGCCCGAGCTGGAGGGGCCGGTCAACACTCTTTTTAATCTGAGGTGTCTATCTCATCTGGGCTCCGCCTACCCACTAGTAATGACTGTGTCTCCCTTCCTTCTTCGCTGAAAAGGATTTTACAGGTAAGTTCTTACCAAAATCCGTCTTTTATTTTCATGCCCGGGCATTAAAAACTTGTGTGAAGCACTTGGGGGTTCAAAGTGCTCACCACACATCTAGATAAGTTCCTTTGGGGTCTAGTTTCCAAAATGGGGTCACTTGTGGGGGGTTTCCACTGTTTAGGCACATTAGGGACTCTGCAAACTGAACATGACACCCATCAAAGTCTGCTTTCCAAAACATCATTACTTCCTTTCCGAGCCCTGCCGTGCGCCCAAACAGTTTCCTCCCCCACATATGGGGTATCAGCGTACTCAGGACAAATTGGACAACAACTTTTGGGGTCCAATTTCTTTGGGAAAATCAAAAATTGGGGACTAAAAAATCATTTTTGTGAAAATTTTTATTTTTTCACACCCAGGCATTATAAACTTTAGTGAAACACTTGGGGGTTCAAAGTGCTCACAACAGATCTAGATAAGTTCCTTAGGGGGTTTATTTTCCAAAATGGTGTCACTTGTGGGGGGGTTTCCACTGTTTAGGCACATCAGGGAATCCCCAAACGCGACATGGCGTCCAATCTCAGTTCCAGCCAATTTTAGTTTGAAAAAGTCAATCGGCACTCCTTCCCTTCCGAGCCCTGTCGTGCGCCCAGACAGTGGTTTTCCCCCACATATGGGGTATCGGTGTACTCAGGAGAAATTGCACAACAACTTTTTCTGTCCATTTTCTCCTTTTACCCTTGCGAAAATAAAAAAATTGTTTGTAAAAGATCAATTTTGTGACTAAAAAGTTAAATGTTAATTTTTTCCTGTGAAGCACCTGAAGGGTTAATACACTTCTTGAATGTGGCTTTGAGTACCTTGAGGGGTGCAGTTTTTAGAATGGTGTCACTTTTGGGTATTTTCTGCCATATAGACCCCTCAAAGTGACTTCAAATGTGAGGTGGTTCCTAAAAAAAATGGTTTTGTACAATTTGTTGTAAAAATGAGAAATCGCTGGTCAACTTTTAACCCTTATAATTTCGTGGCAAAAAAAAAATTTGGTTTCAAAATTGTGCTGATGTAAAGTAGACATGTGGGAAATGTTATTTAGTAACTATTTTGTGTGACATATTTCTCTGTTTTAAGGGAATAAAAATTCAAAGTTTGAAAATTTTCAAAATTTTCGCCATATTTCCATTTTTTTCATAAATAACCGCAAATTATATCGAAGAAATTTTACCACTATCAAGAAGTACAATATGTCACGAGAAAACAGTCTCAGAATCGTGAAGATCCATTGAAGCATTCCAGAGTTATAACCTCATAAAGAGAGTGTCAGAATTGTAAAAATTGGCGCGGTCATTAACGTGCAAACCACCCTTGGGGGTTAAGGGGTTAAAGCAGTTAATGATCAATATTTCAGCATTGATGCCAATTTATTTTCTTAACCTAAACCAAATTTGGGAGGGTTTCAGCTTTCAAAAGAGTAATTTATAAAACCAATGGATGAATTTAACGTCAGGTTATAAGCTTTGATTTACATAACATGGATAAGCGATATAACTTCTGTCAGGGACTGTACCTTTGTTGACTTAAAGGGAATCTGTCACTATGCTTTTGCTACCCCATCTTAGCATGATGTAGGGGCAGATACCCTGATTCCAGAAATGTGTCACTTACTGGGCTGCTTGCTGCAGTTTTGATAAAATCACAGTTATATCACTTGCAGATCTTGCAGTTCTCTGAATATTAAGCTCTGTATAACCCTGCCCACACTAGTGATTGGCAGCTTTCTGTCTGCACTGTGTGTAGGTAGAAAGCTACCAATAAGTGGTGGGGGCAGGGTTATGCAGTGCTCATGAATATGGAGGACTACATGGCAGCAGGTGTACTAGTCCTCTAATGATAATCTCCTGCTGATAAAACAGTGCTTTTATCAAAACTACAGCAAGCAGCCCAGTAAGTAATACATTGCTGGAATCAGATCCTCTGCCCCTACAATTTTGCTACTCTCAGATTAGTGGCAAACATTTGGAGATAATTTGAGCTGGTATGATATATCCAGTGCACTGACCGCTAGCAGGGAATTATTAGCCATTTCTATGCTTCTTTTGCAATAAATGATCAGGGAAAATCGGCTTAATTCCAAAAAATGATAACAGCCAACGTATTAGAAAAGAAAAAGTTTCCTTTGGCTGTAATTTACTATCTTAAGACATTTGCATTATAAGCAACTCATGGGTTGGAACAGAAAAATAATCTGTATATAGAAGTTGCTGCAGTTTTTCTTTTCTGACTTTTTAGTTATATACAAATGCTTCTCACAAAATTAGAATATCATCAAAAAAGTTAATTTATTTCAGTTCTTCAATACGAAAAGTGAAACTCATACATTATATAGAGTCATTACAGAGTGATCTATTTCAAGTGTTTATTTCTGTTAATGTTGATAATTATGGCTTACAGCCAATGAAAACCCTAAAGTCATTATCTCAGTAAATTAGAATGCTTTATAACACCAGCTTGAAAAATGATTGTAAAATCCGAAATATTGGCCTACTGAAATGTGTGTTCAGTAAATGTACTCAATACTTGGTCAGGGCTCCTTTTGCATCAATTACTGCATCAATGTGGCGTGGCATGACGGCGATCAGCCTGTGGCACTGCTGAGGTGTTATGGAAGCCCAGGTTGCTTTGATAGCAGCCTTCAGCTGTTCTGCATTGTTGGGTCTGGTGTCTCATCTTCCTCTTGACAATACCCCATAGATTCTCTATGGGGTTAAGGTCAGGCAAGTTTGCTGGCCAATCAAGCACAGTGATACTGTTGTTTTTAAACCAGGTATTGGTACTTTTGGCAGTGTGGACAGGTGCCAAGACCTGCTGGAGAATGAAATTTCCATCTCCAAAAAGCTTGTCAGCAGAAGGAAGCATGAAGTGCTCTAAAATTTCCTGGTAGATGGCTACGCTGACTTTGGTCTTGATAAAACACAGTGGACCTACACCAGCAGATGACATGTGTCCCCAAACCATCACTGATTGTGGAAACTTCACATTAGACCTCCAGCAGCTTGGATTGTGTGCCTCTCCACTCTTCCTCCAGACTCTGGGACCTTGATTTCCAAATGAAATACAAAATTACTTTCATCTGAAATAACACCTTGGACCACTGAGCAAAGTCCAGTTTCTTTTTCTCCTTAGCCAGGTAAGACGCTTTTGTGTTGTCTATTGTCATGGTGGCTTGACACAGGAATGTGACACTTGTAGTCCATGTCCTGGATACGTCTGTGTGTGGTGCTCTTGAAGCAATGACTCCAGCAGCAGTTACACTAGTGAATCTCCCCCAATTTTTGAATGGTCTTTTCCCATCCAATCAACTTTCCATTAATATGCTTGAATACAGGACTCTGTGAACAGCCAGCTTCTTTAGCAATGACCTTTTGTGGCTTACCCACCTTGTGGAGTGTGTCAATGATTTCCTTCTGGACATCTGTCAAGTCAGCAGTCTTCCTCATGATTGCGGAGCCTACTGAAACAGACTAAGGGACCTTTGTAAGCGCTTAGGAAGCCTTTGCAGGTGGTTTTTGTTAATTATTCTAATTTATTGAGATAATTGACTTTTGGGTTTTGCAAGCCATAATCATCAACATTAACAGAAATACACACTTGAAATAGACCACTCTGTTTGTAATGACTCTATATGAGTTTTACTTTTTGTATTGAAGAACTGAAATAAATTAATTTTTTGATGTTATTCTAATTTTGTGAGAAGCACCTGTATATTTACAGCTAGCTTCATGGTCAAACTGATTTTTTACACAATTTTTTTCTATTCATTGCATCCATCCAAACAAATACATTTCATACATTTTACGCCCTTTGTAAGGCTCAGTTGTAATGATGCAGATGACTTGGTCAGTGGATGTGCACCACAAACCATGTAATGAATTCTCTCAATAGAGTCCTGATGGCAGAGGGATGCAGAGGCCAGCCTCTGAAAAGAAATACACATTAAATGATTGAATTAAAACTCTCATCAAGATAATCACAAATGGGGTAGAGATTTGACATCTCCTTTGCCTCTGTTGATGAATTTAATAAAGAACTAATCACAGATCATTAGAGGGCCTTTGTGTGGGGTGCACATAGTAACTGGATTGAATTCTGAATGCAATTTCATTTATGGGTCTGTACAAAGAGCATGGGCTAGGTCTGATCCTGCTAGGCAAAAATAATAAAGGTCCAGAGTAACAAAATAAGCATTTATTTGGAAATGAACCTATGTCAGACTGTAATTTAGCTTCTCGTGTTAAGGTTAAAGGCAGGCAGACCCAGTATTTTCAGGTTTTTCTATCTAGCTGTGCTCCATTACTATTAGGGCTTGAAAAAAAAGTTGCCAAAATATAGTATAATGTGTCCTTGCACAGATCTTGTAATCTGGTACCTATAAGGGCAGGTGCAGACGATCGTTCTCTCTCTATCCGAAAAATCGGCTCAATTACGCTAATCACAGCCTGGTCAGAGCGGGATCAGAGTTTGATCAGATTGGAATCTGATTTTCTTGGAAGTTGAGAGGAAAAAAAGAAAAAAAGTTTCTCTACTGTCATGTGTGCATTGCCACGAAGATCGTCGCGGTTGCACATTTTGACTTCTCACAGCTGAGCTGCTGTTTCTTTGTGTTTGGCAGCTAGGGAGTTAATTCTGTCTGTGCTCGGTGCTGGGACTGGGTGCAGTTTCTCCCGGCTGCAATTGATTATTTGTTGATTGGTTTCCTTTAAATTCCTGGTTGTTTGCTTGGGGAGTTGCCAGTGAAACCTTCATGCAGAGGACAGATAGGAATGAATCTGTATAGACTTTAGTTGTGAGCTCCTTAGTTGTTCTAAGCTCAACTTGGTTAGAGTTTATTTCCCAGACCATTTATGTTCCTTTGGTGTTTGAGTGTGTATGCAAGCGAGTGTTATCCTGTCTGTCTTATATGTCTAATCTGTGTATTTAGCTGAGATCAGCCCATATCCCTTTGGTGGTAGTCAGGATCCTTCTTAGGACTGATTACAGGGTTCAGGGTCTGATAGGAGACAGGGTTAGGTTGGAGACTTGGACCTCTGAACCATTATCAGTACCTCCAAGGTGAGGGATTAGTTAGGACCCCAGTTTAGGGTCAGGTTAGATCCCGGTCCACCTCTTTCCTGTTTCAGCTCATCAAGTCCTCAAGATTAACCCTGAGTTCAGCAGAGATCGTGTCAGGTAAATCTATTCTATACTTACATGCTGATGTTGCTATACTAGTTGTTGTATAGAGTGTTGTTCCTGTATTAATAGTTTACTGACATTGAATACATATCATTAGACAGCGTGACATTTTCACTGGCCATAAAAATTATCTCCAGTTACCATGGATCCAGTAGCCCAGCTGGCTCTGCAGTTGCAGGGATTATCCATGGAGCTGACGGACAT
Organism: Oophaga sylvatica; assembly: GCA_033576555.1. Lineage (NCBI taxonomy): Eukaryota > Metazoa > Chordata > Amphibia > Anura > Dendrobatidae > Oophaga > Oophaga sylvatica. The sequence continues at coordinate 429,065,928 of JARQOD010000001.1, read as the reverse complement.
TAAGTCCAAAGTTTTGTCTCCCCTGGAGCAAACCAGAGTTGAACCTAAAGTAGCTCTCCCGGACAGGTTCACTGGTGGGCGAGACAAATTTTTCACCTTCCGGGAGGCATGTAAATTGTATTTTCGGCTTCGGCTCGATCATCAGGGAGTGAGGAGCAGAGAGTGGGAATTGTTATCTCACTTCTGCAAGGGGACCCTCAATCCTGGGCATTTTCCCTTCCTCCGGGATCCCCGGCTCTACTGTCTGTAGATCAATTTTTTACTGCCCTGGGATTGGTATATGATGACCCAGATCGGGTCTCTCTTGCTGAGACAAAATTACGTAAGATACAGCAGGGAGATCGTCCGGCAGAGGAATTTGCTTCTGAGTTTCGTAGATGGGCCACAGATACTCAGTGGAATGACCCAGCTCTTAGGAGCCAGTTTTGTCATGGGCTTTCTGATAAATTAAAAGACGTTTTGGCTCAGTATGAGTCTCCTCCTTCTCTGGAGGCTGCTATGGCCTTAGCTATTCGTATTGATAGACGGCTTCGGGAGAGGGGTGAGGTAACCCCACTCCCTGTTGTTTCTCCACCTACCACTAAAGTCCCTTATGTTGAGGTTCCCCTTGTCTGTTCGGATGAGCCTATGCAGTTGGGAGGGACATCATTTCGCAGGAGGGGATTGGCGGTACGCCGCAGGACTAGAAGATGTTTTTTCTGCGGCAAAGAGGGACATTTTGTTGGAGAATGTCCATCCCATGCCTTGTTGAGCCAAAAGTCGCCGGAAAACTGTTAATCCCAGGTTGTGTGGTGGACGACAACCTGGGAGTATGTATTTCATCCGTCAGTTCTTCTCAGTTCCTTGTACCAGTGGAGGTGGTAGTTGGTACGAGAGTGGAGAGATTGTCTGTTCTTCTTGATAGTGGTTCCGGGGCTAATCTGGTTGACGCTCAGTTTGCTCAGGCTCAAGGTATGCATCTGAGTGTATTGGTCAAACCGATCCCTATATTCTCCATTGACGCCAGGCCTCTCGGCCAAGGTAGCTTTGTTCATGAGGTTCATAACATTGACCTTCGGGTAGGGGCAATACATAGGGAACAATTATCTTGTTATGTGTTGGAGGGTCTACCTACTCCCATTGTGTTGGGACTTCCTTGGTTGGTTAAACATAACCCTGTGATTAATTGGCAGTCCAGAGAAATAAGCCAATGGGGTGAGTTTTGCAAAAGCAACTGCATGAACACAGTCATCAGTGCGGTCGTGCCTAGTACATTGCCTCCTTTTTTGGAGGATTTTGGGGATGTTTTCTCTGAGGAGGGGTGTCAGGAGTTGCCTCCTCATCGCGTGTATGACTGCTCTATTAATCTCCTTCCTGATGCTAAGTTGCCTAAAGCTAGGTTGTATAATCTTTCTGGTCCTGAGAGGCAGGCTATGAAAGATTATATTTCTGAAAGTCTGGCCAAAGGGCATATTAGACCTTCATCTTCCCCAGTAGCCGCGGGGTTCTTCTTTGTGAAGAAGAAAGATGGAGGCCTACGCCCTTGCTTGGATTTCCGCGAACTTAATCGGATTACTGTTCGAGATCCGTATCCACTCCCTCTTATTCCTGATCTCTTCAATCAAATTGTTGGCGCCAAATGGTTCTCTAAATTGGATCTCAGGGGGGCGTATAATCTGATTAGGATAAAAGAGGGGGATGAGTGGAAAACGGCGTTTAACACGCCGGAGGGACATTATGAGAACCTAGTCATGCCTTTTGGTCTGACTACTGCACCAGCAGTATTCCAACATTTTGTTAATGACATTTTTCGTCACCTTGTGGGGCTGTTTGTGGTTGTATATTTGGACGACATTTTAATTTACTCGCCAGATCTTGTGTCTCATCAGGAGCATGTGAGACAGGTGTTGCAGATCTTGCGAGACAATAAACTATACGCCAAACTGGAGAAGTGTGTATTTGCCGTACAGGAACTTCAGTTTTTGGGTTTTTTGGTGTCAGCCTCCGGTTTTCGTATGGACCCTGAAAAGGTGAGAGCAGTGCTTGAATGGGATCAGCCAGGGGATCTTAAGGCTCTGCAGCGTTTTTTGGGGTTTGCTAACTACTACCGGAAATTTATTTGTAATTTCTCATCTGTCATCAAACCTCTCACTGACATGACAAGAAAAGGGACGGATTTTTCTAAATGGTCGGACAAAGCTTGCCAAGCCTTTTCCTCTTTGAAGAAATGTTTTGCTTCGGCACCCGTTCTCATCCAACCAGATGCATCTCAGCCGTTCATTGTGGAGGTGGATGCGTCTGACGTAGGGGTGGGTGCTATATTGTCCCAGGGTCCGTCCCCTGGTAAATGGCATCCGTGCGCTTTCTTTTCTAAGAAATTGTCGTCCGCCGAAAGGAATTATGATATCGGCAATAGGGAACTTTTGGCCATTAAGTTAGCTTTTGAAGAATGGCGTCACTTTTTGGAGGGGGCAGTCCACCCGGTTACCGTTATTACTGATCACAAGAACCTGTTGTATTTGGAATCCGCTAAGCGTCTGAATTCCAGACAAGCTCGATGGTCGTTGTTTTTTACCAGGTTTAATTTTGTCGTCACTTATCGCCCGGGGTCTAAGAATGTAAAGGCTGATGCCTTGTCTCGCAGTTTCCCAGGGGCCGGGAAAATGGATGACCCGAGTCCTATCCTTCAGGAGGGGGTGGTAGTATCGGCTGTATTTTCTGAGCTTGAGGAGGAGGTGTTAGAGGCTCAGGGGGACGCCCCTGCAGGACCTCCAGGGAGACTGTTTGTCCCAAATCTGTTGAGACAAAAGGTTATTGAGGCACATCATAATTCTGCTCTAGCAGGACATCCAGGGAGTAAGGCTACTTTAGATCTCCTTTCTCGCCGGTTTTGGTGGCCTAATGCTAATAAAGATGTTATAACTTTTGTCGCGTCATGTGGGGTGTGTGCTCGCTCTAAAACCCCTCATACCCGTCCGTCTGGGACCCTTTTACCCTTGAAACTTCCGGAGCGTCCATGGACTCATTTATCTATGGACTTCATTACGGACCTTCCTCCGTCGTCAGGGAATACTGTCATACTGGTGGTTGTTGACAGGTTCAGTAAGATGGCACATTTCGTTGCTCTTCCTGCACTCCCTAATGCTAAAACTCTGGCGCAGGTGTTCATTAGGGAGATCGTTAGACTTCATGGGTTGCCTTCTGATGTGGTGTCAGATAGGGGGTCTCAGTTTGTGTCCAAATTTTGGAGGGCATTTTGTTTACGTCGGGGGATGCAATTGTCATTTTCCTCGGCTTTTCATCCGCAGACCAATGGTCAGACAGAGCGTCTGAATCAGAGCTTAGAGACATATCTCCGGTGTTTTGTCTCAGAGAACCAAGAGGACTGGTCTTCTTTCTTGCCTCTGGCAGAATTCGCTCTTAACAACAGGCGGAGCGAGTCCACTGGTAAGTCCCCGTTTTTTGGGGCATATGGTTTCCATCCCCAGTTTTGTACTTTCAATGGGGGGGGCCCTTCTGGGGTTCCTGAGGAGGAGCGTTTCTCGTCGTCACTTGCTTCTGTGTGGAGAGGTGTATTGAATAATCTGAGTGCGATGGGGAACCGTTACAAACGTATGGCTGATAGGAGGAGAGTTTCTGGTCCAGATCTGAATGTGAACGATCTGGTATGGTTGTCTACCAGGAATATAAAACTTAAAGTGCCCTCCTGGAAACTGGGTCCCAGATTCATCGGGCCGTACAGGATCAGTTCCATAATTAATCCTGTGGCATTTCGTCTGGACCTCCCTCCTACGTTTAAAATTCATAATGTGTTCCACAAGTCATTACTTAAAAGGTATGTGGCACCAGTCATACCGTCACCTCTACCTCCTCCTCCTGTGTTGGTCAATGGTAACTTGGAATTTCAAGTATCAAAGATCATTGACTCACGTCTGAATCGCCGGTCCCTTCAGTACTTGGTGCATTGGAAGGGGTATGGTCCAGAGGAGAGGACGTGGGTCCCTGCGTCTGATGTTAACGCAGATCGTTTGGTTCGGACCTTCCACAGAACTCACCCGGGCAGGCCTGGCCCTGAGGGTCCGGAGGCCCCTCGTAGAAGGGGGGGTACTGTCATGTGTGCATTGCCACGAAGATCGTCGCGGTTGCACATTTTGACTTCTCACAGCTGAGCTGCTGTTTCTTTGTGTTTGGCAGCTAGGGAGTTAATTCTGTCTGTGCTTGGTGCTGGGACTGGGTGCAGTTTCTCCCGGCTGCAATTGATTATTTGTTGATTGGTTTCCTTTAAATTCCTGGTTGTCTGCTTGGGGAGTTGCCAGTGAAACCTTCATGCAGACCACAGATAGGAATGAATCTGTATAGACTTTAGTTGTGAGCTCCTTAGTTGTTCTAAGCTCAACTTGGTTAGAGTTTATTTCCCAGACCATTTATGTTCCTTTGGTGTTTGAGTGTGTATGCAAGCGAGTGTTATCCTGTCTGTCTTATATGTCTAATCTGTGTATTTAGCTGAGATCAGCCCATATCCCTTTGGTGGTAGTCAGGATCCTTCTTAGGACTGATTACAGGGTTCAGGGTCTGATAGGAGACAGGGTTAGGTTGGAGACTTGGACCTCTGAACCATTATCAGTACCTCCAAGGTGAGGGATTAGTTAGGACCCCAGTTTAGGGTCAGGTTAGATCCCGGTCCACCTCTTTCCTGTTTCAGCTCATCAAGTCCTCAAGATTAACCCTGAGTTCAGCAGAGATCGTGTCAGGTAAATCTATTCTATACTTACATGCTGATGTTGCTATACTAGTTGTTGTATAGAGTGTTGTTCCTGTATTAATAGTTTACTGACATTGAATACATATCATTAGACAGCGTGACATCTACTTTCTCCATTATGTCAGTCCATAAAAATCAGACAACACTCGGGTGACACCTGAGTGCAGTCAAATTCTATTCATAGACCTGAATGGGAGAGTGCAATCTGATTCTTGGAGGCATGTTGTGCATGATGCGATTTTTTTTTCCTCTGACCCCTCGATCTAAGGAAAAAATTTGACATGTGCATGGTCCTATAGAATAACATGGTGTAAGCTTTTCAGGGGATATAGCTCTGGGATCGCCGTCCGGGTAGACGGAGTGGCACGGAAACAGTTCATTCACAGACAGCAGTTCTGGTAAAAACTGGCCGCAACCAGTTTTATTAAAGTCCACAGCAAACAGAACATAATCAAAACCAAATCATAAACATAAGACCTGGGCTTGTCCAGCCACTTACTACACTTAGATAGATTTCCCTATCTATCCGGGACCAGACTCTAACAGCCTGGGCCAAAACAACACATATGTTCAGCATTTACCAGCATGGAGTTTCACAGAGTCTCCTCCTTGTGTCTGAAGGCACCTTCAACGTTCAGACTTGAGAGAGCTCCCCTCCTATTCAGCAGCTATCCGCATGGATTCTCGCAGAGACTACTCCTGTGTCCGGGGTACATCGAGCACCCAGACTGAGACAGCTCATACTCCTGGAGACTCCTTCTTGTGCCTGGACTCCTTGTCCAGACTAAGCGAGCTCTCTGTCTGTGTTCGCAGACACCTACTTCTGGTCTCCTAATTAACAGCTGAGTGGTTTCAGGCCTGAGCTGCAAGTGTGTACTGAATGTAAGGTGTAGTGACCTTTCTCTACCACTAGGTTTACAAAGCCATACATTTCCCTTATACCAGTCAGCACAGTATCTAGGTGAAATGTACACCCCATTCAACACACATACTCTCACTGTCTCACATATCCCCCCCCTCTTCTCCAGACCGGAGGGCTGGTCATCCAGACCGGAGGGCTGGTCAACAATCCAAAAGAGACAGTGAACTCTGGACCAGTCATGGCCCTCATCAGCTTCATCTTCACTACTGTCATCTGTATCTTCACCTGAGCCATAGCCAACATCAGCTTTCTCTTCATCTGAAGCATCCGCACTACCCTGTACCCTCCCAGGCCTATGCTCTCTGCGGGCCTCGGGTATCCTGCACGGTTTCATCTTGACCTTAGGGCCGGGCTCAGTTTCGATATAGTGCCTGGCCAGAGAAGTACGACCCGGCACATCAGAACACTTCTGCTGACTCTTCCTCAGAAACTCACGTACCTCCTGTCCTTGGTGCACTGACCATGTGTCACCAACTATCACAGAAGGTATAGGGGGTTTTTCACTTTTCTCTAGTTCCTCTTGAACCCTCTTTAGCACATCTATTTTCTTGAATATCGGTTGACTCATAAAGTCTATTTCACAGACCTTAAGCTCCTCTGCCATGGTCTCTGACCATTTTAAGCTACTCTGTTCAAATGATTGGGACTGTAGAAGGAGCAGATCGTTTTTCTTTTGCAGTACACATAATTCATCCGCTAAGTCTCCAGCTGAATTGTAATGTTCTACCGTAACAACAGCATTCTTATATAGAGCCTTAGACTTATTGAGCAGCATTTGCTCTTGCAACGAAGAGATTCCCTGTATCCTTCCTTTTACTTCATTGACCTTCTCACGAAGATGCTCATGGCTTTCATCACACTCCATCACAGTTTGGAGTTTTTTCTGAGAAGTCATCAATTCATCTGGTACCTGTTGGACGTCTTTTATGTCTTCGGCCCCTTCTTCAGGCTCTTCTGGTAGAACATGCTCAGAAGCCCTACCGTCAGTCTTACATTCTACCTCTTCAGTCACATCATTATGGTCTCCAATATTTCCATTTATTCCGGCTTTCAAGTTCTCCTTGATAGCTGCATCTGTATACTCAGAACCCGCCGGATTCTTCTCTTCCACCACGTTCTGCATCCCATCTGAGCTCCCGTGTGTCTGCAGCGGCAACGGAGTGACACATCGCTTTTCCCATTTGTTGGGACGTGGCTCCGATGTAGACTCCATGAAAGTGCGCTTGAGCTCACCAACGCCAGCCTGATGTCTCAAAATCTCATCTTGTGACTTATCCAGATCCTTGGTCTCACTCGGGAACACCGCTGGGGCTCCAGGCGCCGAACTTCCAGCCTGAGCTTCACGAGTTGCAGCTACTGATCCGAACCGCAACCCGTCCACGCCGCTGTCTTCGGCAGAAACAGATTCCTGGACAGAGTCAGTCCCCATATCTTCAGTTTTGTTCCTCACAGCTTCACTTGAGACCTCAGCTTCTGATGAGGCATCTGGCTTGGTGACTACCACTTCTATGGCTTTTTCCATCTCTGCAGCATCTCCCTCAGAGTCCTTGGCACGATACAGATCCACACCATACCTTGGTAACTTCACATTTCCAACAGCATCTACTTGGGCTGTGTTCAGTTTCAGAGTCCTGCCTTTAAAGCTCAGCTCTCCTCCTTTCAGCTTAGTCTTCGCCAGGGAACCGGCCAACTGTAAAACATCTTCAGATGCCATCTTCTGTCCGACTGCAAGGTCAGCATCAGCCTTCCTCTCAGGACTCTCAACCTCCTCTGCTACCATGCCTTCCTCATTTGCACTGGTTGCTTGATTGTCATCAGATGATTCACTATCACTACCACTATCCCTGTCTGACCCCTTTTTCTCAGCCACATCTGGCTCACTTTCAGGGTTATACACTTCATTTTCATTCACATCCTGCTCACTGTCAGGGTTATACAATTCATTCTCATTCACATCCTGCTCACTTTCAGGGTTATACACTTCATTTTCATTCACATCCTGCTCACTGTCAGGGTTATACAATTCATTCTCATTCACATCTTGATCTGGAACCTTAGTTAACATGTCATCCACAACATTAACTTCACCATCTGGTCCCTGGTTTCCCTCAGGTGGTCCTCAAGTATGTGACTATGTGACAACCCCAGCACTATACTTCCATATAGCTCAGGTACTAGGAGCTGGCTCACGACCTCTCCCTGGACTTCAGTGTCCCTATACAACAGGTGAGTGTTTATGGCAACATGAGGAAACCTCTCCTCAGAGCCAGGCTCTTGGGAAACCTCATTTAGAACATTTATATTTTCCTGGGCCGTTTTAAGAGAGGGGTCTCGCCACTGCTCACTCTCAAAATTGTCACAGGACACAGGTAAGTCAGGGACACTCGGTTCCCGAGAACCACCATCCTCGTCTCCCAACATCACCTGCAAAGGAATTTCATCACTATCACAGTCATCATTATTATCAATATCATTATCATGATTATGATCAGTATCATCATCACTATCATGATCATCATCATTATCATTATCAGCATCAGCATCATTATCATGGTCATCATCATTATCATGATCATCATCATCATCATCATCATTATCATTATCATCATCATCATCATCATCATTATCACATAAGTTTAACGGCCCACTAGCATTGTGTTCCGCCCCTCGGGACTGCGCACCCTCAATAGGAGCTTCATCACACTGTCCATCAGAAACATTTTTCCCCCAGAGATCCTTAGACCGGGGAAAGTCATTACCCAATATGACGGGGGGCACCAGGTTCTTCACTACCCCCACTTCACATGAAACCTCCCGCGTTTGGGGATCAAGTCCACGACAGTCTCTGGGTAGACTTTGGTGTCTCCATGGACGCACACCACACTCAGGTGTTTATCAGGGATAAAGTCCTTATCAATCAGGCTGTCCCATACGGAAGTCACTGGACTCTCTGAGTCCAAGAGGGCCTGTGCTGGGCAGTCATTTACAACCACCGGGGACCCCTGTGGTCCAGTCTCTTCGGCTGAGGTGGACACACACACAGGCTCTGCGCAGGAGAGGAGGGATCCGCCAACATCACAACACATAGGCTCCCCCTCTATTGGACAGTTGGCTGCAATTTCACGACATCTCCAACACTGTCCATCACACTCTCCCACCCACACGACCCCAACAGCTGGAATGCTCTTACCGGGAGAGTTCGGCGTCCAGGAACTCTGAAGTGACGACCTCTCAGACGGCTGGTCACGGAGGCAGTCTTTGGTGGCGAAGGCCCTCTCCATCAGGCTGACCAAACGATTGGCGTCCTGGTGGTCTCCTTGTCCGACCTCTGGCTGTACCTCAGGAGGACGTGCTTGGGTGTAGCGGTCCACTATCACCTTTTCAACTCCATAATCAGGTTTGCTGACTGCAGACTCCCAACTGCACCTCCAGTCATGAACTCCCCTGGCACGGGCTGTCACCGTAACACCCAGCCGGGTAAGAATCTCCGCTTTCAGCTTGGCATAGTCTTGGCTGTCCTGCTCGCTCAGGTCAGCATAGGCCCTTTGGGGTTCTCCAATCAGATAGGGTGCGACCATCATGGCCCATTCAGATAGGGGCAGATTCTCCTTCTCTGCCAGTCCCTCAAACCTAGTGAGATATACCTCCACATCGTCACGAGGTGTCATCTTTTTCAGGGACCGTCTTACCGCCTTCTTTACAGCGGACAATGCAGGTGACTTTGCAACATTACTTTGGGACGATGCGCTGCAAGTCTTTTGTAGTGCTGCAACCTGCTCAAAAAACAACCGGTTATTCTCCTGCTGCTGCTGCAGGAATTGCTGCTGGGCCTGCTGCATGCGCTGCTGGTGCTGCAGGCGCTGCCGCTCCATGCTCTGCTGCATGCTTCGCTGGGCCTGGACCAGGTACTCAATGAGCTCCTCCATACTGCCGGACTTATCTGTCTCAACCACGGCAGTCTTATGTTGCACATTAACTTGCGCCATTTATTCAAACAGCGCCTCCATGCTGTCATCCATGCTGTCAGACTTCTCTGTCTTAACAACGGCAGTCTTCACTCAAGACACACACACTCCACAGTCTTTTCCACAGAAAGTTCAGCTTTGCTGTGCAAACACCTTTTTTTTTTTTTTCTTTGTAAAGTCTATTAGGGCTACTGTCTCTTTAAGACTGCTCCAACAGACTTTTTCCTTTGCTGCTGCACACTCCACAGTCTTTTCCACAACAAGTTCAGCTTTGCTGTGCAGACACACTTTTTTTTTTTTTTTCTCTTTTGCAAACTCTATTAGGGCTACTGTCTCTTTAAGACTGCTCCCACAGACGTTTCTTTTTTCTGACACACTTTTTTTTTTTTTCTCTGCTGCTGCTTCAACAGACTTCACCTTTTATTGCTGTCTCTCGCCACTGTGCTGCACGCACATTCCAGCACCAATTGTAAGCTTTTCAGGGGATATAGCTCTGGGATCGCCGTCCGGGTAGACGGAGTGGCACGGAAACAGTTCATTCACAGACAGCAGTTCTGGTAAAAACTGGCCGCAACCAGTTTTATTAAAGTCCACAGCAAACAGAACATAATCAAAACCAAATCATAAACATAAGACCTGGGCTTGTCCAGCCACTTACTACACTTAGATAGATTTCCCTATCTATCCGGGACCAGACTCTAACAGCCTGGGCCAAAACAACACATATGTTCAGCATTTACCAGCATGGAGTTTCACAGAGTCTCCTCCTTGTGTCTGAAGGCACCTTCAACGTCCAGACTTGAGAGAGCTCCCCTCCTATTCAGCAGCTATCCGCATGGATTCTCACAGAGACTACTCCTGTGTCCGTGGTACATCGAGCACCCAGACTGAGACAGCTCATACTCCTGGAGACTCCTTCTTGTGCCTGGACTCCTTGTCCAGACTAAGCGAGCTCTCTGTCTGTGTTCGCAGACACCTACTTCTGGTCTCCTAATTAACAGCTGAGTGGTTTCAGGCCTGAGCTGCAAGTGTGTACTGAATGTAAGGTGTAGTGACCTTTCTCTACCACTAGGTTTACAAAGCCATACATTTCCCTTATACCAGTCAGCACAGTATCTAGGTGAAATGTACACCCCATTCAACACACATACTCTCACTGTCTCACAATGGGTACAAGTGTTATCCATGAAAATAACAGATAACACTTGTCCGATTAAAATGGTTGTACACTTGAGCCCTTAGTGATAGGAACCCATACTGTACCCTTATGTGTCTCTGTTTTATTCAGTAGCATAATAAGGTTTTTTTTTTATCCCCTTGGATTTCCAAAATTTGTAACATGTGGCATCATAGCTCGCATTGTAAGGTTGATGGACTGCTACAGTTGGATCCTTCTTCTGAAGCCACCAATTACGTTATGTAAAGTGATATGTAAATTTTGTCTTGCCTCTTGTGTAAATATGTTGTAATGTATCGTGTGTATTAATGTAATGTATAGTGTAGCGTGGCACCCCAGGAATCCGGTTGCCACAGTGATATTGCCTCCCTCACAGGGAGGAATGTCATGCCTGGAAGCAAGGAGGGGTCCCCTTACCAGGTGTCAGTAGGAGAGAAGTCGAGCAGAACCTGGGGAGTGGAGCTGTGATTAAACTTGCCCCAGAGCTGAGTGCTAGGGACCGGATACCGGAGTCCGTGGTTGCGTGGGTACTGTTGTTCCAGCAGCTAAATCCGGAGGGCAGGGGACTGCAGGTCTCCTGGCCCGATCTAATACCTGGCGGCACCGCAGTATACCAGAGCCTGGAGCCGACACAAAGGAGCGGCACCTGTGATAGGCTCGAGTTGCCTGCCATGCGGGCAACGGTTTGTTTTGAAATAAAGAGAGAGAGACAGCTGCAGTAGGGTGAGCTGTTAGGCAGCGAGGAAAAAAGGGAGGACCGCGCAGAAGGAAGGGCTCCTTATTGGCCAGCTAACAAATGTGGCCCAGAGAGAGGTGAAGTCCTGGCCGGACACCGACAAAAGAACTGTTAGGCAAATCCTGGCACGGCTGAAGTATACTTTTGACACCCGCATAGCAGCGGAGATTTAAATGAAATTCTACGGGTGCAAACAAAGGGCGCAAGACAGTGTACAAGACTATGCACTAAACCTGCAAGAGGCGCTGCAGGCCATTAAACAGGTAGGCCCCGACAGTGTGCGAGACGAGGACAGATTGCTAACCGAGTAGTTAATTGAGGGGCTCCTGTCTACCACTCAAAGGACACAGCTGCACATTATGGCCCTGCAAAACCCTGACCTGGACTTCACACGATTTAAAGACCAGGCCATCCGGGTGCTGCGAGAACAAACCCCAAGTGGCACTGCACCCCTCCAGCATAAAGCTATCACATACCACCAGGAGGCGATGTCCTTTTCACCGGCACCCGTGAAGACCGATGCGCAGACCCTAGATAATGACTTCTCTGCAGGCCTTCGTCTCCAAGTCCAGGAGCTGACCAAAAGTGTGGCTGCAATAAGCAAAAGCGTGCAGTCCATGCAAGTGTCCCCAAAGGAGAAGATTCAGCTGTCCTCCAGTCCAGATGACGTCCCGTGGTGATGGCAGAGGAGAATCCCACCGACAAGAGGGACAGACAACGATCGCTACGACCAGGACGGACGGCCCAGCTGTCGCCGCTGCAACAAGGTGGGGCACATCGCAAGATTTTGTAATTTAAACAAGCAACCTCTGGGGCAGAGGACCAACCCCCAGGAGTAAGACAACTGGGCCCACAAAGCTGTCGAGACAAGTACGTGGGAGGACGACCGGTCCAGCCTGTCGTGCTTGATGGCATCCAGATGAGCGCTTTATTGGACACCGGCTCCAGGTGACAACAATGCCATATATCCTTTTTAAATGGTATTGGGCTGATTCAGACATTACTCACAGCCCAGATGAACACTTTAACACTTTGCCAGCAATGGTCAGCCCTTGTTTCAGGTGGGGTATAAGGAGGTGACCATCAAGGTTAGAACTGCAGTCGCAAGGTTTGATTATAGTTGATATTGACAGACAAGAATGCCATCCTATGATTATTCTAGGCACCAATGTAATAGAGAATTGCCTTGGAGAAATTATTGTTTTGTTGCAACAGGTAGCCGAGACCACCGGTTACAGTCAGCAGCGTGTTCTGCAAAAGGAAATCAGAGCCCTGGTGCAGAGACAACAGGTAGAGCTATCTGGTGGAGAAGTGGGCAGTGTCAGAGTGAGTGATCCAGTCCCCATTGCAATACCCCCTAGGAGTGAAATGTTGATTTGGTGTCGGGCAGCAATAGGCCTCAGGGGTCAAGATTACTAGGCCTTGGTAGAACCTGTGTACTCTGATAGTAGACCCACCATCCTGACAGCCAGAGGGGTAGTCAATGTTCGCAAGGGGAGGGTACTGACACGCATCCTGAATTGTAAGTAAGAGGTCCATTTACCCCGGTATGCCACCCTTGCTAAGCTGTTCAATGTCAGTAATAATGCAATAAAGGCCATGGAACCCTTGCTTCTGTCCGACTAAGCGGAGGACAATGGCTCTGAGGGGCAACTGGAGGATTGGTGTCAGAAGCTACACATAGGTACTGACTCCACCCTTTCGCATCAAAAGCATGGGATTTACTGGGTGGTTCGAGAATATGAGCAGGTCTTTAGCAAACACCCTCTAGACGTTGGGCAGGTAAAAGGGGTCCAAAACCATATCCCCACCGGAGATCATCCGCCCATTAAAGAGAGATACCGGCCTGTACCCCCAGCTCACTATCAATGTGCCAAGGGTATGTTACGGGAGATGAAGGAGGCTGGGGTAATCAGAGAAAGTTGTAGCCCCTGGGCAGCTCCATTAGTCCTCGTTAGAAAGATGGTACAATGAGAATGTGTGTTAACTACAGGCAGATTAATCACATTACACATAAGGACACCTACCCGTTACCCAGAATTGAGGAATTATTAGCTGCACTGAGTTCCGCTAACTATTTCTCCACTTTATATCTCACCAGTGGGTTTTGGCAGGTTCCCGTGGCAGAAGCAGACAGAGAGAAGACAGTGTTTACGACACCAATGGGCCACTGCAAGTTCAACTGCATGCCATTCGGGCTCTGCAATGCACTGGGATCATTTCAGCAGTTAATGGAATGCTGCCTGGGACATAAAAAGTTCAAAACTGTTTTGTTGTACCTGGACGATGTCATTGTCTACTCAAAGACGTTCGAAGAACACCTGGAGCACCTGGCCAAGGTGTTCAAGGCCTTATCCGTTTTTTGCCTGAAGGTAAAGCCGTCCAAGTGCCACCTGTTGAAGCCCAAAGTGCAGTACCTAGGTAACATGGTAAACGCCGAAGATGTGGCATCAGACCCTGAAAAAGTCACTGTGATCAAGGACTGGCCAAGACCCTCCACTATCAAGGAAGTGCCGCAGTTCCTCGGGCTGGTAGGTTACTACAGAACATTCATAAAGGGCTTCACAAAGATAGCGGCACCCATGCAGGACCTCTTAATAGGCCAGTACAAGAAGGCCAAGATCCCGAGTCCTCCATTCGAGTGGAGTAAAAGAGAAGAAGAATCCTTCACTCTGGTAAAGATGGCTCTTACGGGAGACGAAGTCCTGGCCTACCCCGACTATGGCTAACTCTTTATACTCTGTATGGACACCAGCAACGTGGGATTGGGAGCAGTGCTGTCTCACGTACAGCAAGGCAGAGAGAGAGTGATTGCCTACATCAGCAGGAAGCTTTGTCCCATGGAAAGGAACCCTGACAACTATAGTTCCTTTAAATTGGAGTTTCTCGCCACAGTCTGGGCGGTAACAGAGCGCTTCAAACACTAATATAAGAACGCTAACCAGCTCACCGGTTTGTAGAAGCACGGATCCTCCGCTTGATCAAACGTGAAGATACATGAGAAAATGAAGGAAAAAGGGATCCAGCTTCAATAAAATCTCATCAAGGCTACGCGTTTCGATCACAGCTGTGATAAAGATCCCTGTGATCGAAACGCGTAGCCTTGTCCTGAGCTTGTCCAGGAGCATGCCATTATTCATGTTTTTATGAATCAATAAAGATGATGATTTTCCTTCATTTTCTCACGCTTCAAACACTACCTGGCTTCAGCAAAGTTTACCATTTATACGGATAATAATTTGCTGACCCACCTTGAAACGGCAAAGCTAGGTGCGTTGGAACAGCGATGGATGGCTCGGCTGTCCAACTACGAGTTTACCATGAAATACCAGGCGGGGAATAAAAACACTAATGTTGATGCGCTGTCCAGGATGCCCAACTTGCAGGATGGGAGTGAAGACCCGGAGGAACTCGAAGAAATCGAGTTAGCAACCTTCCACCGCCCCGGTGTGACCCAGTGCTTCCACTGCATGAGGGACAAGCGCTATGCCATGCAAGAGGCAACGATTAACCCATTGCCCCACCATGGATGGGCAGAAACGCAGGACAGCGATCTGGCAGTCCGCCTAGTTAAGGAATTGCTGACACAAGCTGATTCGCACCCTGGTCCAGATGCTCCACAAGAGACCCAACAGTTGTGGAAGGTGAAGGGCAAGCTGTTGATCTATGAGGGGAAGCTCTGTTGGAGAAGCGTCAACTCCCGAACCCATGAACTGGTCTGGCAGGTGGTAGTCCTGAAGCGGGCTGCGCCAATGGTCTTAGAAGCATACCACGATGGAGCAGGACACTTCGGGTGGAAGAAGTTGGAAGTCCTGCTACGTGAGCGATTTTACTGGGTTGGCATGAGGAAAGCAATGGAGAAATGGTGTCGAGAATGTGGTCCATGCAACCTGAGACAGAGTGACAGCAAAAATATCACAAGATACAAAAATGTGTAGAGAAAAGTTTGTCCCATGCAAGAGAGAGGCAAGAAAGAACTTATAATAAGCACGCCCCTGCAGTTCCCTTGTCACCTGGAGAACAGGTACTCAAAAGGAAAAGAGGAGTTCACAAACTAGACGACCAGTGGGAGGCTGAGCCATAAACCGTTTTACCTTCAGATTTTGATAACACCAAGCTGTGCCTCATCAGTAAAGATGGAGGAGAAACCTCAGCGGCAGTGTCGAGGGATCATCTAAAACCATGCCCTGACCAACTAAAGGAAAGGATTGAAGTCCAAGACATTCCTCAGCCAGTGGAAGAGGTGGAGGAATAGATCAGCAAAGTATTCAGCGAGTTCCCTCCAAATTGGACAAGGGTGAACCAGGCCATAGTCGTGCCCGTTTTGACATTTCCTCAGCTAGTAGTGCCAGAAAGAGATTCGACTCAAGACCAGCCTGAAGACCAGCAGGCTCAAGCAGCAGATGCCACACCAGCAGCGGAGCAAGAAATCCACCCCATGCCAGTTGCAAATCTGTCATGCCCACGGTGAGCATCAGTGGTCGTAGAAGATCAGGTATACCCGTGCTACGTAGAGTCACCCGTAGCGCAGCCAATAGAGCGCACACTACACCAGTACCAGTGCTACGAAGGTCTACCCGTAGTACCCTAGGTAAAATCCCCGTAAGGTTCCGCATGTAAGCAGATCGTGCAAACAAGATATGTAAATATGTAATGTAAGTGTGTAACCGTCAGGCATATGAGCCTACAGAGACTCTGTAAGAACTTTTAAGCAATCCTATTTTACTTGATTTAATGGACGATTGGGTCACTGGACTTGTTGAGACCAGGACAATATTTGTATATAGTTACCAACCTGGCTCAGGAATGAACAATGGACAATGACGCATGGACTAATCGTCACCAGGACTATTTTTGAGCTTTGGTTTTTGTAATTTTTATTTTTGAAATCTTGTAAATAGTTATGATTGTTCACTTGTTAATATGTTTATATTTCCTCAGTCCGGAAATACTAAATTTAACTATGGAGGAATGTCATGCCTGGAAGCAAGGAGGGGTCCCATTACCAGGTGTCAGTAGGAGAGAAGTCGAGCAGAACCTGGGGAGTGGAGCTGTGATTAAAATCGCCCCAGAGCTGAGCACTAGGGACCGGATACCGGAGTTTGTGTTTGCGCGGGTACTGAAGTCCCAGCAGCTAAATCCGGAGGGCAGGGGACTGCAGGTCTCCTGGCCCGATCTAATACCCGGCGGCATGGCAGCATACCAGAGCCTGGAGTTGACACAAAGGAGTGGCACCTGCCATGCGGGCAACGGTTTGTTTTAAAAAAAAAAAGAGAGAGAGACAGTAACAGCAGGAGGGTGAGCTGTTAGGCAGTAAGGAAAATAAAGGGAGGAAAGCGCAGAAGGAAGGGCTCCGTATCTACCTGGCCAGGTGTATCCAAAATTGCTTCCAGGCTTCCCAGCTCTCCATCACGATCTGTTACCAGTGCCCCGGTCTGTACTATCAACCATCAAGTAAAGGAAAAGAAAACTACAGTCCTTGTGTCCTCCAGTGATCTCTTGCGCCCTGAGTATAGCACCACAAGGTATACGAAGCCTGACATAAACAGAACCGGTAGCCATGGGGCCACGCTCAACCTGTGTGGAGCAGAACCATCCCAGCTGCATCACCATCAGCCCCAGCGGTCTACTTTAGCAGCATCGGCCATCTGTTGCCGAACACCACAGGTGGTGTCACGTTAAATCCGATACACATATTCCCCATTTTACGGCACAGCCAGGGCCACGTAGTTGTGTCACGGCCCCGTGACTCCCCAAAGAACTGTCCGACCCGGTTCCGAGTACCCCACGGCCCTGGTGAGCGTGTCAATAGAAATGCGCAAGTTCTTTTATAAACTTTATTGTGTCTCCAATTTTATATGAAGGCATATGGAGTTTTTTTTTTCTATTGGATTTTGCATGAATCAAATAGTAAAAGGAAATGTGTCATGATTCATAGGATTCTGATAACACAGGCAGTGCATGGACACAATATAGCTCCATACTACAGAGCCAACTTACCTCCCCGAGCTTGAATGCAAACACCATACGTTTGAGCCATGTGCACCAGACGTAGACAGAATGATCACTACCTCCTGACTAGTGATGAGCGAGTTTGCTCGGATAAGGTGCTATCTGAGCTCGCTTGTGTTCTAATCGAGTATTTTCTGCGTGCTAGAAAAAAATGTTTGAGTCCCTGCACCTGCATGTCTCGCGACTGTTCTACAGTTGCAAGACATGCAAGGATTGCCTAACAAACAGGAAAGCCCTGCATGTGTTGCGGCTGTCAACTTGAGCATTTCTTTCGAGCGCGCCAAAGATACTCTATTAGGACACAAGCGGGCTTGGATAACACCGTACCTGAGCATGCTCGCTCGTCACTACTGCTGACTAATCCATTATGTGGAACTATATTGTAGAATTTTCCCCTTAAAGAGGACCTGTTACCAAATCAGAAGTGTGTAGTTTGTGGAATTTTATTCCTGCTGCTCCCCTGAGTATGCCGCTTTTTCCTTTTTTTGAATCCTCCATCCGGTTCCAGTGATATGGGCCTTTTTATTTAGTGCTAAGGTTTATGCTCTTTTGAAGGAGGTGTGGCTAAAGGTAATTATGCAGAGCAGCCTAAAGACACACCTTCCAGTGAATCCTGTAAGTCACGCCCCCTTATAAAGACCAGTAAATTTAGTGCTAACTAAAAAGGCCCATATCTGTTCTGTAACATTATGGCGGATTTAAAAAAAAGAAAACAAAACAAAATAATTACGGAATAAATCAAGAGCGAAAACAGGTCACTTTTGACCGAGTGACAGGTCCTCCTTAAATTCCATGTAAAAAAATGCTGTGAAAAATGCAACAAAACCACATAAGCTAGGGTCTGCTGAGCTTTAAAGAAATTATGTCTGAATGAGATTGTTGGTGGGTTACTGTTGTCTTTTTTTTCTCTTTATTTGATCTCATTTACCTTGAAAATACTTTGTCCTAAATTGATCTTGTGATAAAAATAAACCAAGTCTCCCAGGTTTAAAATAGACAATAATAAGAAAATAGCAAGGAATAAAATAAAGGCCATGAATCCCAGTGATAATATAGTCTTATGTATTATTTGACTGTATTCGGTAAACTCTCTTATATAACGTCTATTAATTTTATACCGCGAGTAATAATTCAGCAAGTGCTGTAAAGAGATGCTTGATCCATCAGAAGTGCTCCACTTTTTGTGTAAGATGCTCACAATGGAGTACATTGCGTACACTTGAAGGTAAGTTCAACAGACTCTCATTCTAAGACACAGCACATAAAAGTTATAGTGGCACTGACAAAGAAAAAGGAAAGTTGGTGCACTACACGAGTACTTGTGTCACATATAGGAAGGTAATGACTACACAGATCATCCTACTTATCATGGGTCTTGATGGGATATTACATATTGATGCTTGTTATTAGAACTCCTACAAGGGCAACTTACCTATAAATTTATGTGAGGCTTGATAATTAAGAAATAGATATCTCAAGTTAAATGAGCCCTGTATGGCGGCAACCCTTGTCAAAAGCCATTGGAGCTGCCGTAACACCGCATCAGATGAGGAGACCTGCACCCCTGCCTGACGCTCTAATAGATATTTAAGGAGCCATCCTGGCCCACAGCACCTGATCTCTATTAGGACGATATCCTGACTAGAGATCACCTTATAAGAATCGTATACCACAATTTAAACCATAGGAGGGACTCTCTTCCACTAAGGCAAGCTGCCTTTCATTCACACTATTCCTTCGCCACGAGCAGTCGGATTGAGGAAGGCCCTTGTTGGACCGAAACGTCTTCTATCTGTTCTGTGACTGCAATAAAAATTGGAATTATCATCCATAAGTTGAGTGCCAAGTTTATCTACCTCACTATACACTGGTTGGGAAACCTACTTGTGCACCATCACGGTAGTGCGACGGTATATTTTCACTACATTAGATAAGAAGTCAAACCAGACACTCTATTTGCAGACATGTGTGTTATGTTTCGGTAGCTGAGGAGTGCAGGTAAAAAAGGCAATACACCAGAGCAGTTGGAATCTATGAGATTGCAGTACCCTGACTAACCACCACAACTAGAGGCAGCCGTGGAGCGTTCCTACGTTGGTCCTAGACGCCTCGTCACAGCCTGAGAAACTAACTACACCTAAAGATAGAAACAGGAAAGCTATCTGCCCCGGAGCAGAACCCCAAAGATAATAGAAAGCCCCCAAACAAGTAATGGCGGTTAGACAAGATGAAATACTGACACAGAAAGAAAATAGTATGAGCAAACGCTGGGGCCCAAACTAACTAAATAGAAAAGGATAGGAAGGGTACTTACTGCAATCCCAGAAAACCCTGAAAAGCACCAACTCTACTAATTTCAAAAACACCTGAGATCACACGACCTCTACCACCTAAATTAGTTCTCTGGTGTAACAAAATCAAAACAGCAGCCACTGAAAAAACTGGAAAAAGCAAAAGTACAAACATCAGTGGCTGAACTAAACTGAGAGGGCAAAAGCCCCCGGAGGGGACCCAGAAGGCCCCCACAGAAGTGCAGGACAAAATGCAAAAATATAGCACAAAAACAAAAAGAAGAAAATGTCTTATCTGTTAGCAGGAGATGCAGACACGACACAGCAGGCTACAAGGGAAACAGGAATGAAGGATTCAGACCAGAACAATTGGTCACCGCAACCCTGATGGGAAGGTGACTCCCTTATATAAGACCAGTCAGTAACACCTGATTCCCAGTCCTCACAATCTTCACTGGACAGACCAGCACCGCTAGTAACCACCAGAGGAAGCCTCTGCTCAGAACTCATCTCAAACCCATTCACAACAGTACCCCCCCCCTTGAGGAGGGGTCACCGAACCCTCATTTGAGCAACCAGGTCGGTCAGGATGAGTTCTATGATACGCACGGATAAGTCTCCTAGCATGGATGTCCGAAGCAAACACCCAAGAATTGTCTTCCTGACCATAACCTCTCCATTTAACCAAATACTGGAGTTTCCGTCTAGAAAAACGAGAATCTAATATTTTCTCAACCACATACTCCAGATTGCCCTCAACCAAAACAGGGTCAGGAGGCACAGCAGCAGGAACCACTGGCTCAACAAACCTCTTCAACAAGGACTTGTGGAACACGTTATGGATCTTAAATGTCCCTGGAAGAAGCAAACAAAAAGAAACAGGATTAATAATCTCCATGATCTTATAAGGTCCAATGAATAGTGTTGAGCGATAATGCTCGATATCTAAAAATATCGTATCGAAATTGTATCGCCGATAGCACTAAATATCGTCGATATCCGATTTCGATGCCGGAAGTCCCATGTAGGTCTATGGGAACAAAATATCGCAACAAAAAAAAAACTTTCTTTCGTTGTAAACACAAAATATACACACATAGAATACATATATATATATATATATATATATATATATATATATATATATATAAATGTCATTGTGACATATATATATATATATATATATATATATATACATATATTTATAGTTTATACACTTCTACATAGTAAAATAGACTCTGATTCAATTGCCGGGTAAAGCCGTGACATACCCCATAGAAGTCGACGGGCTCGGTGCCGAGTATCCCCAAAACCTCTGGCTCTGTGCGACTCAACTTGGGCGTCACGAACAGGATTCTGTAGCTCGCTATAAGCGAGTCCTGTGTGCCTGAATTGAACTGGTTTTGTGCTTGAGAATTGCTAAAATCATCAGAGAATGTATTTGCCATTTTTCCGCCATATCTGCGTCACGACGAGGCACTGGTGAAGAAGAAGGGCGTGCTCTTCATGGGTGTACACTCACTCAGTGACGCGAAAACGATGGCTCTAAATCAGGGGGGCAATTAATTTTGCCAGGGGGCCGCATGAGAAATTGGGATGGTTTTAGAGGGCCGGACTAATATACTTAACTCCGTTCTACCCAATACTGTATATTTACATATATATATATACTGTATACTGTATATATACATACCTGCCCATTATCATCATCTTCTCCCCATCATCATCAATGCCTCCCCATTATTAGCAATGCCTGCCCATCATCATCTTCTCCCCATCATCAATGCCTGCCCATTATCATCATCTTCTCCCCATCATCATCAATGCCTCCCCATTATCAGCAATGCCTGCCCATCATCATCTTCTCCCCATCATCAATGCCTGCCCATTATCATCAATGCCTGCCCATCATCATCATCATCTTCTCCCCATCATCAATGCCTGCCCATTATCATCAATACCTGCCCATTATCATCATCTTCTCCCCATCATCATCAATGCTGCCCATTATCATCATCTTCTCCCATCATCATCAATGCCTCCCCATTATCAGCAATGCCTGCCCATCATCATCTTCTCCCCATCATCATCAATGCCTCCCCATTATCAGCAATGCCTGCCCATCATCACACACAGACAGCACATAAGCACTCTCTCACATACATACATACACCACACACACACACACACACACACACACACACACACACACAAAGCACCGCACTACATAGACACAGACACACACAGAGACACGTCTTACCTGTTCAGCGTCCCCGCTCTCTGACACAGCCGGCCCCTGAATGATGACGTCATTCAGCGGCCGGCTGTGAGAGGAAGCGCCGGTGGAGCCCGGAGCTGCAGCAGCGGAGGCACGGGAGAGGTAAGTATTGTGCCAGCTGATGCCGGGGCCCTGAGACTGCCGGAGCGCCTCGCGGGCCGTCACGGACAGCCGGCGGGCCGGATGCGGCCCGCGGGCCGCCCCTTGCCCGGGTCTGCTCTAAATGGTACTGCAATGTAAGATCGTGCCCACAGCTCTTCAGTTCCGCCTCCTCATCCTCCTCAGTGTGCGGAAACTAACACGAAGGTCCCGCCTCCCTACAAAAGAGGGGCCCTCTCCAGATGCTAATGACACATGTGACTTGGCAGAGATGGCTAATGGACACGAGCAGAAGTGTGAAGGGATGGAGCAGTCAGAGCTCTCCCCCCACGGAAGCGACCCGATCGCCACGGAACCACCGTTGGGCACCCGGCCTGGAAACCCTCCTACGCTGCAAGAAGCGGAGGATACCCTAAGAGGCCTGGCCCGGCACCGGGAGGAGGTCGCCAGGATGGAAGCCAGCTGGCATGCCCTAAAACTAAACTTGGAGCGGCGCCAATCCCTCTTACCTGAAGTGTCTGTACCGGAAGGTGAGGCACCCGTTCTAGTAGAGGAGTCCTTGCAATGTAATCCGGTTGACGTTGTCGCAGTGGAGGCACCCGTTCGTGCAAAAAACGCTGCACCGGCAGCACCCCAGATCCCGCTGTCTGCCCCCGTCGCTGAGACAGAAGAAGCGACACCGGTCCTCATGGAGGAGGCCGCGCAGGCACCAGAGCACTACCTGCCTGTACCGGAGCCCCGACTGTCATCTGTTCCAGAGCCGGCTGCTTCCTCCGCAGTGAGCGCCGCCAGGACTGGGGGGCGCCAGGAGAGCTGCCGCAAACCGGACACTGTAAGCTGCAGTTTGATGGTGGAGACATGGAGCAGCTGGTGGAGGAGAATTTCAACCGGCGTCAGGAGGAAGAGTGGAGACGTTGGGAGCGGAAGCAGAGCGACAAAGGGAGCAGCGAGAATCCCAAAAACTTCGGCAACGTAACCTGGAGAAGGACCGGGCAGATAAGGACCGGATGAGAAAGGATAAAGGAACCCTGTGTGAGCCGTGGCGTAAGGGTGCAGTACGGAGCTTTAAATTGAAAAGGTGGTTGGGGCTTCATCCAGGAACCTGGACTTATTTAGAAGTTTTGTGAACCGGCGGGACGTGGAGGCTCACCTCCCAGAAGGACACCCGGGGAGGGACCTGTTGCCAGGAGACTTGGTGACTTACACCCGACACTGGGGTTACAATGGATGGTACGCCCTAAATGTTACCAGGTGCGACCCCTACTCCCCAGAGTGTCAGGAACCTGTGAGACCCTCGGAGCCTTCAGCCTCCCACATCCAGGCCTCTGCAAAAGTGCCCACCCCACGCCGTAAATCTCCCAAGCCTCCCTCAGTGGTCTCCTCAGCAGCCCCAGCTATGGACATGATAAGTATAGCTGGCCTGTACCCGGCGCCTGTTAGGCCCCCTGGGGTTCGTTCAGTCCGGGACATAGGGTTCCAGACCCGGAGGGAGATGAAAGAGGTGGCCACACAGACCCAGATAGCGGGTCACGACTTGACTGTACAGGCCACACGACGTCATCAGGTCCTGGTGGTCCTTGGTGCCTCGGATGTTTGGCAAGCATCAGAAGAGTACCAGGTGGTACCTGGAACACCCCTGCCAAAGAATTATAAACAACCCGGACAGGGTCCCTGTATGTAAATAGTTAAATTGTTTATGTACCCGGACGGGTGAATGTTCATAAAAAAGTTTTTTAATTTAATAAAAAAAAAAAAAACACAGTTTTCATTACTTTTATTACAGTCTCATCCTGCGACGCCATCGATCTCCTGTAAAAAAAATGAAAAAAAAAAAAAAAAGTATACCACCTGACCGAGCAGTCCATAGTAACGAGTGTCCCACGACGATCCAGCTCTGCTACATCAGAATGACAGGCAGAGCCTGTCATCCCGGCGCAGCACAGCTGATTACCTGCTTCCCCCGGCGGTGACGTCATCGGACTGCTTTACGGCCGGGATTACCCTGCAGTCACTGCAGTTATCGCGAAAAAAACTGCTGTGACCGCCAGGGAGAAATAATGGGGGCCCATCAAGCAGTCCAGGACGTGACCCCGGAGATCTTCTGCCAGGTAAGTGCCGCTGACTCCTGACAGACCCCGACCGACGGACACTCACAGTGTCAGTGACAAATCCGATTCCGGTATCCGATAAGACGAAAAATCAAAACGAATTATCAAAAGGGCCCGATAGAGCTAATAGGGCATCCCTTAACATTCTTAGTGCCAGGAAGAAAGGAAACCACAAAATTAAAACGTGTGAAAAACAAGGCCCACCTGGCCTGTCTAGGATTGAGTCGTTTGGGCAGATTCCAGATAGACCAGATTCTTATGGTCCGTAAGGACCACCACCTGATGTTTTGGCTCCCTCCACCCAATGTCTCCACTCTTCAAAAGCCCACTTCAGGCCAATAACTCCCGATTACCCCGTCATAATTACGTTCAGTAGGAGAAAATTTTCGAGAGAAAAAGGCACAAGGGTTACTTTTAGAGGTCTCTGGATCTTTTTGGACAAAAGGGCACCTGCCCCAATTTCAGAGGCATCAACCTCCACCTGAAATGGCAAGAAACATCAGGCTGCCGTAGAACAGGAGCAGAAGTGAATCTCTGCTTAAGTTCCTGAAATGCAGAGACTGCCTCAGGAGGCAATTCACCACATCAGAACCCTTTCTGTCCAAATCAGTTAATGGTTTAACAATAACCAAAAAATTACCAATAAATTTACGATAAAAATTGGCAAAACCCAAAATCTCTGAAGAGCCTTTAATGAAGTAGGTTGGACCCAATCACAGATGGCCTGAACCTTGACCGGTCCATTTCAATAACAGATGGGGACAAAATGAATCCCAGAAAATGAGATCCTCTGTACGCCAAAAAGACACTTTGACCCCTTCACATACAGAGCATTCTCTCTCAAAATCTGAATACAGTTTGAACTGTTTCACATGAGGGGTCCCAGTCATTAGAAAAATCAAGATATCATCCAAAATAAACAATCAGAAATTTGTCCACAAAATCCCTGAAAATGTCATTCATGAAGGACTGGAAGACGGAAGGCATTAGTGAGCCCAAGGGCATCACTAGGTACTCAAAATGCCCTTCAGGGGTATTGAATGCCGTCTTCCATTCATCCCCGTGCTTAATGCAAATAAGGTTATACGCCCCCCTGAGGTCAAGCTTGGTAAACCAAGTAGCGTTTTTCACCCTGGAAAACAGGTCAGAAATCAAGGTAACGGTATTGATATTTCACAGTAATATTGTTCAAGAGACGATAATCAATACACGGCCTTATGAACCATCCTTTTTGGCCACAAAGAAAAAAACCAGCACCTAAGGGTGAAGAGGATGGTCTGATTATGACCCTTCTCCAATGATTCCTTGATATAAACCGCATAGCGTCATGTTCAGGTACAGACAAGTTAAAAAGGCGACCTTTAGGGAATTTACTACCCGGCACTAATTCAATAGCGCAGTCATAGCTCCTATGGGGGGGGCAAGGATGCAGATTTACTTTCGCTAAACACATCAGAAAAATAATCAAAAAGTCAGGAACATCCTGAGCCTGGGGGGAGGCAGAAAAAACAGGAGTGTTGGTATAAACACATGGCAGCCCCAACTGGTTACAGACACAGTTTCCAATCCAAAACAGGATTATGAGACTGTAACCAAGGGAAACCCAGCACGATAATGTCATGCAGATTATACAGAACCAAAAATTTGCAGCACTCTGGTGATCAGGTTCAACCCTCATTATCACCTGAGTAGAAAACTGGGGTTTATTCTCAGCCAAAGGGTAGAATCGATCCCCAGTAGGGGAATGACTTCTGTAGGGGTATCAAGGGAAACCACAACGTTTAGCAAAATCATAATCCTCAGGTTAATAGCTGCTCCAGAATCAACGAAAGCCTGAGCAGAAAATGAGGACAGAGAGCATATCAGAGTGACAGTTAATAAAAACTTAGTCTGAACACTACCCAAGACAACTGAGCGTGCAAAACGTCTTCCCCGCTTAGGGCAGACTGAAATAGCATGAGAGGCATCACCACAGTAGAAACATAACCCATTGCGCTTTCGAAAACTCCTGACGCTGTACCCCAACACCACTCTATCACACTGCATGGTTCAGAAGCTGGTTCACAAGGCATCACCATTCCACGCATACTTCTCCGCTCACGCAAACGTCTGTCAATTTGAATCGCTAATGACATAGAATCATTGAGACCAGAGGGACAGGGAATCCCCCCATAACATCCTTTACATTATCTGACAGACCCTTCCGGAAAAGGGCTGCCAAAGCGTCGTCATTCCATTTGGTCAGGACTGCCCACCTACGGAATCTCTGACAGTATAACTAGCGTCATAAAGCCCCTGATTAATGCCAAACAAGGCTTTTTCAGCTTGATCAGTGACATTAGGCTCATCGAACAATAACCCCAAAGCCTGAAAAAATGCATCAACATCACTCAAAACAGGATCCCCAGGTGTCAGGGAAAAAGCCCAATCCTGAGGGATCGCCGCCAGGAGAGAGATGACAATTTGAACTGCTGCGCTGCCTTCCCTGAGGACTTAGATTTTAAGGCAAAAAAACAATTTACAATTATTTTTGAAATTCTGAAACTTAGCTCGATCCCCTAAAAAACAAATTGGCATGGGAATCCTAGGTTCCACAACAGGCAACCTAGCAAGATAGGTAGCATACTCCGAACCTCGCGGCAGCTGATCCACACGGCCAACAACTGTGGAAAACTCCATGAGAGAAAAGATCCTCCCCAGCAACCAGAGATACAAGGGAAAAAAAAAACAACAAACAGAAAAATATCTCTGACAACTCTGACAACCTTTTTTCTTTCACAATATTTTTTTCCTTCTGTGAGTACCAAACAATTTTCAATTTTTGGGCGGTGGATACTGTTATGTTTCGGGAGCTGAGGAGTGCAGGTAAAAAAGGCAAACACCAGAGCGTTGGAATCTATGAAATTGAGTTACCCTGACTAACCCCACAACTAGAGGAACCGGGAGCGTTCCTACGTTGGCCTAGAGCCCTCAAGCCTGAGAAACAAAAACACCTAAAGATAGAAAAAGGAAAATATTGCCCGGAGCAGAACCCAAAGATAATAGAAAGCCCCAAACAAGTAAGGCGGTTGACAAGATGAAAACTGACACAGAAAGAAAAAAATATACAAAAACTGGGGCCCAAATAACTAAAAGAAAAGGGGAGGGGAAGGGGGATTCTGCCAACCCCAAAACCCAAAGCACCAAAATTTCTAATTTCAAAAACACCGAGATCACACGACTTACACCTAAATTAGTTTTGGTGTAAAAAAATAAAAAAAAAAGCCACTGAAAAAAAATGGAAAAAAGGAAAAAAACAAACATCATGGTTGAAAAAAACTGAGAGGGCAAAAGCCCCCGGGGGGACCAGAAGGCCCC
>JARQOD010000001.1:428872974-429038142 GCA_033576555.1 Oophaga sylvatica | reverse complement strand
TTAGCTGTGTGCTTAGGGTTATTGTCTTGTTGGAAGGTGAAAGTTTGGCCAAGTCTGAGGTCCAGAGCACTCTGGAAGAGGTTTTCATCCTGGATATATCTGTTCTTGGCCGCATTCATGTTTCCTTGCAACCAGTCGTCCTGTCCCTGCAGCTGAAAAACACCCCCATAGCATGATGCTGCTAGCACCATGTTTCACTATTGGGATAGTATTGGGCAGTAAAGTTGAGCGAAACAGGTCGGTCAGATTCGAAAGTCGCCGACTTTCGCCAAAGTCGGGTTTCGTTGGCTGAAACCCGACCATAGCGTGAGGTCGGCCATGCGGTCGGCAAAACGAGCGCCAAAGTCGGTTTTCCCAGAATGCTTTCAGGCGCCTTTTTTCAGCCAATGAGCAAGGACGTACAGTCATGGCCAAAAGTTTTGAGAATGACACAAATATTATATTTTCACATGATCTGCTGCCCTCTGGTTTTTATGTGTGTTTGACAGAGACAGATGTTTTTATCACAGACAGAAATATAATAATTGCAAACATATGAGTAACAAAAGCTTATATTGACAGTTAGAATGAGTTAATGCAGCAAGTCAATATTTGCAGTGTTGACCCATCTTCTTCAGGACCTCTGCAATTCTCCCTGGCATGCTCTCAATCAACTTCTGGACCAAATCCTGACTGATAGCAGTCCATTCTTGCACAATCAATGCTTTCATTTTTTCAGAATTTTTAGGTTTTTGTTTATCCACCCGTCTCTTGATGATTGACCACAAGTTCTCAATGGGATTAAGATCTGGGGAGTTTCCAGGCCATGGACCCAAAATCTCTATGTTTTGTTCCCTGAGCCATTTAGTTATCACCTTTGCTTTATGGCAAGGTGCTCCATCATGCTGGAAAAGGCATTGTTGATCGCCAAACTGCTCTTGGAGGGTTGGGAAAAGTTGCTCTTGGAGGACATTCTGGTACCATTCTTTATTCATGGCTGTGTTTTTAGGCAAGACTGTGAGAGAGCCGATTCCCTTGGCTGAGAAGCAACCCCACACATGAATGGTTTCAGGATGCTTAACAGTTGGCATGAGACAGGACTGGTGGTAGCGCTCACCTTGTCTTCTCCGAATGAGGCGTTTTCCTGATGTCCCAAACAATCGAAAAGGGGATTTATCAGAGAAAATAACTTTACCCCAGTCCTCAGCAGTCCACTGCCTGTACCTTTTGCAGAATATCAGTCTGTGCATGATGTTTTTTCTGGAGAGAAGTGGCTTCTTTGCTGCCCTCCTTGAGACCAGGCCTTGCTCCAAGAGTCTCTGCCTCACAGTGCGTGCAGATGCACTCACACCTGCCTGCTGCCATTCCTGAGCAAGCTCTGCACTGCTGGTAGCCCGATCCCGCAGCTGAAACACTTTTAAGAGACGGTCCTGGTGCTTGCTGGTCTTTCTTGGGCACCCTGGAGCCTTTTTGGCAACAATGGAACCTCTCTCCTTGAAGTTCTTGATGATGCGATAGATTGTTGACTGAGGTGCAATCTTTCTAGCTGCAATACTCTTCCCTGTTAGGCCATTTTTGTGCATTGCAATGATGACTGCACGTGTTTCTTTAGAGATAACCATGGTTAACAGAAGAGAAGCAATGATGCCAAGCACCAGCCTCCTTTTAAAGTGTCCAGTGGTGTCATTCTTACTTAATCATGACAGATTGATCTCCAGCCATGTCCTCATCAACACCCACACCTGTGTTAATGGAGCAATCACTGAAAAGAGGTTAGCTGGTCCTTTTAAGGCAGGGCTGCAATGATGTTGAAATGTGTTTTGGGGGATAAAGTTCATTTTCTAGCCAAATATTGACTTTGCAAGTAATTGCTGTTAAGCTGATCACTCTTTATAACATTCTGGAGTATATGCAAATTGCCACTAGAAAAAGTGAAGTAGTAGACTTTGTAAAAATTAATATTTGTGTCATTCTCAAAACTTTTGGCCATGACTGTACACTGTGGGCAACGAGATGACATGTGCAGCGTCCACCACCATCTTAGAGAAGGGCATTGCAGTGATTGGCTTGCTTTGGAGGCGTCATAGTGTCTATAAAAGCCCTGACCGCCGACCGCCATTTTACTTCTGCCGATCTTAACAGTAGGGAAAGGTTGCTGACGCTGTTTATCAGTAGGGAAAGAGTTAGGGCTGGAAAGAGAAGTTCTTATGTGCTTGTGCTGATAGCAATTGTGCTGTACAGTTAGTGTGCAGTGACAGGGGAGGATTTTCTTGTGTGCAGCAGCGCTGGTAATTAGGCTGCCTGATAGCTGTATTGCTGTGTGTACACTGCTGTGCAGACTGCTTTTTACACAGCACTAATACTTTTATTCTTTTTTTCTGCACAGTTATTGAGCATTCATTTTTTCCCACACCGCATAGAGCTGTATGCTCCTCACACACTACCGTGTACCGGCTGGTATCACGGACAAATACATGCTGACTATATGTGTGTGACTCCGGAAATATATACTGTGATACACCAAAGGGGGTCTTGCTGGATGGGAGATATATTTCTCGTAGCAGACTGAAGTTTGGTCAGGATTTTCCCTGATCACAAGGACCTGTGATGAGGTCATAGTCACGTGATCAGATCAGCTGATGTGTACCTCACCTGAGGGTGTGGACTAGGCCTATTTAACAAGGAGCTATTGTAGTATGTGGGTGTGGAAGGAAGGAGTTTGGCTGGAGTCAGCCTGGAAGAGTGATTTCTGCTACAGTGTGTCAGTGCGCACCAGGAAGCAAGTTTCAGACCACCCGGGAATAGCACCTGGCGGTCCCTGCTGGCCTGCAGCCGCTTAGTTAAGCCCGTCCCAACAAGGGTGAGTCTGGGACCAGTGGTTCTCCAATCTGGAGTATTTTATGTTCTGTTTTGATTTTTGTTATCTGGACTTTGAACCCGTCATTAAAACCACTGAACTTGGAACTGAAAGCCTGTGTGTTTGCCTCATTACTGTGGCCCGGCCCATGCCTACCAGAGCAGATTACTACAGTTGGTGGAGAATGCGGGCACACGCAGTGAGGTCAGGCTGTGGTTTGTTTTTTCCTCTGCATGACAGTCGATGTCCTGGGTGAAAAAAGTAACGCAAAAGCCGGTGGAGAACTGTCCAGAGATGGAGAGCACGGTAAAGATGCTTGTGGAGGCCATGCGACAGCAGCAGCAGGCTACGCAACTGCAACAGCAGGCTATGCAGCAGGTTACGCAGCAGCAGGAGGCTATGCAGCAGCAGCAAATATTTAATCAGCAGCAACAGGAAACCAACACTCTATTGATGCAGCACCTTACAGCGTCGCAGACAGCAGGAGCTGGCCCGGGACGCAAGGATGTCTGGAAAGCGGTGCGTACAGCGATTCCAAAATGGAGCAATCAGATGACGTCGAGGTGTACCTGGAGATGTTTGAAGGCGTGGCTGAAAGGGAGAGACTACCCCGGGACCAGTGGGCCGAAATCGTGGCTCCGTTTTTGGCTCCAGGACCCGCGAAAGCCTATAGCAGTGATGGCTAACCTTGGCACTCCAGCTGTTGTAAAACTAAAACTCCCAGCATGCCCTTGCAACCTGCAGCAGTTGAGGCGCAGTTGAGGCATGCTGGGAGTTGCAGTTCTCCAACAGCTGGAGTGCCAAGGTTCATCATCACTGGCCTATAGGGACCTACCCCCCGAACAACAGAGGGACTACGAGATCGTCAAGGGTGAGATACTTGCACGTCTTGGGGTAAATGTATTGGTCCGGGCCCAGCGGGTACACCAGTGGAAGTTTTCCCCTTTCGAGTCAGCTCGGTCCCAGTATTATGACTTGGTACACCTGGTAGAAAAGTGGTTGCAGCCGGAGGTGTTGTCACCCCACGCTATTATTATTATGTTGGATCGTATAGTAACTGATAAATTCTGGAGAACTTTGCCTCACACCCTTCAAACATGGGTCGGACAGGCAGCCCCTACTGATGGCCTCCAGATGGTAGACCTCATTGAAAGATATGGGGCTACCAAGGAGATACAGGGAGAGACTACCCGGAAGGTACCGAGTAAATTCCCCAAATCTTCACCCGCAGCTCGGCGAGCAGAGACCCGGAAGGCCACCCAGGACAGGTCGGGGGGCGAAAGGGGCCCCATAATCTGTTGGCGGTGCCAAGAACCAGGACATGTGACAGCTGATTGCTCCCACCTGACTGAGCCCATGGACACAAACTTTGGGTACTATCAGTCTCACTATGCGAACACATGTGTGCGGTGGGCAAACCAGAGGGACCCAGTATGAACCATTTGTGTAAAGTGGAGGTGGAGGGTAACCCTGCTGTGGCTCTACTGGACTCAGGGAGTCTCGTGACCCTAATACGAGCCAGCCACGTCCAAATCAGCGGGTATACTGGTCGGAAAATGGGTGTGTTGTGTATACATGGGGACCTCAAACATTATCCTACCGCCCTGGTGATGATAAACACGCCAGTGGGGAGGAGGTGCCACGAGGTGGGGGTGGTGGTTAATTGGCATTATGATGTAATAATGGGGAGAGATTTTCCATTATTTTCTGTGCTTTGGCCTGTAATTACCCCTCCCACAGAACAGTCATCGGCACCAGTGGCAACCAGGTTGCATTCTCCAGAAATCGGGCATGAACCTGGTGGCCCAGAGGAAGATGTGCTGGCGGTAGGAGTACCTGTTCCTTCGGTGGAGGAAAAACCCTCTCCTACAGAAGTGTTAGCTGGGGAGGTGGAAGAGTTGCCACCGGGACCAGAATTGTCAGACTTAAATGTGGCAGGTGAAAATTTTGGTATGGCGCAACTTCGGGACCCTACGTTGGCTCGAGCCCGCGAAAATGTACTGGTTGTCAATGGGGAACCCCAACAACCCAGGGAAGCTACAGTGTTTCCCCGATTCGAGCTGAACCAAGATTTGCTGTACTGGGTTGAGGAAATACGTGGGGAAATTGTTGAGCAATTGCTGGTACCTCAGTCCTATCGTAGATTGGTAATGGACTTAGTACATGCGCATGTACTTGGGGGGACATTTGGGCCAAAAGGAAACCCTATACCGAATTTGACAACGGTTTTACTGGTTAGGGGTCTATGAAGAAGTTAAACGGTATTGTAACTCGTGTCCCATGTGCCAGGTAACCAGTCCGCAGCCTCATTTTCAGAGTCCCTTGGTGCCATTACCAGTTATAGAGGTCCCGTTTGAGAGAATAGCCATGGATCTGGTGGGGCCTGTTAATAAATCAGCAAGGGGTCACCAACACATCCTCGTAGTTCTAGATTACGCTACCAGGTATCCTGAGGCCATTCCCCTGCGCCACACCTCCGCCAAACTTATCGCAAAAGAACTCATGGGTATGTTCTCCCTGGTGGGAATCCCTCAAGAAATCTTAACAGACCAGGGACCTTTATGTCCAAAATCATGAACAAACTCTGCCACTTGTTAAGTGTTAAACAGTTGCGCACATCGGTCTATCATCCCCAAACAGACGGTTTGGTAGAAATGTTCAATAAGACCCTGAAGAATATGTTGAAAAAAGCAGTCTCTAAAGATGGTAAGGACTGGGATCTCTTGTTGCCATACCTGATGTTTGCAGTGCGGGAGGTGCCCCAGGCATCCACGGGGTTCTCGCCCTTCGAACTATTATATGGCAGACATCCCCGTGGCTTACTCGATATAGCTAAAGAGGCATGGGAGAACCAACCCACTCCCCACAAAAGTGTGTTAGAACATGTGGCAAAAATGCAAGAGAGAATGGAGACAGTCCTACCATTAGTCCGAGAACATATGGAAGCAGCACAAAGGTCGCAGAGGCAGGTCTATAACCGGGAGGCAGGGGTAAGGTCCTTTAACCCTGGGGATCAGGTGTTGGTACTTGTGCCTACAGTGGACAGTAAGCTCCTTGCAAGGTGGCAGGGACCCTACGAGATTATGGAGAAGGTGGGTCCAGTAAACTATAAGGTACAACAACCAGGGCGGAGAAAGCCAGAACAAGTATACCATGTAAATTTGCTCACACCCTGGAAAGACAGAGACCACCTTGGTGAGGATTGCCCCCGGCCTGCATTTCCAGTAGAGAAGGCTCACTTGCCTCAGGAGGAGGCAAGAGAAGTCCTCTCCGCTGTCAAAATAGCAGACACTCTGTCGCCTAGACAAGTTCAGGAGGTACGAGAGTTTGTTAGCCGAAATACCGATGTTTTCTCAGAACTCCCTGGTCGTACCTCCCTCATCCAACATGACATTGTCAAGGAGCCGCAGGCCAAAGTCCGACTAAAGCCCTATTGGGTACCTGAGGCCCGGCGACAAGCCATCTCGGAAGAGGTAAAAAGGATGCTGAAGTTAGGGGTCATTGAAGAGTCCCAGAGTGAGTGGGCCAGCCCAATAGTCCTAATACCAAAGCCGGATGGTACACTAAGGTTCTGTAATGACTTTAGAAAATTTAATGAAATTTCTAAGTTTGACGCCTACCCCATGCCCCGGGTTGATGAGTTAATAGAGCGGTTTGGGCAGGCCCGGTATTTTTCAGTCATTGACCTCACAAAAGGGTATTGGCAGGTACCCCTAACAAAAGCGGCGAGAGAGAAAACAGCTTTTGTAACACCCGAGAGACTATTCCAGTATATAGTCCGGGTTGCATGGCGCTCCAGCGACATTCCAGAGGTTAATGGACGTTGTTCTTCGTCCTCATCGCCGATACGCCGCGGCCTATCTGGACGATATTGTGGTGTACAGTACAGACTGGGAAAGTTACTTGGCAAAGGTACAGGCGGTGATTGATTCTCTGCGACAAGCCGGGCTAACCGCCAACCCAAAGAAGTGTTCCATAGGGCTGGAGAAAGCTCGGTACCTGGGGTATGTAATTGGGAGAGGAGTTCTCAAAGCCCAAATAAACAAAGTGGAGGCAATCCAAAACTGGCCCCGTACCCTCACCACAAAACAAGTGAAAGGGTTTTTGGGGTTAGTGGGATATTACCGGCAGTTTATTCCCAATTTTGCAACCTTGTCTGCACCATCAACTGACTGCCTGAAGAGGAGGAAGTCAGTAATGGTGCTATGGAATGATCAGATTGAAGAAGCATTTGTAAAGCTAAAAGGGGCACTGCGTGGGTCACCAGTTCTGATCACACCCGACTTCAAAAGAGAATTCATTGTCCAGACTGATGCGTCAGAGGTAGGTCTGGGTGCTGTGCTGTCTCAGGAGGTTAATGGGGAGGAGCATCCCATTAGTTTCCTGAGTCGGAAGCTTACTCCAGCTGAAACCAGGTACAGCATTGTAGAGAGCGAGTGCCTGGCCATCAAATGGGCACTGGAGTCATTGTGCTACTATCTGTTGGGGAGAACATTTCGTTTGGTAACTGATCATTCCCCTCTGATTTGGATGAGTCAAGCCAAAGAGAGAAATGCACGAGTCACCAGGTGGTTTCTGTCCCTGCAAAATTTCAAATTTTCAGTAGAACATCGGGCAGGCAAATTACAGGGGAACGCAGATGCCCTGTCCAGAGTTCACTGTATGTCATGTGTCCACCCTCATGAGGTTGAACAAAGGGGGGAGGTATGTGGTACACCAAAGGGGGTCTTGCTGGATGGGAGATATATTTCTACCAGCAGGCTGAAGTTTGGTCAGGATTTTCCCTGATCACAAGGACCTGTGATGAGGTCATAGTCACGTGATCAGATCAGCTGATGCGTACCTCACCTGAGGGTGTGGACTAGGCCTATTTAACAAGGAGCTATTGTAGTATGTGGGTGTGGAAGGAAGGAGTTTGGCTGGAGACAGCCTGGAAGAGTCATTTCTGTTACAGTGTGTCAGTGCGCACCAGGAAGCAAGTTTCAGACCACCCGGGAATAGCACCTGGCGGTCCCTGCTGGCCTGCAGCCGCTTAGTTAAGCTCGTCCCAACAAGGGTAAGTCTGGGACCAGTGGTTCTCCAATCTGGAGTATTTTATGTTCTGTTTTGATTTTTGTTATCTGGACTTTGAACCTGTCATTAAAACCACTGAACTTGGAACAGAAAGCCTGTGTGTTTGCCTCATTACTGCGGCCCGGCCCATGCCTACCAGAGCGGATTACTACAATACGGAGATTTCAATTTTCCCCTACACTGTATACAGCTGTACACTTCTGATACAGTACCGTTTTTCTGCTTTTTGTACTGTGGTGTAATCCATACTGAGAGAGCATCTGTGTGTGACTCTGGAAATATATACGGAGATTTAAATTTTCCCCTACATTGTATACAGCTGTCTGCTTCTGATACAGTACCGTATATCTGCTCTTTGTATTACGGTCAAATCCATACTGAGTGAGCGTCTGTGTGTGACTCCGGAAATATATACGGAGATTTAAATTTTCCCCTACACCGTATACTGTTAGGGTCTGCGGAATGCACCAAATATATGAGGTAGAGAGATGTGTTCGCAGCCCGGGGTCCACCGTGCAGGCGGAACCTGCTGCTAGCAAAATGGCGCAAGACGCGAACTCTGTTATCCTGCAGAGTCGCCAAAATAAACACCGCAATGCGCTGTGGCAATATGTGCGAACTCTGTTATTTCACAGAGCCGCTAGAAGGAGTGCCGCAGCGCAATATGGCGATGTGTGCGAACTCACTGAACACAACTGAGTCGCAAAATAAACACGCTAGGGCGCTGTCTAGCGTTGAAAGCGAACCCTGTTACGTCACGGAGTCGCTGAGAAAAAGTTCTGTGTCCTGTCAGGCACCCAGGTATACAGTTAAGTGCTAAGCGAACATAGAACGTGATCATGCGCTAATGTCCTCGCGGGAGTCACCCGCAATCTATGGCGTCTGAACGCCAGGCCCTGAATATGGCAATCAAACTCCTCACCGGTTATGCCGGTAATCTAGGGCATCTAGGACACCGACCCTGACCAGCTAGCATACCAAACTCCTCACCGATTAAGTCGGTATTCTAGGGGCTTATTTCAGCCACCCTAACCACACACACGCATGACCACACTGGCGCAAAGCATATAATGGTTGATACTAGCGCATGGCGGCTCAGCATTGCCACCCTTTTATAATAACAGCTACAGGACCTGCCAGAAACAAGGACCAATGAAACTTGTTCCAGAACACCAGTAGTCACAGGACCTTCCTGGCAGACCAATAGGAGCTGCTGAAGTACCTGAGCATGTGACCCCTGATCTCCAATGAGAGATCTCACCCTGGGCATGCTCAGAAGGGAAAAACAAGGACTTTGTCCTAAAGTCGTCTGCTCGCTGCTAACCAGTACTGGCCACAATAGCAGAGTCTGGAGGAGCAGCAATAATTCTCTGCACACTGCCAGACTGGGCGAGACGCTGGGACCGACGTCTAAGCTGAGCAGAGTCCACTGCGGCCGGAGACGAATGGGAGACTGCAGCCGGAATGGCTCGAGATTCCCCCTGTGCAGAAGTGGGAACTCGACCCCCAACATCACCCACCCTCCTAGGGCCCCCCTTCTCTGGGCCTCTGGGCCTCGCTGCGTTCAAAAGCAGCGATGAGCTGCGGAGCGTGACCGTGCTCGGCAGGCTCCTAGGACCTATCCTCAGGCCCATAACCCCTCCAATCCACCAAATAAAATCTTTTGCCCCGTACCACCTTACACCCTACGATGGCGTTCACCTCATGGTCATCCGTAGACAAACCCGATGTCCCGGCAGATGACTCGGAAAACCGGGACATGAGCACGGGTTTCAAGAGGGATACGTGAAAGGTGTCGGAGATACCCAGGCGTGGTGGAAGAGCCAAACGGTATACTACAGGGTTAACCTGCTCGAGGACCTTGAAAGGACCCAGGTAGCGGGGTGCCAACTTAGTGGACTCAACTCTGAGCCTAATGTTTCGGGCAGAGAGCCACACCAAATGTTGGAGCGGGGCGCCGATGTGCGTCGGCGGAGGACCTCATCCTCTCCTTGGATGTCTGAATGGCATCCTGGGTACGGTCCCAAATGTCTCGTGCCTCCACAGCCCAGTCTGCCACCCTGGAGTCAGCGGAAGACACGGGCATGGGCACCGGAACCCGCGGATGCTGACCATAGTTCAGGAGGAATGGAGTCTGTCCGGTGGAGTCAGCCACAGCATTGTTTAGTGCAAACTCAGCCCATGGTAGCAAGGATGCCCAGTCATCCTGCCTGGCTGAGACAAAATGTCGTAGATAGGTGACCAAGGTCTGGTTGGCCCTCTCTACCAACCCATTCGTCTCAGGATGGTACGCTGAAGAGAGATTTAACTCAATACTGAGTAGACGACAAAGCTATCTCCAGAACCGAGACGCAAACTGGGACCTCGGTCACTGACAATTTTGTCCGGCATGCCGTGTAGACGGAAGATGTGCCTAACGAACAACGCTGCCAGAGCCCGTGCAGAAGGTAACCGTGGTAGCGGCACCAGATGCACCATTTTGGAGAAATGGTCAGTGATTACCCAAATGATGGTGCAACCCCGAGACTTGGGCAAGCCCACCACAAAGTCCATCCCAACCATCTCCCAGGGCCTGTCAGCCACCGGCAAAGGGTAAAGTAACCCAGCTGGCCGTTGTCATGGAGACTTATTCTTGGCGCAGGAGACACACGCCCGAACGTAGTCCCCAACATCACGGACCATATGAGGCCACCAGTATGTTCTCTCCAGCAATTCAGATGTCCTCTTTGCCCCAAAGTGTCCACCCACCCTGGACGAATGTGCCCAAGAGAGTACCTCCGGTCGCAAATTGGTAGGCACAAAAGTCTTGCCCGGGGGCACAGACTCTAGCGAAACCGGGGCCACTGTTCTCAGACTCTCTGTGGGGACAATAAGCCGAGGCTCCTCCACCTCCTCCTCAGAGGACACCACAGAGCGAGAGAGAACGTCGGAACGAATGTTCTTCTCTCCCGAGAGGAAATGGAGGGTGAAATTAAACCGGGAGAAGAGCAAGGACCATCTGGCCTGGCAAGAGTTAAGCCGCTGGGCTGTCTGCAGATACATCAAATTTTTGTGGTCGGTGAAGACTTGGAAGGGAAAGCGGGCCCCCTCCAACAGATGTCTCCACTCAGAGAAGGCCAACTTCATGGCTAGCAACTCCCTATCCCCGATGGAATAATTCCTCTCCGCTGATGTGAAGGTCTTAGAGAAGAAGAAGCAAGGATGCTTCCGACCTTGAGCATCCTTTTGGAAGAGGACTGCTCCAGCACCAACGGATGAGGCATCCACCTCCAATAAAAATGGCTTATCAACATCGGGGCGATGTAGGATGGGAGCGCTAGCAAAATGAGACTTAATAGAAGTGAAAGCCTTGGAGACCTCTTCCGACCACAATTTGGGATTTGCTCCCTTCTTGGTGAGGGCTACCAAGGGAGCTACCAAGGTAGAGAAATGGGGAATGAACTGGCGATAGTAATTAATGAACCCCATAAAGCTCTGCACCGCTTTAAGAGAGTGGGGTTCCTGCCAGTCCATCACAGCCTGTAGTTTGGCCGGATCCATAGCCAATCCCTGGGTTGAGATGATATATCCAAGGAAAGGTAAAGACTCCAGCTCAAACATACATTTCTCTAACTTAGCATAAAGGGAATTAGCCCGTAAGAGGTCGAAGACTCTGCAGACATCTCTCCGGTGGGAGTCAATATCTGGAGAGAAGATGAGTATATCATCCAGATAGACTACGACCGAGGTGGAGAGCATATCCCGGAAGATGTCATTGACAAAGTCTTGGAAAACGGCTGGAGTAATACAGAGCCCAAAGGGCATCACCAGATATTCGTAATGCCCATCCCTGGTATTAAAAGCCATCTTCCATTCGTCCCCCTCACGGATGCGAATCAGGTTATAAGCACTGCGCAGATCTAGTTTAGTGAATACCCTTGCTCCCCGAAGCCTATCAAAGAGCTCAGAAATCAGGGGCAACGGGTACTTGTTTTTAATGGTGATGGCGTTAAGACCCCTGTAATCAATACACGGACGTAAATCTCCGTTCTTCTCCACAAAGAAGAATCCCGCCCCTGCCGGTGACACCGACTTCCTAATAAACTCTCTTGCCAGGTTCTCCTGAATATATTGCGACATGGCCTCTGTCTCAGGAAGAGAGAGGGGATAGACCCTTCCCCGAGGAGGTTCTGCGCCAGGCAAGAGGTCGATAGGACAGTCATAGGGCGATGAGGCGGAAGAGTCTCCGCAGCCTTCTTGGAGAACACGTCTGCATATGACCAGTAGCACTTGGGAAGTGGAGTAAGATCTGCGGGTAACTCAGTAGTGGTAACCTGAACGCAACTCCTGACACACCTGCCTCTACATGCATCACTCCAACCCAGTATCCTACCCGAAGTCCACTCTATATGTGGGGAGTGGAAACGGAGCCAAGGTATACCTAGTAGGATCTCGTCTATTCCCTCGGGAAGGACGAGTAGGGAAATAAGTTCCTGATGGGAAGGAGATACAAACAATGCAAGTGGAACAGTCTTGTTATGATTTGGTAGCTGAGGAGAGCAGGCAAAAAAGGCAATACACCAGAGAGGTTGGAAACTACTGGATTGCAGTACCCTGACTAACCACCACAACTAAAGGCAGCCGTGGAGCGTACCTACGTTGGTCCTAGACGCCTCGTCACAGCCTGAGAAGCTAACTACACCTAAAGATAGAAAGAGGAAAACTATCTGCCCCGGAGCAGATCCCCAAAGAACATAGGAAGCCCCCAAACATGTAATGGCGGTTAGACAAGAGGAAATACAGACACAGACAGAAAATAGTATGAGCAAATGTTGGGGCCC
Source organism: Oophaga sylvatica (assembly GCA_033576555.1). Lineage (NCBI taxonomy): Eukaryota > Metazoa > Chordata > Amphibia > Anura > Dendrobatidae > Oophaga > Oophaga sylvatica. The sequence continues at coordinate 429,025,413 of JARQOD010000001.1, read as the reverse complement.
AATCTTCCTAGAAAGAAAAGGATAGGAAGGACACTTACTGCAATCCAAAAAACCCTAAAAAAATACCAACACACTAATTGCAAAAACACCTGAGATCACACGACCTCTACCACCTAAATTAGTTCTCTGGTGTAACAAAACTAAGCAGCAGCCACTGAAAAAACTGGAAAAGGCAAATGAACAAATAACAGTGGCTCAGAAAAACTGAGAGGAGCACAAGCCCCCAGAGGGGACCTGGCTGACCTCCACAGAAGTGCAGGACAAAATGCAAAAAGCAAGCACAAAAAATAAAAGCAGAAAATATCTTATCTGTTAGCAGAAGATGCAGGCAAGACACAGCAAGCTTCCAAGTGAACCAGGAACCAAAGTTGAGACAAGAACAATTGATCACCGGCAACCCTGATGGGAGGGAACCTCCCTTATATATGACCAGTCTGTAACACCTGATTGCCAATCTTCACAATGTTCATTGAATAGTTCAGTACTGTTTGCAACCACCAGAGGGAGCTTCTGCTCAGAATTAATTTCTAACTCATTCACAACAGTACCCCCCTTGAGGAGGGGTCACCGAACCCTCATTTGGGCAACCAGGTCGGTCAGGATGAGCTCTGTGATACGCACGGATCAGTCTCCTAGCATGGATGTCCGAAGCAAACACCCAAGAATTGTCCTCCTGACCATAACCTCTCCACTTAACCAAATACTGGAGTTTCCGTCTAGAAAAACGAGAATCCAATATTTTCTCAACCACATACTCCAGATTGCCCTCAACCAAAACAGGGTCAGGAGGCACAGCCATAGGAACCACTGGCTCGACAAACCTCTTCAATAAGGACTTGTGGAACACGTTATGGATCTTAAATGTCCCTGGAAGAAGTAAACGAAAGGAAACAGGATTAAGAATCTCCATGATCTTATAAGGTCCAATGAACCTAGGCTTAAACTTAGGAGATGCAACTCTCATAGGGATATTTCTTGAGGACAACCAGACCAAGTCCCCCACTTTAAACCGAGGACCATCAGTCCTATGCCGGTTGGCAAACCGCTGGGCCCTCTCCTGAGAGAGGGACAACCTCTCCACTACCTGGTCCCAAATCTGCTGCATACGCTCCACAACAGAGTCAACACCTGGACACACAGAAGCCTCCGTCTGTCCCAAAGAAAATCGAGGGTGAAACCCAAAATTGCAGAAAAATGGAGACATCAAAGTGGCAGAGCTAGCCCTATTATTAAGAGCAAACTCAGCCAAAGGCAAAAAAGAGACCCAGTCATCCTGATCAGCAGACACAAAGCATCTCAGATAAGTCTCCAATGTCTGGTTTGTTCTCTCAGTTTGTCCATTGGTCTGAGGATGAAAAGCCGAGGAGAAAGACAATTGAACACCAAGTTTAGAACAAAAAGTCCTCCAAAATCTGGAAACAAACTGGACTCCTCTGTCAGACACAATGTTCTCAGGAATGCCGTGTAACCGAACCACATGCTGAAGGAACAAAGGCACCAATTCGGAGGAGGAAGGCAACTTAGGTAATGGCACAAGATGTATGATTTTGGAAAACCTATCACAAATCACCCAGATAACGGTCATTCTCTGAGAAACAGGGAGGTCGGAAATGAAATCCATAGAGATATGGGTCCATGGTCTCTTGGGCACAGGCAATGGCATCAACAAACCACTAGAGCGAGAGCAAGGCTTGGAGCAAGAGCAAGTCCCGCAGGACTGCACAAATTCCCTGACGTCACGAGACAAAGTAGGCCACCAAAAGGACCAACTAACCAAGTCTCTGGTACCAAAAATTCCGGGATGACCAGCCAACGCGGAACAATGAATCTCAGACATCACACTCTTTTTCCACCGGTCTGGGACAAACAATTTCCCAATAGGGCAGCGCTCGGGTTTATCCTCCTGACACCCTTCCAGAGCCAGTCTCAAATTGGGCGAGATGGCGGAAAGAACTACACCCTCTTTCAAAATAACAGCAGGATCAGATAATCCAGAGAGAGTCCGCTTTAACATTCTTAGTGCCAGGAAGAAAGGAAACCACAAAATTAAAACGTGTGAAAAACAAGGCCCACCTGGCCTGTCTAGGATTAAGTCGCTTGGCTGATTCCAGATAAACCAGATTCTTATGGTCCGTGAGGACCACCACCTGATGTTTGGCTCCCTCCAGCCAATGTCTCCACTCTTCAAAAGCCCACTTCATGGCCAATAACTCCCGATTACCCACGTCATAATTACGTTCAGTTGGAGAAAATTTTCGAGAGAAAAAGGCACAAGGGTTACTTTTAGAGGTCTCTGGATCTCTTTGGGACAAAACGGCACCTGCCCCAATTTCAGAGGCATCAACCTCCACCTGAAATGGCAGAGAAACATCAGGCTGCCGTAGAACAGGAGCAGAAGTGAATCTCTGCTTAAGTTCTTGAAGCGCAGAGACTGCCTCAGGAGGCCAATTCACCACATCAGAACCCTTCTTGGTCAAATCAGTCAATGGTTTAACAATAACAGAGAAATTACCAATAAATTTACGATAAAAATTGGCAAAACCCAAGAATCTCTGAAGAGCCTTTAATGAAGTAGGTTGGACCCAATCACAGATGGCCTGAACCTTGACCGGGTCCATTTCAATAACAGATGGGGACAAAATGAATCCCAGAAATGAGATCCTCTGTACGCCAAAAAGACACTTTGATCCCTTCACATACAGAGCATTCTCTCTCAAAATCTGGAACACAGTCCGAACATGTTTCACATGAGAGTCCCAGTCATTGGAAAAAATCAAGATATCATCCAAATAAACAATCAGAAATTTATCCACAAAATCCCTGAAAATGTCATTCATGAAGGACTGGAAGACGGAAGGAGCATTAGTGAGCCCAAAGGGCATCACTAGGTACTCAAAATGCCCCTCTGGGGTATTAAATGCCGTCTTCCATTCATCCCCGTGCTTAATGCGAATAAGGTTATACGCCCCCCTGAGGTCAAGCTTGGTAAACCAAGTAGCACTTTTCACCCTGGAAAACAGGTCAGAAATCAAGGGTAAAGGATATTGATATTTCACAGTGATATTGTTCAAGAGATGATAATCAATACACAATCTTCATTGAATAGTTCAGTACTGTTTGTAACCACCAGAGGGAGCTTCTGCTCAGAATTCATTTCTAACACATTCACAACACAGTCTGGTGTGTAATTTGTGAGGGCAATGTCGACCCATTCACTACCCAAACAGTCACTGATTTGTCAAGCGCCACCAGAGGTATTGCATGACGGCGAGCAAAGTTAGAGGACATGAAGTTCCCCTCTGCTCCTGAGTCCACGCAAAGGTCGGCGGTGAGAGTGGAAGTGCCTACAGTGATTGTCCCTTTAAGTGTCATCTTGGAGGAAAATGCCGCTGTCTCTAGTGAACCTCCTCCCAGGGCCACTAGACGCGATCGATTCCCCGATCGCTGTGGACATTTGTTGGCATAGTGTCCTGTCTGCTGACAAAGGTTACAGATCACCGAGACTTAGGTCCTGCATGAGGAACCTCTGTGGCCTTTTGGGGTTCGGACGCCAGATCGGGGGATTCGAGAGGTTTGGCAAAGGTGGGAGCCAACCGAATCCTCTGCCTACACTGGGCCCGCTCCAACCTCCGCTCGTGAAAACGGAGGTCGATGCGGGTAGATATGGAGAAAGCTTCTCCAGTGTGGCGGGAATCTTCCTGGTAGCCAAAGCGTCTTTAACATGGTCAGCCAGTCCTCGCCAGTAGACTGGAATGAGAACTTTATCCGACCAGTCTAGCTCTGAGGCCAGAGTCCGAAACTGGACGGAAAACTGATTGACCAAAGACGAACCCTGTGCCAATGCCAACAGTTATAGCGCCGTATCGTGGGTGACCTGAGGTCCTAAAAAGACCATTTTAAGAGCCTCCAGGAAACGAGGAGCACTCCGCACCACACGATCGTCGCGCTCCCACAGCGGCGTTGCCCACTCCAACGCACTGCCCGAGAGTAGAGACAGTACAAAACCCACTTGTGCCCGATCCGTGGGGAAACGTGCAGCTAGAAGATCGAGCTGTATATAGCACTGACTCACGAATCCCCGACATTGCTTGCTGTCACCGGCAAACTTGTCAGGAAGCGGGAGGTGGGATAATGTAGGGGCAGAGGTGGCAGAGGACAAACTGGCTGCAGCCACGCTAGCAGCCTGAACAGCGACTGCGGTAACATCCACAGCTGAGGTTGTGCGCTCAAAAGCCGCCAACCTACCCTCCAGCTGCTGGATGTACTGTGGTAGACGCTGGTCATCCGCCATGTTACTAGCCAGACCCTGGCGCTAATATTATGTTAGGGTCTGCGGAACGCACCAAATATATGATGTAGAGAGGTGCGTTCACAGCCCGGGGTCCACCGTGCAGGTGGAACCTGCTGCTAGTAAAATAGCGCAAGAAACAAACTCTGTTATCCCGCAGAGTCGCCAAAATAAACGCCGTAACGCGCTGTGGCAATATGTGCGAACTCTGTTATTCCACACAGCCGCTAGAAGGAGTGCCGCAGCGCTATATGGCGATGTGTGCGAACTCACTTAACACCACTGAGTCGCAAAATAAACACGCTAGGGCGCTGTCTAGCGTTGAAAGTGAACCCTGTTGCATCACAGCCGCTGAGACAAACTTCTGTGTCCAGTCAGGCACCCAGATACACAGTTGACTGCTAAGCGAACATAGAACGTGATCATGCGCTAATGTCCTAGCGGGAGTCACCCGCAATCTATGGCGTCTGAACGCCAGGCCCTGAATACGGCAATCAAACTCCTCACCGGTTATGCCGGTAATCTAGGGCATCTAGGACACCGACCCTGACCAGCTAGCATACCAAGCTCCTCACCGATTAAGTCGGTATTGTAATGGTGTATTTCAGCCACCCTAACCACACACACGCATGACCACACTGGCGCAAAGCATATAACGATTGATATTAGCGCATGGCGGCCCAGCCATGCCACCCTTTTATAGTAACAGCTACAGGACCTGCCAGAAACAAGGACCAATGAAAAATTGTTCCAAAACACATGTAGTTTCAGGACCTTCCTGGCGGACCAATAGGAGCTGCTGCAGTACCTGAACATGTGACCCCTGATCTTCAATGAGAGATCTTACCCTGGTCATGCTCAGAAGGGGAAACGCAGGACTTCGTCCCAAAGACGTCTGCTCCAGCACTGGCTATAATAGCAGATCCAGAAGAGGCAGCAGCAAGTCTCCGCACAGTACTGGAATGGGCGAGACGCTGGGACCGACGTCTCTGATGAGCAGGCTCCACTGCGGCCGGAGACGAATGGGAGACCGCAGCGGGACTGGTTCGAGACTCCCCTTGTGCAGCAGCGGGAACTTGAACCCTAACATCCTCACAGTTCATTCCCCTTTGACTACTGGGCCTGTAAACTGGACACCTGGCCTGAATTGGCACAATATGCCTTACAGGAGCTCTCTTGCCCTGCTGGTAGTGTGCTATCAGAAAGAGTCTCCAGTGCTGCTGGATCAATCCTGACAGAAAGAAGGACCCGGCTGTCGACCCAAAATGTAGGTGATCTCACCTTCATTAAAATGAACCATGCCTGGGTTTCAAAGGATTTTGTACCACATTCCCCTGATGACACATAGGTTGCCAGCAAAATGGCTCGCTTTGTCCTCCTCTTCCTCCGACTTCTCCAATTCCTCCATTTGCAGCTGCTGAACGTCCAGCATACACCTCAACATATGCCAGTGTAAGGTCGGGACCGCCGCCATCTTGTATAGGGCCTATACCAGCCTCCATTTTGTCGGTTCACAGAGCCACAGACTGCTAACTACACAGGGCCTGTTAGCATATCCAGTACGACCGGTTTTGATGTCCACTATGAATCAAAAGGGCTTTAGTATGCTAATTAGTTTAGGCCAGTGTCTGAATAAGATGGTCATTAGTATGTTAAATAGCTCAGACTCAAGCCAGTATTTCCTGCTCCATATGAATTGCAGGCCAGTTAATATGCGTGCTTCAAAGCAAAGGGGAGGGCCTAACAGGTTTAAGAACTGTAGCCATGAACAGGCTGTCCTCAATCCATTTTGACTCAGAAGCCAAGAAGATGGACTAAGGAGGACCAAGAGACAGATTTGATTTGCCTTGCCAAGGGAGCAGCAGCACATGCTTTGGTAGACTGTCCAGCAACTAAAGACTGTTACCTGGGGACCGCAGAGCTCCCTGCCTCCCCATGTCCATACAACCCGGTAATATTGATCTATAGCTAATACCTTTAAGCCTTGTACATTATTGTGGTATTTTTACTCTGACTGCAAATCCATTGCAATTACGTTGTATAGCTTTACTGTATATTTCTGTAATTATCTAGGGCGCCCTTAAGGTAATTAAACCATAAAATTAATCTTGGGCTGATGCTTTTACTCTGATCACGAATCTTAGAATACCCAGTGGGTAACAGGACACCCTCCCCGGCGGCCATTTGCTCTAGGTGCAGTTCCCTTACTGACCTGAGAGACAAAGGGGGTGCCGAGAGCTGTACCTGTGGAGTTACGTCCCATTGGTGACGTGGGAGGAAAGGGGTCGTCCTTCACATTTGGTAGCGGCGGTGGGATCAGAAGCTGTGATACCCGGGCTACCGTGTGGCGGTCGGCTTAGTTCCTCACAATTGGTGGCAGCGGTGGGATCAGAGTATTAGTGTGCGTGGAACCCCTATTCCCAGACACTAGAGACTACCAGCAGTACTTTCGCTGCTGGGGTCTTAAGGTCAGCCCAGCACTAGACGGTCAGAGTGTAAATATAATGTTGTGTGCAAGGTCGGGGTTGCAGCTGTTTCAGCAACCAAAGGTTCCCAAGATGGCGGAAGGCACCAGGAGTAGGTCAAAGGGGGAGGCCAATGCTGTGGTCTATGAGGGGTTCGATACCGATGAGGGGGAGCTCAGCCAGGGCTCCCCAAGGAGCCCGACCCCGTGCTCAGTCTCACAGAGGACTGTCCACCCCCTGCCCGTCCCAGCCTGTCCAGATCGGAGGCCCTTTTCCAAGCGGCTATGGCACAGCTCGAGGCTGGTAATGACGCCGCCTATGACAGACTCCTGGTGGCGGCAGAGAAAGCAGCAGAGCGGGAGCAAGCAGCGGCAGAGAGAGCAGCGGAGCGGGAGCATACAGAACGTGTGTTGCAGGCTACAGAGCGCTGTGAAGCTGCAGAGCGCCGGCACCAACTGGAGATGGCTCAGCACGGGCCCCCGCTGGACGCACCAGGCCCACCGGAGACAAGGGCTTCCAAGGTCCGGGCGGAGGACTTTCCCTTGCTTGAAAAGGATGGAGACCTGGATTCCTTTCTGCTGGCTTTTGAGAGGACCTGCTTCCAACATCATCTGGCCCCGGATCAGTGGGCAAGGTACCTGACCCCCTGTTTGAGGGGTAAGTCCCTGGAAGTTTTGGGGGACTTACCTGACGGGGAGGAGCAGGACTACAACAGCATCAAGCGGGCCCTGATCCAGCACTACAACCTCACCCCGGAGTCGTACCGCAGGAAGTTCAGGAGCCTGCAGCGGGGCTCAAAGGACACCTGGACCGACCACATGCGGGCCCTGCTGAGAGCTGCGGAGCACTGGACCTCGGGTCTAGAGCTCACTACCCGCCAGGAGGTATAGGAACTGTTTGTCATGGAGCAATTCTTGTGGAACTGCCCAGAGGACCTCCAGCAGTTCCTCCGTGACTGGAAACCAAAGGGGGCTTCTGCTACAGCTGCCCTGGCAGACGAGTATGCCAACAACAGGGCGCCGGAGCCAAAGAAGCCTGCCAGCAGCACCTGGAGAGGGGGTAAGCCCAATCCTGCCCCAGCCCCATATCCAGCCCCAGAGTGCAAGGGGTGTACCCCCGGCTGCCCTCTCCAGGCCAGGAACAGAACCCAGACGTTGTCATAATTGCAATCAGCCAGGACACTTTAAGGCTGCGTGTCCCCAGCGCCAGAAGGCCCCATCCCTGTCCCAGAAACCGACCACTATTTTGTGTGTGGGAGGGGGTGGTGGGAGGTCCCTAGACAATTACCAACCCGTCACCATCGGCCGCTCAGCGGTCATGGGACTACGGGACACAGGCGCTGAACGAACCCTGGTACGTCCTGAGGTGGTGTCCCCTCAAGACTTGGTACCTGGGAAAACCCTTTCCGTCTCCGGAATTGGAGGCGTTGAACCGGCGCTACCCGTTGCCTAGGTGTATTTGGACTGGGGCGCCGGGAGGGGGATGCGGGAGGTGGGAGTAATGCCGAATATTCCTGCAAATGTGTTGCTTGGGACCGATTTGGGGCGGCTAGTGTCCCAGTATGTGGCCACTGAACCCCCAAGTTCGGCTCCCCAAGAATGTCATGACTCTACTGTGAATGCTAATGTTAATGTATTGAATGTGCCTCCAACAGTGGAGGAGGGAGTGAAACCTGATGGTAAGCCATGCACTGACACTACACACACAGGGCTCACAGTGAGGACAGGTGAGGAGGCTGCAAGGGAGAGCTCAGAGGTGGGGGGAGGGGCTGCTATGGGCAGTGTAGGGCCCCTAAGTGAACCCAGCCTGCTGAGTCTAGGGCCCCTGCAGGAAGAGGAACAGGCCATGGGGGGAGGGGGTGTCCCGGGAGAGGAGCCACCAGGTAAGACCCCAGGGCAGGAGTTCCCCACATCCGGGATTTCAGGAAGTCAGGGAAGTCTGCCTGACCCGGCGACTTGGTCAGGGGACGAGGGAAAGCAGGCGCTACCCGTGGTCTCAGCGGTCGTGGCCGCTGTTACCAGGAGTGGGAGCGCTGAAGCCCAAGGAGCCTCGCGGAGGTCCGACAGTTTCCCCTCTCCGACCAAGTGGCTGCCGAGTTAGACAGTAGCCAGGAGACAGATCCCGGGGAACTGACAGAGGACATGGCAGTTTCATCAATTCTTGCCACATCAAGTCAGGGATTTCAGGCAGCGTTGGAAGCTGACACTAGCCTGAAGACTCTCAAGGAGCAGGCGGCTGTAATGTATGTGGTACAGTTCATATAGCGTCTTGTGCTTGGGTGCGATGAAAATACTTGAGACACAGGTTGATAAAGAAAGTCTTGTATTGCTTCATACAAATTGGCAAAAATAAACACACAGGTTGCAAACACAGAAGCAGGAGACACAGCAGGCCAGAGTAATCTAAGCTCAGCAATAACTCTCCACAACAGATTCAGATCTTCTTCTCTGTTACCGCAAGTCCATGCAAACGTGAGGCTCTCAAGAGCAGAGTTCAGAGTCCACAAGTGCTTCAGAGTTCCTCAGTAGGAATGGCTGGAGTACAAGGTCCAAGGCTTCAGGAGTCAGAACACAGGTTCACTGCAGGCTAGATTCTGAAGCACTGATTGCTCAGCTGTGGCTGTTTAAGAAGCAAACGGAGAGAATCAGGGCGGGAACATGCAAGCTGGAAAACTCCATTTTGACTGAGGGCAAGATAGCTGCAGCAAAACAGAAAGCAAAATGGCCGACGAACAAACTGAGTTTCAGAAACAGATACACAGAACCTTACATTACTCCCCCCTTAGGGACAACCTCCGGATGACCTCAGACCAGGCTTGTGTGGGTACCTCTGATGAAACTGACGGAGCAAGCGAGGAGCATTAACGTTATTGACTGGCTCCCATGAGTTGTCCTCCACTGGGTAGCCCTGCCATTTAATCAGATATTGTAACTGATTTCTATATAACCTGGAATCTAAAATCCTTTCCACCACAAATTCTTCCTGACCATCGACTAGCACTGGGTCAGGGCAAGGAGAAGAACGTCCAGGAAACGTATTGGGTGTCGCAGCCTTTAGTAGGGATACATGAAAGACAGGGTGGATTCTCATAGTTCTGGGCAATTGAAGACGACAAGCAACGGCACTTATAATCTTACTGATTTTATAGGGTCCAATGTACTTATGTCCCAACTTAGACGATGGAATCCTTAACTTAAGATTTCTGGTTGACAGCCAGACCAGGTCTCCTACCTTAAAAGCTGGTGCAGGTTTACGAAATTTATCTGCTGCCTTCTTGTACCTTTCCTGAGCCGTTCCAGATTCTCCTTTAGAAGATCCATATTCTTCTGTAAAGTCGTGACTCTTTCAGCCACTGCTGGCAAAGGCGTCTCTATGGGAAATCGTGGTAGAATGTTAGGATGATAACCTAGATTAGAGTAAAAAGGAGACTGTTTAGTGGAGGCACTCTGAGAGTTGTTGTAAGAGAACTCAGCCAATGGAAGTAGATCCACCCAATCATCCTGTAGGTGGCAGATAAAGCAGCGGAGATACTGCTCCAGGGTTTGATTGGTTCGTTCGGTTTGTCCATTAGTCTGGGGATGAAAAGCAGAAGAAAGGTTTACTTTAATGTCCAATGCTGCACAGAAATTTTGCCAAAACCTAGAAGTGAATTGCACCCCTCGATCCGAAATAACCTCATCCGGTACTCCATGTAAACGAAACACATCTTTAATCATCAAATCTGATGTCTGTTTTGCAGTGGGTAAGCCGACACAAGGGATAAAATGAGCTGCCTTTGTTAAACGGTCAACCACCACTAGAATAGTGTTCTTCCCTTGAGAGGTTGGTAATTCCACAATGAAGTCCATAGAAATGGATCCCCACGGGCGGGACGGGGTGGGAAGAGGCTGTAACAGACCAGTTGGTGAAGAGCGAGGTGTTTTGCATCTTGCACAAACCTCACACGAAGTGACATAGTCCAAAACATCCTTCCTACAAGTGGGCCACCAAAAGAAACGAGAAAGAAATTCCTGTGTCTTTAGAATTCCTCTATGCCCGGCTATTTTGGAATCGTGAATGAGTTGCAATACTCTCAATCTGACTGTTTCAGGTATATACAGACGTTGTCCCAGAATCCACACACCATTCTTAAAGACAAGACTTACGTCCCTTGGGGGTTGAGCCAAAAAAGAATCCGCATGGTATGCTTCCTTGATGTCTTTAATTAGGTCTTGATGATGAATCACTCCTAGGAATCTAGAGTCAGGAAGAATAGTCTTAGGAGGAGTAATTGGACGTGTCTCTGCTGAGTAAATCCTAGAGAGTGCATCAGCCTTTCCATTGCGCGATCCTGGTCTATAAGAAATAATAAAATTAAATTGGTTTAAGAAAAGATTCCAGCGAGCCTGGCGAGGAGTCAGGCACTTAGCCGACCTGATAAACTCAAGATTACGATGGTCTGTCAGAACGACTATTTGCTGTGCAGCTCCTTGAAGAAGGTGTCTCCATTCTTTGAAGGCGGCAATAATGGCCAACAACTCTCTATTGCCCACATCGTAGTTCTTCTCAGCCGAAGACAACTGCTGGGAAAAGAAGGCACAGGGATGCAAGACATTCTTCTCACCTGTTCTCTGAGAGAGTATAGCTCCCACGGCACAGTCTGAAGCATCCACCTCTATTATGAAGGCAAGCTCTGGGTTGGGATGTACTAGGATAGGTGCAGTGGTAAATTTATCTTTTAGACGGGAAAATGCTTCCTGGGCTTGGGGAGTCCAGGAGAACTTAGACTCTTTCCGGGTAAGTTGGGTGATAGGTGACACTACCTCAGAGAAATTTCTAATGAAACGTCTATAGAAGTTTGCAAACCCGATGAAGCGCTGTACCTCCTTCACATTTCTAGGACTTGGCCAATCATTGATGGCTTGGGTTTTACTTCCATCCATACTAATTCCTTGTGTAGACAGTACATACCCCAGAAATTGAATTTCGGTCTTATGGAATTCACACTTTTCAAGCTTGATGTAAAGATGATTTTGTCTTAGACGTTCCAAGACCATTCTCACATGTCCATGATGTTCCTCTGTGGAGTTAGAAAAAATTAAAATATCATCCAAATAAATTACCACGAATGTATCTAGGAGATCCCTGAAGATGTCATTCACCAAGTGTTGGAAAGTGGCTGGGGCGGTACTCAGACCAAAAGGCATAACCAGATATTCAAAGTGTCCATAGCGTGACCTGAATGCAGTCTTCCATTCATCCCCAGGTCTAATACGGACTAAGTTATAGGCCCCACGAAGATCTAGTTTAGAAAAAATTTTGGCATGTCGCACTCTCTCCAATAACTCAGGGATTAAAGGCAATGGATAACGGTTTCTAATAGTAACCTTATTGAGTTCCCTATAGTCTACGCATGGTCTCAGGGATCCATCTTTCTTCTTTACAAAGAATATGGGTGCCCCTGCAGGAGATGAAGAGGGGCGTATGAAGCCCTTGGCTAGATTTTCGTCTATGTACTCTTTAAAGCCTTTAGCTCGGGCCCCGCCAGGGGGTAGATCTTACCAAAAGGTATCTCTGCTCCAGGCAATAATTCAATTGGACAATCATATGGACGGTGAGGAGGAAGCTGGTCAGCGTTCTTCTTGTCACATAAATCCACATAGTCCTGGTATACAGCTGGTAGTTCAGGGACTGACATGGTTCCTTTAGGAACAGAGCAAGCTGAAATTTTTGGACTCATCTGTTTCTCTGGAAAGTGTAATTCCTTGGTCTCCCAGTTAATGGTAGGATTCTGAGCCTGCAGCCATGGTAGCCCTAGAATAATGGGAAAGTGAGGAGAAGAGATAAGCATAAAGGACAGTTTCTCTTGATGATCTTTACCCATAAGAACCTTTAAAGGCTCTGTTTCCTGATCCACTGGTCCAGAGGTCAGCAGGGAGCCATCCACAGTTTCCATCTGTACTGGAGTAGCCTTCTTCACTGAACGTATTCCCTGTTTTAGAGCAAAGGAGACATCCATAAAATTTCCACTTGCACCTGAGTCGATCATAGCAGAGCTAGACACCCAGGCTGAGTCAACCCAGAGTTTGATGGAAAGAAAACAGTGAGAATTGTTTTTCTTACAACTCAGCTGGGACACCGCTGAGGAAACTTGAAAGATGGCAGCATTTACACAGTCAACGTCCTCAGAGGTAACGGAGTTTAAGTCCGAGAAATCAAGATCTGTTGCTGCAGCTCTCTCTGGAGCCTGAGGCTCGGACCTGACAGATCCCCTCTCGCAACACTCACAATGAATGAGTGCTGCAGTAGTCTTGCGAGAACGGCTGGGACAGTTAATAATAAAGTGCCCTGACTTACCACAATAAAAACATAGATTCTCCTTAAAACGATGTTCCTTGCGTGCATCACTAACCCGTCGTAGTAAAGAGTCTACCTGCATGGGTTCAGGTTCAGGTTCCCGTGTAATCCTATTCAAAGGTTCCTTAGCTGGAGAGGAAGGTAGGAAAAGGTTAGTACGATTGCTTTCGAACCATCTCTCTTGCCTGCGTTCAGTTAAACGAGTATCAATACGGATGCAGTAGTTAATAAAGTCACCTAACGCAGTGGGAGGGTCGGCACGAGCAAGTTCATCCTTAATCAATGGGGATAACCCCTTTCGAAAAATAGATTTTTTGGCGGAATTGTCCCAGGTGGTATCAAGGGCCCATCTCCTGAAATCCAAGGCATATTCAGCTACCGAGTGCTTACCTTGGCGCAAAGCTAACATGGCTGCTTCAGCTGTTGCACCTCGATTGGGGTCATCAAACACCTGCCCCATGGCTGAAATAAAATCATCAAGGTGATTCAAACAATCATCCTCAGTCTCAATCAGAGGGTTTGCCCATATCAAAGCCTTGTTGGTAAGCAACATAATTATAGTAAGCACCTTAGATCGTTCAGTAGGAAATTGTGAAGCATGTGCAGAAAAAAAAGATTGCATTGATTAACAAATCCCCTGAATTTTTCACGTTCACCACCAAAACGAAAAGGGGGCAACTTGGGAATCCCAGAACTCGGGGCCACGGCAGGAGCCTGGACTCGCCCCTCCAGAACCTCAATCCTGGCTCGCAAATCCTGGGTAGTCTGTCCAACCACTTGCAAATTGTGATTATTTAGGTCCTGAAGATTTGTAAAACGGGTCTTTATATTCTGCAAATCTGCAAGGATATTATCAGTCACTCCGCAAAGTTCCTTTATGCGGGCCTCCATTTTCCAGATCTTTTAAGACAGGATACTGGAAGAAGAGGAGAGAAAAAAAACAATAGTGTTCACCTGTGGCAACACTGAAGAAAGAAAAAACTTTAAGGGAACTGCTCACCTGGAATGGTTGTGAGAAGTCACAACCACTATCATCACAGAAAGCTTTCAACCAGACATCTGATATCCAGAGTTTCAGCAGACAAAAAGAGAAGAGAAAAAAAAAAAACAATAGTGTTTACCTGTGATAACACTGCAGAAAAAAAAACTTAAGGGAATTGCTCACCTGGAATGGTTGTGAGAAGTCACAACCACTGTCATCACAGAAAGTACAACCGGACATCCGATATCCACAGTACAGCAGACAAGCCTTTCCAGACCCAGCAGACACTAACGTTTGGCTTCAGAATCTTGTAATGTATGTGGTACAGTTCATATAGCGTCTTGTGCTTGGGTGCGATGAAAATACTTGAGACACAGGTTGATAAAGAAAGTCTTGTATTGCTTCATACAAATTGGCAAAAATAAACACACAGGTTGCAAACACAGAAGCAGGAGACACAGCAGGCCAGAGTAATCTAAGCTCAGCAATAACTCTCCACAACAGATTCAGATCTTCTTCTCTGTTACCGCAAGTCCATGCAAACGTGAGGCTCTCAAGAGCAGAGTTCAGAGTCCACAAGTGCTTCAGAGTTCCTCAGTAGGAATGGCTGGAGTACAAGGTCCAAGGCTTCAGGAGTCAGAACACAGGTTCACTGCAGGCTAGATTCTGAAGCACTGATTGCTCAGCTGTGGCTGTTTAAGAAGCAAACGGAGAGAATCAGGGCGGGAACATGCAAGCTGGAAAACTCCATTTTGACTGAGGGCAAGATAGCTGCAGCAAAACAGAAAGCAAAATGGCCGACGAACAAACTGAGTTTCAGAAACAGATACACAGAACCTTACAGCGGCACAGCCTCCCCTGGAGTCCGACCGCGATCGAGTGGTCTGGGACCAGGGACGGCTGTACCGGGTAACGGTCCAGCAGGGTTTCACCGGAGGCGTGGCCCAGGGACCGACAGTTAGTGGTACCCCATCCGTTCAGGGCGGAATTGTTGCGGATCGCACACGAGATTCCAATGGCCGGACACCTAGGGATCACTAAAACCAGGGCCAGGCTAGCTCAGCATTTCTACTGGCCTGGAATGAGGACCGAGGTGATAGCCTACTGCCATTCGTGTGACATCTGTCAGAGGGTGGGGAAGGCGGGGCCGTGCCCCAAAGCCCCACTGGTAACTCTGCCCATCATCGAAGAGCCTTTCTCGAGGGTGGCTGTGGATCTCATTGGACCTCTGTCCACTCCCAGCCGCTCCGGGAAATGCTTCATACTAACGGTAGTGGACTATGCCACCCGGTACCCGGAGGCGGTAGCTTTGTCATCCATTTGGGCTGACAAAGTGGCCACTGCCTTACTGGAGATTTTCTCCAGAGTGGGGTTTCCCAAGGAAATGCTCACCGACCGAGGGACCCAGTTCATGTCGCAGCTGATGGAGTCTCTCTGTAAGCATGTACAGGTGCAACATCTGGTGGCCAGCCCGTATCACCCACAGACCAATGGCTTGTGTGAGCGGTTCAATGGCACCTTACAGCAGATGCTGAAGATGTTGGTCGACTCCCAGGGAGAGACTGGGAGCGGTATCTCCCACACCTGCTGTTTGCCTACCGGGAGGTTCCACAGGCCTCAACGGGGTTCTCCCCCTTTGAGCTCCTGTACGGGCGACGTGTACGGGGGCCCCTTGCTCTGGTGAAGGAAGCATGGGAAGGGGATTTAGCCACCCCTGGAGTGTCAGTCATTGAGCATGTCGTGCGCTTCCGGGACCGAATGATGGCCTTGACACGGCTGGTGCATGACAATATGGCACAAGCTCAGGCTGACCAGAAGCGATGGTACGACCAGAATGCTTGTGAGCGGACCTACCAGGTGGGTCAAAAGGTGTGGGTACTGGTCCCCGTACCCAAAAACAAGCTTCAGGCGGCCTAGGAGGGTCCATACCTCGTGCACGAGCAGCTCAACGCCGTCACCTACCTGGTCACCCTGGACCACGCCCGTGGAAGGAGGAAGGCCTTCCATGTGAACATGATGAAGGCTCATCATGAGCGGGAGGCTTATGCCCACCCAGTGTGCAACCTTCCAGAGGACGGAGAGGCAGAAGCCCTCCTGGATCTGCCACCCTAGCGAAGGAGAGGGTGCGGTAGGGCGCATGGGGGAACACAGGAATGTGATACCCCCTAGCGCCCTCAAAAGCCGGGAGGTGTAAGGTCGGGACCGCCGCCATCTTGTATAGGGCCTATACCAGCCTCCATTTTGTCGGTTCACAGAGCCACTGACTGCTAACTACACAGGGCCTGTTAGCATATCCAGTACGACCGGTTTTGATGTCCACTATGAATCAAAAGGGCTTTAGTATGCTAATTAGTTTAGGCCAGTGTCTGAATAAGATGGTCATTAGTATGTTAAATAGCTCAGACTCAAGCCAGTATTTCCTGCTCCATATGAATTGCAGGCCAGTTAATATGCGTGCTTCAAAGCAAAGGGGATGGGCCTAACAGGTTTAAGAACTGTAGCCATGAACAGGCTGTCCTCAATCCATTTTGACTCAGAAGCCAAGAAGATGGACTAAGGAGGACCAAGGGACAGATTTGATTTGCCTTGCCAAGGGAGCAGCAGCACATGCTTTGGTAGACTCTCCAGCAACTAAAGACTGTTACCTGGGGACCGCAGAGCTCCCTGCCTCCCCATGTCCATACAACCCGGTAATATTGATCTATAGCTAATACCTTTAAGCCTTGTACATTATTGTGGTATTTTTACTCTGACTGCAAATCCATTGTAATTACGTTGTATAGCTTTACTGTATATTTCTGTAATTATCTAGTGCGCCCTTAAGGCAATTAAACCATAAAATTAATCTTGGGCTGATGCTTTTACTCTGATCACGAATCTTAGAATACCCAGTGGGTAACAGGACACCCTCCCCGGCGGCCATTTGCTCTAGGTGCAGTTCCCTTACTGACCTGAGAGACAAAGGGGGCGCCGGAGAGCTGTACCTGTGGAGTTACGTCCCATTGGTGACGTGGGAGGAAAGGGGTCGTCCTTCACATTTGGTAGCGGCGGTGGGATCAGAAGCTGTGATACCCGGGCTACCGTGTGGCGGTCGGCTTAGTTCCTCACAGCCAGTTTTTCCACCTCCCTAACTGTTCTGTACCCCCCCAGGGCCGCTGTCAGCACCTGGGCAAGTGCTGGTGCCCTGAGCAGGTGGGGGGGCCCACTCGCCGTCAGAGACACCGGCGTACTATAAGGGGCCCTGTGCCAGTTCCCGGCGCCCACTAGTGTGCCCCCCCTGCCTGCTCAGGGACCCAGCACTTGCAATACTTACCTCTCCCTGCTCCACCGCTGTGACGTCTTCCGCGTTTCCTGACAGTGACATTCAGGTCAGAGAGCGCGATGACGTCACGTCTGTGCGCCCTCTGCCTGAACAGTCACAATGCAGAGAGCTGGAAGATGGCGACACTGAGGAGTCCAGAGTAGAGCAGTGCCCAGCAAGGAGAGGTATTTCTTTTTTTCTATGTTTGGAGCAATATATGGGGAGCATTATACACTGGAGAATTATATATGGGGCCCATCATACACTTGAGCATAATTGATAGGGCCCATTATACACTGGAGCATTATATATGGGGCCCATCATACACTGGAGCATTATAAATGGGGTCCATCATACACTGGAGCATCATATACGAGGCCCATTATACACTGGAGCATCATATGGGGCCCATTATATATGGAGCATTATATAGGCCCATCATACACTGGAGCATCATCCATGTGGCACATCATATACTGGAGCATCATATGGGGCCCATTATATATGGTGCATCATATGGGGCACATTATATATGGAGCATCACATGGAGCCCATTATATATGGGGACCATTATATTTGGAGCATTATATGGGGCTCATCATACACTGGAGCATCATATATGGGGCCCATCATATACTAGAGCATCATATGGGGTTCATTATTTATGGGGCATCATATAGGGCCCTTTATATATGGAGCATCATATGGAGCACATATGGGGCCTATTCTGTATGGAGCATTATATGGAGCCCATTCTGTATGGAGCAATATATGGGGCTTATTATTCTGTATAGAGCAATATATGGGGCTCATTATTCTGTATGGCGCACTATGTGGTGCCCATAATACTGTATGGAGGACTATACTGTCCGGTTTTTGAGCTATTGTAGAAATTACAATAGATATCACTCATGTAATGTAAGAAGTGAAGTATTTGGCATTGTACTATACCTATATTTCTCTGCCATATCGCAGCATCATGAATTGTGGTATGTGTTAAAGGGGCCCACTGAGACTCTTTGGCCCGGGGCCCACGAAAACCTGGAGCCAGCCATGCCCCCCCACAACTTTAGCCAAATAACCCCCAGTTTTCAATGCGTTACTATTATTATAAAGTAAATTAAGGTTGACAAGCTTAAGTCATAAGAATTGATGTCGTTGGCATTGAAATGGGCACTGTAGGTGTGTTTACTGTCCTCCACTCACTGCCGACTTTTATTCCCCATTGACTTGCATTGGGGTCAGGTTTCCGACTCCGACTCAATTTTTTCCGATAGTCTGCCGACTTCGTTCGACTCGACTTTTGGAAGAGTCGGATGGTCCGAAACCCGACTCGACCCTCCCAGAGGCAAAGTCGCTCATCTCTATTGGACAGGTGATGTGAAGTGTCTGGTTTTCTCCACACATACCGCTTAGAATTAGCACCAAAAAGTTCTATCTTCATCTCATCAGACCTGAGAATCTTATTTTTCATAGTCTGGGAGTCCTTCATGTGTTTTTTGCAAACTCTATGCGGACTTTCATATGTCTGGCACTGAGGAGAGGCTTCCGTCGGGCCACTCTGCCATAAAGGCTCAACTGGTGGAGGGGTGTAGTGATAGTTGACTTTGTGGAACTTTCTCCCATCTCCCTACTGCATCTGTGGAGCTCAGCCACAGTGATCTTGGGGTTCTTCTTTACCTCTCTCACCAAGGCTCTTCTCCATGACTGCACAGATTGGCTGGACGGCCAGGTCAAGGAAGATTTTGGTGGTCTTAAAATTTCTTCAATTTAAGGATTATGGAGGCCACTGTGCTCTTAGAAACCTTGAGTACTGCAGAAATTCTTTTGTAACATTGGCCAGATGTGTGCCTTGCTACAATTCTGTCTGAGCTCTTTGGCCAGTTCCTTTGACCTCATGATTCTCATTTGGTCTGACCTGCACTGTGAGCTGTGTGGTCTTATATAGACAGGTGTGCGCCTTTACAAATCAAGTCTTATCAGTTTAATTAAACACAGCTGGACTCTGTTGAAGGAGTAGAACCATCTCAAGGAAGATCACAAGGAAATGGACAGCATGTGACTTAACTATGAGTGTCTGAGCAAAGGGTCTGAATACTTATGACCATGTGATATTTCAGTTTTTCTTTTTTAATAAATGTGCAAAAATTTCTACATTTCTGTTTTTTTCAGTCAAGATGGGATGCAGAGTGTACATTAATGAGAAAAAAAGAAGTTTTTTGAATTTACCAAATGGCTGCAATGAAACAAAGAGTGAAAAATTTAAATGGGTCTGAATACTTTCAGCACCCACTGTACAGTCATGGACAAAAGTTTTGAGAATGACACAAATATTCATTTTTACAAAGTCTACTGCTTCACTTTTTCTAATGGCAATTTGCATATACTCCAGAATGTTATAAAGAGTGATCAGCTTAACAGCAATTACTTGCAAAGTCAATATTTGGCTAGAAAATGAACTTTATCCCCCAAAACACATTTCAACATCATTGCAGCCTTGCCTTAAAAGGACCAGCTAACCTCTTTTCAGTGATTGCTCCATTAACACAGGTGTGGGTGTTGATGAGGACATGGCTGGAGATCAATCTGTCATGATTAAGTAAGAATGACACCACTGGACACTTTAAAAGGAGGCTGGTGCTTGGCATCATTGTTTCTCTTCTGTTAACCATGGTTATCTCTAAAGAAACACGTGCAGTCATCATTGCAATGCACAAAAATGGCCTAACAGGGAAGAGTATCGCAGCTAGAAAGATTGCACCTCAGTCAACAATCTATCGCATCATCAAGAACTTCTAGGAGAGAGGTTCCATTGTTGCCAAAAAGGGTTCAGGGCGCCCAAGAAAGACCAGCAAGCCCAGGACCGTCTCTTAAAAGTGTTTCAGCTGCGGGATCGGGCTACCAGCAGTGCAGAGCTTGCTCGCTTGCTCAGGAATGGCAGCAGGCAGGTGTGAGTGCATCTGCACGCACTGTGAGGCGGAGACTCTTGGAGCAAGGCCTGGTCTCAAGGAGGGCAGCAAAGAAGCCACTTCTCTCCAGAAAAAACATCATGGACAGACTGATATTCTGTAAAAGGTACAGGCAGTGGACTGCTGAGGACTGGGGTAAAGTTATTTTCTCTGATGAATCCCCTTTTCGATTGTTTGGGACATCAGGAAAACGCCTGTCACGCTGTCACTGTATACAGGAGGTCCGGGGTCTATGCTGACCCTAAGCTGGGGCCCTGACTAATCCCTCTACCTGGAGGTACTGTTGATGGTACAGAGGTCCAGGCCGTCAGCGTAACCCTATCTCCTGTGAATCCCTGACCCTCGGTAATCTAGTCCTGAGAAGGACCCTGATCACCACCACAGGGAACGGGAAGATAAATGCCTACACACAGTATAAGACGAACGAGACAGTACAAGGGGTAAAATAAAAGACCACCTTGCATACAAAACTCACTCCACAAATACAGAGGGAACACCAACGGGTAAGGAGATAAATAATAAAGCGAGGAGAGGAGAAAACCACACCAGGTCTCTTCACTTCAGACTTCACAATACCACGATCCGCTCTGCTGGTCTGCATGAATGCTTTCACCGACACTTCCCTACCAGACTGGCAGGTATTTGAAGGAATCTCATTAGTGCAGCATTAACTGCAGCTGGGCGAGGCTGGGCCTCGTCTAGCACAGAGAGAGGGAGAATTAACTCCCTCACTGCCGACAAACACCAAGCACCAAAAACTCAGCTGTGAGAAGTCAGGTTGTGTAATCGCGACGATCTTCGTGACGACACACCCGTGACAGTACCCCCCCTTCTACGAGGGGCCTCCGGACCCTCAGGGCCAGGTTTATCTGGGTGAGTTGTGTGGAAGGCCCGAATTAATCGGTCTGCGTTAATATCCGACGCAGGAACCCACGTCCTCTCCTCAGGACCATACCCCTTCCAATGAACCAGGTACTGAAGGGACCGGCGATTCCGACGTAAATCGATGATTTTCAACACCTGAAACTCCAAGTTACCATTGACCACCACAGGAGGAGGAGGTAAAGGTGATGATATCACCGGCGCCACATACCTCTTAAGCAACGATCTGTGGAACACATTGTGATAACTAAATGGCTCAGGGAACAAAACATAGAGATTTTGGGTCCATGGCCTGGAAACTCCCCAGATCTTAA
Source organism: Oophaga sylvatica (assembly GCA_033576555.1). Lineage (NCBI taxonomy): Eukaryota > Metazoa > Chordata > Amphibia > Anura > Dendrobatidae > Oophaga > Oophaga sylvatica. The sequence continues at coordinate 429,003,876 of JARQOD010000001.1, read as the reverse complement.
TCCCATTGAGAACTTGTGGTCAATCATCAAAAGACGGGTGGACAAACAAAAACCTAAAAATTCTGACAAAATGAAAGCATTGATTGTGCAAGAATGGACTGTTATCAGTCAGGATTTGGTCCAGAAGTTGATTGAGAGCATGCCAGGGAGAATTGCAGAGGTCCTGAAGAAGAAGGGTCAACACTGCAAATATTGACTTGCTGCATTAACTCATTCTAACTGTCAATATAAGCTTTTGTTACTCATATGTTTGCAATTATTATATTTCTGTCTGTGATAAAAACATCTGTCAAACACACATAAAAACCAGAGGGCAGCAGATCAAGTGATAATATAATATTTTTTGTCATTCTCAAAACTTTTGGCCATGACTGTACAGCAGTTTTTGTTCTGGCCACAAGAATTTTTAAGCCACCACCATGACAAGGTAGACTCTTATGGCTGGGCCCTACTCTGCTCTAACCTATTAAATATTTCCTAAAATATCCATTACTCTTTTTAGGTATATTTTTATGTATTTTTCTTTAAGGAATGAGTCACATACATTTTTTTTTAAATGACCATTAATATCACATACAAGGGATAAATACCGTCACACCATGATCAGGCCACATATTACCACCATATAGTGACTGAATACTACAATACTGATTATTAATAAAAAAAAACACAATACTATGTGTCATTATACACAGGAGCTGTATATTTACTGTCAGTGTACAGGTAATACAGTGATCAACAGTGACATTATACACAGGAGCTCTGTATATAGTGTATAATGTACATGCAATACAGTGATCACCAGTGATATTATGCACAGGAACTCTGTATATAGTGTCAGTGTACAGGTAATATACAGTGAACACCAGTGACATTATAGACTGGGACTCTGTATATAGTGTCAGTGTACAGGTAATGCAGTGATCACAAGTGACATTATACACAGGAGCGCTGTAAATAGTGTCAGTGTAGAGGTAATATAGTGATCACTAGTGACATTATAAAAAGGAGCTCTGTATATAGTGTCAGTGTACAGGTAATACAGTGATCACCAGTGACATTATACACAGGTGCTCTGTATATACTGTTAATGTACATGTAATACATTGATCACCAGTGACAGTATACACAGGAGCACTGCATGTAATGTTAGTGTACAGGTAATACAGTGATCACCAGTGACATTATAAACAGGAGATCTGTATATAGTGTATAGGTAATACAGTGATTATCAGTGACATTATACACAGGAGCTCTGTATATAGTGTCAGTGTACACGTAATACAGTGATTACTAGTGACATTATACACAGGAGTTTTTTATATAGTGTCCGTATACAAGTAATACAGTGATTATTAGTGACATTATACACGGGTGCTCTGTGTATAGTGTCAGTGAACAGGTAATACAGTGATCACTGACATTATACACACTAGCTCTTTATATAGTGTATAGTGTACAGGTAATACTGTGTTCACCAGTGACATTATAAACAGGAGATCTGTATATAGTGTACAGGTAATACTGTGATCACCAGTGACATTATACATAGGAAATTTGTATATAGCATCATTATACAGGTAATACAGGGATCACCGGTGACATTATACACAGAAGCTCTGCATATAGTGTCAGTGTACAGGTAATAAAGTGATTACCAGTGACATTATACACAGGAGCTCTGTATATAAAGTATAGTGTACAGGTAATACAGTGACCATCAGTGACATTATACACAAGAGGTAATAGAGGGATCACCAGTGACACTATACGCAAGAGCTCTGTATATAGTGTCAGTGTACAGGTAATACAGTGATCACCGGTGACATTATACATAGGAGCTCTGTATATAGTGTCATTGTACAGGTAATGCAGGGATCACCAGTGACATACACAGGGCTCTGTATATAGTGTCAGTGTACAGGTAATTGTCACGCTGTATAGCAGATATATATATGTGATGTCAGTAATCTATATCAAAAGGGCAACATACTATATAACATGCGCATAGATATATGATAACATAGATTTACCTGACAGAATGTCCAGAGGGTCAAAACGGAATCCGTTATACGCTGTCTCCGGCTAGAGGGTGACCGGGGTCTAAGCTGACCCTAAACTGGGGTACTAACTAATCCCTCAACCTGGAGGTACTGTTAAAGGTACAGAGGTCCAGGCCACCAGCGTAAACCCTGTCTCCTATCAATCCCTGCCAACTGTATTCTAGTCCTAAGAAGGACCCTGAATACCACCAAAGGGAATGAACAGGTAACGGTTAATGAACAGAAAGACAAACAACAAAGACAAGAAATAAAGTGAATAAAGTCTTACATACAACACTCACACACAGTAGGAACACCTAAGGTCTCAGAGAAAAACTATAAGCTGTAAGAGTAAAAACAACTAAGGAGCTCTTAGCTTAAATATTCTCAGAACCGATCCAGTCTGCTAAACTACATGAATGCTTTCACCGGCGTCTAACACCCAGACTGGCAGAAATATAAAGGAAACTAATTAGAACATAATCAAAAGCAGCCGGGCGAGGCTGCACCTAGCCTTAGCAAAGAGCTAGGAAAAATTAACTCTCTCATTACCAAAAAACAAAGAAACAGCAGCTCAGCTGTGAGAAGTCAGAATGTGCAATCGCGACGATCTTCATGGCGATGCACCCATGACAGTAATACAGTGATCACCAGTGACATTATACACAGGAACTCTGTATATAGTGTCAGTGTAGAGGTAATATAGTGATCACCAGTGACATTATACACAGGAGCGCTGTATATACTGTTTATGTACAGGTAATACATTGATCACCAGTGGCATTATAAACAGGAAATCTGTATATAATGTATAGGTAATACCATGATCACCAGTGACATTATACACAGGATCTCTGTCTATAGCGTTATTGTACAGGTAATACAGGGATCACTGGTGACATTATACACAGAAGCTCTGTATATATTGTCAGTGTACAGGTACTACAGTGACCACCAGTGACATACACAGGAGGTAATGCAGTGATCAACGGTGACATTATACACAGGAGGTAATAGAGTGATCACCAGTGACATTATACACAGAAGCTCTGTATATATTGTCAGTGTACAGGTAATAAAGTGATTACCAGTGACATTATACACAGGAGCTCTGTATATATTGTATAGTGTACAGGTACTACAGTGACCACCAGTGACATACACAGGAGGTAATGCAGTGATCAACGGTGACATTATACACAGGAGGTAATACAGTGATCACCAGTGACATTATACACAGGTGCTCTGTATATACTGTTAATGTACATGTAATACATTGATCACCAGTGACAGTATACACAGGAGCACTGTATGTAATGTTAGTGTACAGGTAATACAGTGATCACCAGTGACATTATACACAGGAGCTCTGTATATAGTGTATAGTGTACAGGTAATACAGTGACCACCAGTGACATTATACACAGGGGGTAATAGAGGGATCAACAGTGACATTATACACAGGAGCTCTGTATATAGTGTCAGTGTACACGTAATACAGTGATTACCAGTGACATTATACACAGGAGTTTTTTATATAGAGTCAGTATACAAGTAATACAGTGATTAACAGTGACATTATACACGGGTGCTCTGTGTATAGTGTCAGTGAACAGGGAATACAGTGATCACTGACATTATATACACTAGCTCTTTATATAGTGTATAGTGTACAGGTAATACTGTGTTCACCAGTGACATTATAAACAGGAGATCTGTATAATAGTGTACAGGTAATACTGTGATCACCAGTGACATTATACACAGGAAATTTGTATATAGCATCATTATACAGGTAATACAGGGATCACCGATGACATTATACACAGAAGCTCTGCATATAGTGTCAGTGTACAGGTAATAAAGTGATTACCAGTGACATTATACACAGGAGCTCTGTATATAGAGTATAGTGCACAGGTAATACAGTGACCATCAGTGACATTATACACAGGAGGTAATAGAGGGATCACCAGTGACACTATACGCAAGAGCTCTGTATATAGTGTCAGTGAACAGGTAATACAGTGATCACCAGTGACATTATAAACAGGAGCTCTGTATATAGTGTCAGTGAACAGGTAATACAGTGATCACCTATGAAATTATACACAGCAGCTCTGTATATAATGTATAGTGATTACTGACATTATACACCGTAGCTCTGTATATAGTGTATAGTGTACAGGTAATACAGTGTTCACCAGTGACATTATACACAGGAGCTCTGTATATAGTGTCAGTATACAGGTAATACAGTGATCACAGGTGACATTATACGCAGGAGCTCTGCATATATTGTATAGTGTACAGGTAATACAGTGTTCACCAGTGACATTAAACACAGGAGCGCTGTATATAGTGTCAGAGTAGAGGTAATACAGTTATCACTGGTGACATTATACACAGTAGGTTGTATATAGTGTATGGTGTACAGGTAATACAGTGATCACTGGTGACATTATACACAGGAGCTCTGTATATAGTCTCAGTATACAGGCAATACAGTGATCCACTGGTGACATTATACACAGGAGCTCTGCATATAGTCTATAGTGTACAGGTAATACAGTGATCACCAGTGACATTATACACAGGAGTGCTGTATATAATGTCAGTGTAGAGGTAATACAGTGATTACCGTATATACTCGTGTATAAGCCGAGATTTTCAGCACCTTTTTTTGTGCTGAAAATGCCCCTCGGCTTATACACGAGTCATAGGGCAGAAACCAGCGGGGGAGGGATGCGGCGGCAGGAGCCGGTGGCTGGGACATCATACTCACCCTCCCCGTGCCATCGCTGAACGTCCCTGCAATCCTGCGTTCTCCCCGGCTTCCTGAAGCTCTCCAGCGCTGACGTAATACCCGCTCATTAAGGTCATGTAATATGGACGCGACGCCACTCCCATGGGCGTGGCCTCCATATTCATGGCCTTAATGAGCGGTATTACGTCACCGCTCAGCGCTGGAGAGATGCAGGAAGCCGGGGAGAACGCAGGATTGCCGGCCGGGACGTTCAGCGATGGAACGGGGAGGGTGAGTATGATGGAGGAGGATGGGGGGAGCATGGAGGAGGACAAGGAGCACGGAGCAGGACGGGGGGGGAGGACGGAGAGCACGGAGCAGAACGGGGGGAGGACGGAGAGCACGGAGCAGAACGGGGGAGGACGGAGAGCAGGGAGCAGGACGGGGGGGAGGACAGAGAGCACGGAGCAGAACGGGGGAGGACGGAGAGCACGGAGCAGAACGGGGGGAGGACAGAGAGCACGGAGCAGAACGGGGGAGGACGGAGAGCACGGAGCAGGACAGGGGGAGGACGGAGAGCACGGAGCAGAACGGGGGGAGGAGGGAGAGCACGGAGCAGAACGGGAGGAGGACGGAGAGCACGGAGCAGGACGGGGGTGGGCACAGAGGAGAATGGGGGAGTGCAGAGCTGGATGGGGGAGCACGGAGCAGGACGGGGGAGGATGGAAAGCACGGAGCAGGACAGGATAATGGAGCAGGAGGAGGGGAGCACAGAGGAGAATGGGGGCGCACAGAGCTGGATGGGGGAGCACAGAGCAGGATGGCAACTTATACACCCGGCTTATACGCGAGTCAATAAGTTTTCCAAGTTTTTTGTGGCAAAATTAGGCGGGTGGGCTTATACACGGGTCGGCTTATAAATGAGTATATACGGTACTAGTGCCATTATACACAGAAGCTCTCTATATAGTGTCAGTGTACAGGTAATACAGTGATCACTGGTGACATTAAACACAGGAGCTGTGTATATAGTGTCAGTGTACAGGTAATACTGTGATCACCGGTGACATTATACATAGGAGCTCTGTATATAGTGTCAGTGTAGAGGTAATACAGTGATTACTAGTGCCATTATACACAGAAGCTCTCTATATAGTGTCAGTGTACAGGTAATACAGTGATCACTGGTGACATTAAACACAGGAGCTGTGTATATAGTGTCAGTGTACAGGTAATACAGTGATCACCTGTGACATTATACACAAGACCTCTGTATATAGTGTCAGTGTACAGGTAATACAATGATCACCAGTGACATTATACCAATGAAGATATCCTTCATCTTAGTTCCTCAAGTTTACTGGGCACTTGAGAATGACACGCAGGTGAAGTAAATGCTTCAGTGATTCAAAGGTCCTATATCTTTTCCTTCCAAAGAAATAACCTGGAAGGATATCTTCATTGGTTCCTATATGGTGCCAACTCTTTGGACTGGCTTGATACTGAAGGTGACCCCCATAAAACATAATTTTATTGGCCCGGTAAGAACACTTTTGTGCCATAAGTCCATGTACGTTCTTGCTCTTTGATTGATACTATGTTTAACCTACTAGCAACAACCTTATATCAATCTCTAAATATCCCTGATTGGTCCAGTTTTTTGACTCCCTTGATAGGATGACCCTTTATGATATCATGAACCAACCTTATGTAAGCCTGTGGGTCCCATATGGCAACCATTTGTAGCCTCATTTCCCTGAAGAAGCCAGTAGTGGCCAAACATCTCAGGGAGAGCAGCTGTTTGATTTTAGACCAGTTAGTCCACATTATTGTAAAATGCCATAAGAGTGGTCCGCGGCCAACAAGGCTAAAATCCTATTAATAATTGATGTTCTAAAAGCTGTAGATAGGCTTCACATGGGGAAGTATTGAACAATACTTACCCCATAAAGGCTAATTAGCCAGTGAAATCAATCACTATAACTTGCATAAAGGGAGGAATTGAATAATACCTACCCCATGTGAAATTGCGTTTCAATATCAGATTTATACAATAACAGGGAAGAATTGCTCAATACTTACCCTTGTATTAATAGCCCCAGCAGTTAACAGCCACACTACATGAGGAGGAATTATGTCCATCTATGATCCATGCATCAAGTTAGGATATCAATAACTATTGTGGACTCTGTATTTTTAATGAGCATAATTCTTATTATTACTATTATAATTTAATCATTAAAAGTTGTATTTTAGTAATCTCAGAATCTTTAGTTAGGGTCCATTTGCCATTCGGCAATTTGTAAATTATTGAAAATGATTTGTCTCTTAACAGGCTGGAGACAGATTTGTCATAACACACACCAGTGGAGCCCTACTGACTATAATAGAGGCCAATGAAATATCAAGAACTTAGGTTTGAAATATAAGCCCATGCTGAGACAATGAGCGGCGTGGGATTCAAATCCCCCGTCAAAGCGGTGCGGCAACGCTCATTGGCAGATCCGGCAGGCGGCTCAGCCAATGAGCGGAGCATGATTCAAATCCCCCGCCATTGGCTGAGCGGTGCAGCCCAGTTTTGGTATGTGTGTGTGTGCGAGGCTGTGTGTGTGTATACAGGCATCGTCCGATGGGACTGCAAGTCCCCTCCGGCTATGCCTGCTACACTGTCAGTGAGTGACACATTAGCCAATGATGGGACAGTAGTAGTCCCATCATCCAGCTAATGTGTTGAATGTAAAAAAAAACATGCATTACATGCACAACATACAGAACATATAACACAGAACATACATATAACATACAACACATAACATAAAGAACATACATATAACACAACATACAGAACATGCATATAACATACAACACATAACATACAGAATATACATATAACATACAACACATAACATACAGAACATACATATAACACATAACATACAGAACATACATATAACACATAACATACAGAACATATATATAACACATAACATACAACACATAACATACAGAACATATATATAACACATAACATACAGAACATACATATAACATACAACACAACATACAGAACATGCATATATAATACAACACATAACATACAGAACATATATATAACACATAACATACAGAACATACATATAACATACAACACATAACATACAGAACATATATATAACACATAACATACAGAACATACATATAACATACAACACAACATACAGAACATACATATAACATACAACACATAACATACAGAACATATATATAACACATAACATACAGAACATACATATAACATACAACACAACATACAGAACATACATATAACATACAACACATAACATACAGTACATACATATAACATACAACACATAACGTACAGAACATACATACAGTACAGACCAAAAGTTTGGACACACCTCCACATTCAATGATTTTTCTGTATTTTCATGGCTATGAAAATTGTAGAATCACACTGAAGGCATCAAAACTATGAAGTAACACATGTGGAATTATACATTACACTTTACAAAAAAGTGTGAAACAACTGAAAATATGTCTTATAGTCTAGGTTCTTCAAAGTAGCCACCTTTTACTTTGATTACTGCTTTGCATGCAGAAAAGGTGAACAGATGGACTCTACATGCCTGGTTCCCACCATGAAGCATGGAGAAGGTGGTGTGATGATGTGGGGGTGCTTTGCTGGTGACACTGTTGGGGATTCATTCAAAATTGAAGGCATAGTGAACCAGCATGGCTACCACAGCATCTTGCAGCAGCATGCTATTCCATCCGGTTTGCGTTTAGTTGGACCATCATTTATTTTCAACAGGACAATGACCCCAAACACACCTCCAGGCTGTGTAAGGGCTATTTGACCAAGAAGGAGAGTGTTGGGGTGCTACACCAGATGACCTGGCCTCCACAGTCACCGGACCTGAACCCAATAGAGATGGTTTGGGGTGAGCTGGACTGCTCACCGCTTCATTGGCTCACCATCATTGGCTAATGTGTCACTCACTGACAGTGTAGCAGGCATAGCCGGATGGGACTTGTAGTCCCATCGGACGATGCCTGCATACGCACACAAACACGCACACACACACACAGCCTCGCACACACACACATACCAAAGCCGGGTGGCACCGCTCAGCCAATGGCGGGGGATTTGAATCCCGCGCCACTCATTGGCTGAGCCGGCGGCTCAGCCAATGAGCAGTGCAGGCGCGGCTTTGGCGGGGGATTTGAATCCAGTCCTGCTCAAAGCCTCGCGGCACCGCTCCTTGGCTGAGCCGCCGGCCTGCTCTGAAAATGGGCACTGTAGATGTGTTTACTGTCCTCCACTCCCTGCCGACTTTTATTCCCCATTGACTTGCATTGAGGCCGGATTTTCGACTCCGACCCGACCATTTCCGTCAGTCGGCCAACTTCGTTCGACCCGACTTTTGAGAAAGTCCGGTTTCATGAAACCCGACTCGACCCGAAGAAAGGGAAAGTCGCTCATCTCTACAGCTCACTAAAACTCCCAAAGAAACAAATACAATTTGGACTGAAGGTAGCCATGGGCCGGGACCCTTTTCCCATCGCCTCCAACCACAATCTTTATGCCAACACGTAAAAGTAAGTGGCAGAAATACTGGTACTGCTAGCACACCCTTCAGGAATGTGTTCAGGCAAACTTTAATTGTGGATTACCAGGTATAATGGTGCTCAGCATTAGATAAAGCAGTACCAAAATATGAGCAAAAAAGCATGAAAAGCTGTATGAGAGCGGCACTCACTACTACTGCCACTGTCATTCAGCTGACAAGCTTTACTCCAATGTACGTGTCGGCGTTATATACTCCGATATCACTATTTTATCTGCACTGTTACTATCATGTAATCATTAGTCCACTGTCTTTATTATCCAATATGGACGTTACAATATTTATGCTGCATGCGGTACGCTATTGTTGTGTGCATGACCCAGGTACTGTGATATATCCTGCAGAGGTTTACCTCTAGGAACTACAGATGGCTAAATGGGTCTTCTGCCACATGGGCACAAGTACCAGTAATAAATGTTACTCACCTGTCCCGGCTCCAACAACTGCCTTACTCCTTTCTACTATAGCCGCTCCCTATGTACTAGTCTGCATTTGGCAAACACCTCTGCAGTAATCTCCTAAGACCTCTTAAAGGGAATCTGTCAAAAATTTTTTGCTATTTAATCTGAGGGCAGCATGAGGTAGGGGTTGAGACACTGATTTCAGTGATGTGTCACCTATTAGGATGTGTGCTGTTGTTTTAATACCGTGTGAGGCATTTTTTCACTGCTGGACTACAGCTTGCGTGCATCCTGGTCCAACTCCACCCCAACACTGATTAGTGTACACAGAAAGCTGTGGTATAAGCGGGGGCAGCTTTCTGAGCTCTGCTAAATGCCACATCTAAAAATTCTGATTGTATCCCAACTGCTGCACCCAGTAAACTAAGTGACATATCGCTCTAATCGGGGTCTCTTTTACTACATTATGCTGCTGTGAGATGAGGTAGAAAAAACTTGGTGACAGATTTAAGGCTTGCTTAGGTGGTTTGCTGCCTTAGTATTCAGCAAAGTATAGCACCATTTTACTACGTGCTTTTGCAGGAGTTAGCCTCATCTTCCTCTATATGTTGCTACAGCCAATTGGTTAATTTTCATTCCTGCAACTCCGATCTTCCACTACTAGCTCAGACCAGTGTATCCTGTTGTTATTGTTTTGCTTACTATATTCAATTTGCCTTCAAGTTACATCTGTGTCTCTGCAATCAAGTATTGTTCACACATTTTCTCGTTGCAAGCAAGATATCTGATTATAATCATCTTTCTGCGATTCCCATGCTGCCCAATCTCGCAACTCTTCAGTTCCTATAAGTAACTGAACTTCTGCCGCAAGAACTACTGTTCTTGCACATAACCGGATCTCTGTCTCAAGATATCTCTATTAACCTATACGCTTCTGTTTCTCCAATTCAATCCGCACATCTGGCTCTACTGCATCTGGTGCTTCCAGCTTTGCTTGCCACACTGCCGACCTGTATAACCTACCGTCCTAGTCCTCGCTGATACAAATCATTTCTCGAAAGACCATTTCCACTGCATAAACGAATCTGGTTCATGTTGTGCACTTTGACCACCTTCTTTGAAATTCACCCTACCAGGTGAGCTAATAACACTAAAGACCTTATGTAAAGTTTTGTTATAGATTTTTGCGTTACAGTCGAGAAACATTAAAATAAACCTTAGGATGGGTAGGTACTTTCACATTAATTGACTGCCTGAAAAGGAGACCACTCTTTGTAATTTTGCAACAAGTTCCAGGAAATGCAATACGAAGTAAAATGTCTGACAATGACCATGTGTTTGGTTGCCCTATAATAACTCTTAGGCCAATTCCCCATCTCCTTGTATGAGAATAAAATATTTACAAAGGAGAAGTTTAAAAACTACTAAAGCATCACTTTTTTTCAGTTCACATCCTATATTGGATGCAAAGAAACTCTGAATCTCAAAATAATATATGCAAATAGCAATAGTTACCGTAAATACCTCTGATTTACTGAGGTCTAAGGGGTAAGGTTTCTCCTTGTGGAGAGTGACACACCAGCTCTGGCTTGTCAAGATAAGGAGGCTTATTCGCCGTGCAATGCTCCTCTGGGAAATTTAATATGCAAATTGCCTCTTCAGAGAAAGAGGACTTGTACTCTATAGCGCCACCTGTTGGAAGTAGCGATCCTACAAGTCACAATCAACCCTTTAACGAGTCTTGCAATATGACTTAGGATAAAAGCCAAATCAGTATCTCAATTTGCACAACAAAAAAGCTGACAGCACTATCAGACATCAAGATGCACGTTCCAATGCCATCTGACCCAAAAATGGAAGAGTACATACCATGAGAAAAAGAAGAACAGCATCCAATCCGGGTGAAAAAGTAGAAAATTCTTTATTTGCCAGATGCAACGTTTCAACCAATACAGGTCTTTATCGAGCATATCTCAATTTGAAGTCTGATTTACTGAGCATTTGAATACTTCGGTCAATCCCGTCACAAGACTGCATGGCGGGAAAAAAGACCTTGATTATAATAGAATTTATTGTACATGTGGCTTCATAAAGGAATTTACTATTATTTGGAATTCAGTAATAGGTTTCAATTATTCTGTAAAAATTCTATAGAGATTATTGTTGCCTTTATGATATTACAACTTAACCAAGGTTGCTGATGACATGAAACCCTGAAAAAGGATAAAAGGCCAAACAGGCTTTATGGAGGACAATAAAGGCACCAAAATATTGTTCACTAACCCCAAGAAAACCTACCGTATTTATTCAGCATTTTAATCTAGTTGAGCCTAATTATCTTATAGCACCAACTGCATTTTTCCAGTATAAAAAAATAGATATTTGAATTAATTGGTGAATGGAACAATTTGAAAGACTCCTTTTATATACAGTGTTACCCAAGTAGGCCATTTATCAACACAAATGACTTTTTTCATGGCCTTTCAGTTTAGCTATTATGACTAACTGAATATTTTCTATCCTGTTATCTTCTATGAAAAGAGAAGGTGGCAATATTCATACAAAGTGCTGGAGAATACAGCCATCTCCATGCTATTTTGCAGACCAAGTACAACTCAGTCCCCTTAAAAAATAAGCTTGATGATCTCCTAACAATAAGCTGTAATCTGTATGGAAACAGAAGTAAATGTTCAATTTTCCCACAGAGCCATTATAGCAGGACATTAAAACTGAGAAATGAGTGTTGCCAAGAACCCTGATTTGGCATTTACATCAGTGCTCCGTGCAACCAGATCAAGACTAGCATCATGGGTGATTCTTGTAATTACTAGGCTCCCATGACATAGAGGCCAACTACTCACAAGATGAGCCCAGGATGCTTACATTCGAGTGCTGACCAAGAAAGTATGCACTGTCCTGATCTGGCTTCCATGGAGTACAACATGAATGCCAAAGCAGGGTCCTGAACATTTTTTTGCTCAACTCATAGTAGTACATCAGCAATAGCAGTCAGTTTAACACTCGTTTGGACGTTAGTCTCAGCTGAGCGTTTATATGTTTTCAATGGTTAAACAGAAAAAAATTGTCGCCATCAGACTTAGAATGTTAGAGTTGGAAGGGACCTCCGGGATTATCGTGTCCAACCCCCTTCTCACTTTACGGCACCATTGCTGCGTGAGAAATTTCTCAAGCAGCTGTGCCGCAAGTGAAAAGATGAACTCAGGTGACCTCAGCGGCAGAGTGATCCACAGCGGGAGCATAATTTCCGGTCATTGTACGCCAGAGCCCCTGAAGAGCGGTCACATCTCCTGATGTGACAGCTCTCCATGGGAGATAGTCGTGGAACAATCGATATTATATGGACTACGTCGGAACAGGGAGTATATTGTTTCTTTATTATTTTTTTTTTTTTCCAGGTGATCGAGGGCTTCGTGGAATTAGCTCTGTATGGTGAGTATGTACTCTGTGCATGTGTTCTTTTTTTTTCTTTTTTACTATTCAACACATTAGCCGGATGATGGGACTATTATTGTCTGATCATCCGCTAATGCTGTCACTGTAGCAGGCAAAGCCAGATGGGACTTGTAGTCCCATCGGACGATGCTTGCCTACACAAAGACCCGCATGCACACACACAGATACACACAGACCCCCACACACACATTCTCCGCACACAGTCTTTAGAGCCTATGAGTCATAGGCTATGACTCTTCTATGACGCTGTGCGGCCAGCCAATCATAGTAATGCCACAACCAAGAAGGCTGCGGCATTACTGTGATTGGCTAACAATGCTGGGCGGGAGATACGAATATTGCGAGGCGAGTAGTGAAATACTCGATAGGATTCGAGTACTGCATTACTCGCCGAGTACCGAATCCTAATGAATATATTCGCTCATCCCTAGTATTTAGTAGTATTGTTCACATTTGCCTCAAGTTTGACAGGAGTTTGCTTCAGCTTCACTTGGCTCAGTGTTTAGCCCTCTGAATATAGGGCAAGATGTTCATATTTATGTGCTGGTTTGTTGGTTATAGCACCATCTAGTGGTGGCTGAATTTATAGCCTGTGTCTTTAACAAGCAGATAGAGTGTTGCATTGTGGGATTGAAGCAAGGTATTCTGGGGAGAAGAAACTCCATTTTCTTCTGTGTACTTCAGGGATACAGGTGTTCATGTGCTCTCCTGTAACCTCTCCAACTTGAGTTTGCTATCCTAATAAAACGTATCTGGTAAGAAAAATATCTCTGTTCTTGCAATACATTATTGTACAGAAATGTGATTAACTGTATAGCAGCCAGTACAAAGGAGATGTGATTATTGGAGATCTGTGTATTCCCATGTTAAAGTTTGCATCATACTGTATACTTTCCGGTTAATTGTAAAGTGTCATCTGTGTGATTATTCGTCCAATACTTATCCATGTTATTTGTATTCTTATAATTTTACCACGCATGTTCTATACTGTTCACCAATAAACAAGTTAGACTACAGAGAACAGTCTGCTTATTTGGAAGACAGAGAGGTGGTTTATGCTGTATGCTAGATTGCACAACGTGTCAAAGTGTATAAAGGCAGAACAGTAAAACAGATGCTAGACGCCTGTGATAGTGAATACGACTTAAGGAGCCGCTTGTACCCACACTGCACTGCCTGCGTATACTGCAGCGGCCGCCATACAGTCACAAGTACCGAGAGTGCAGCCCACCATCAAGCGCTTCATTATTCCTGCCATGAGGAAGCCGCCGCGCATAAACTGTTTCCCGCTAATATACTCAGCAGTACGTAGCTAAGCGCACAATGTCTCGAAATAGCGCATCCTCACTCAAAATGAGGTCATGAGCAAGCTCCAGCAGGTCGTCATTAGCAGGGCTCGCTGCTGTCGCTTGTGCCGAAGCCGAAGCAGCCAAAGCAAGATCCTCCTTCGCCGAAAGAGAGATGCACCTAAAGTTGAGACAGGCGGAGCAAGGTGCAAATACCGCACGTCTGCAAGTCGAAAGCGCACGTCTGCAAGCAGAGAGAGAGGCCGAAACCGCATGCCTGCAAGCCGAAACTGCATGTTTGCAGGCAGAGAGAGAAGCGGAAACTGCATGTTTGCAAGCAGAGCAAGAAAGACTTGCGGCAGACAAAGAGACAGCAGCTGCAATTGCTAATGCAGAGTATTTGGAAGCTATGAAGGATCCTGATTGTGAAAGATGCAGCAACATTCCCGGACCAGATCTAGAACAGCAAAATCCAGCGCAGCGCGTTGCAGAGTACGTCCGTCAACATTACGGCATGGATGACAGCCCTGACGCACCACATCGAACAGCCTATGCCGATTACCAGCGATCCAACCCCGAACTTCGCTACCACAAACAAGGAGTCATCCAGCACAGAAATGTCAACCACAGCTGCTGTTCCACTGAGCAGAAGGTACAGCTCCCATCCACCCCTTAAAGAGACACCTGCTTCACCGAGAAACTACTGCACAGACTATCCGAAGTCAGAAGCGTCTTACAGGTATGGTGATACAAGACACACTAGACATGACTATAACACACCGCTCGTGCCAGCACTGACCAAGCCACCATGGACTTTGAAAAGTTCTTTGCCCACCGAGAACTGGTTACAAAAGGACTTGTAAAGTTCACTGATAAACCCGAGAACTATAGGTCATGGCGAGCCTCGTTCCAGAATGCCATTCATGATCTGGACCTTTCTAATGGTGAGGAGTTAGATCTCCTAGTAAAGTGACTGGGAAGTGAGTCGGTCGAACATGCCAAAAGACTAAGAGACATTAATATAAAGCATCCACACACAGGTCTACGTAAAGTGTGGGAAAGACTTGATGAATGCTATGGGACAGTAGAAGTCATAGAGAATGCTTTATACAAAGGAATTGATGATTTTCCTAAGATAGGACCTAAAGGTTATCAAAAGCTTAGATAATTGAGTGATTTATTGATAGAGTTGCAGGTTGCTCAGGAGGAAGGAGACTTGCCCGGATGGGCATTCTTAGATACCGCTCGGGGTGTCAATCCAATAATACAAAAACTTCCTTACAACCTACAAGAAAAGTGGGTTACATATGGTTCACAGTATAAACAATCATAATGTACCATTCCCTCCTTTCACTGTATTCGTAGAATTTGTCACCCAACAAGCTAAGATCAGAAATGACCCTAGTTTTGACTTCACTCTGTCATGTTCCACTGTCCCTGGTGTCAAACCCAGTAGAACACCCGTGGCAGTCCACAAAACTAACATTGTTTCCACAGGCCCTCCTCACAATGCGAGTAAACCCCCTCCAGACGAGAACAAGCCTCAGGATGTCAGTAAACAGTGTCCTCTACACAAGAAACCACATCCTCTACTAAAATGCAGAGCCTTCAGGGAGAAGTCTTTGGAGGATCGTAAAGGTTTCCTCAAGGAGAACTGTTGTGAACATTTTGGAAATGACTTCTCAGTTGGGGCTCCCTCTGGTGGTTGCTGAAGGTGTTGAGCCAGTGTTGAATGGTGGAGGTCCATCGCCTGCGAGCGATGACTGGCAATCGGGAGAGACAGACTGGGCTGATATGGGTGAGCTCGCTGCTTTCCCATGATCCTGTTATGTTCTGCTACAAGCACTAAGGAAAGAAAGGGATATCTGTCCCTACGATAGAACTAAGCTCGATCCCTACGATGTAACGGGGAACCTGATCCTGCGATCAGACCCGCTAAAGTCCTCAGCTAGTCTGTACGAAGACCTATAGATGCGAGGGAGGGATCCCTACAAGAACTAGGGACTGGGAGAAAAGATGGACACCTCCTAACAGAAGTTGTAGCAGTAAAAAGAAAAACAAACAACATAGAACATAGAGGTCAAAAGACCAAGCAAAACTAATTGAGAAAGGTAACAAAGCACCCGACTAGCTTAAGAGTAGAAATTACAATGAAGTCCAGCAAAGCCAGAAGGGCGGAGCAGGATTAAATAGGCAAAGAAGGTCATGTGACCAGCAAGATAGAAAAAACCTAACAGGAGAGTTCTAACAGATCCTCGCCGGTGATCATTTGTTGTTTCCTGGTTCATTTGGAAGTCAGCTGGTGTCTTGCCTTTGTCTGCTACTTTCAGATAAGTTATTTGCTTCTTGTTTCTATCGTGTTTGCTATTTCCATTTTTTGTCTGCACTTTTGTGGGAGGTTGGCTGGGTTCCCCTTCAGGGGCCTGTGCTACTCTCTGTTTTTCAGTAGCCACTGTTTATTTGTTCAATTGATCTGTCCCTGCTATTTGAGTGGCTGCGGGTTAGCTACTTGTTCACACCGGAGATCTGATTTAGGGAGTGGCGAGATCGTGTGATCTCAGCATTTTTGAGATCGGAAGTGTTGGAGGTTTTTTTGGGGTTTTGCTGGGTTGCAGATAGTATTCTGTCCTGTCCTGTCCTATCTGGGCAGTGTTTGGCCACGGCGTTTGCTCACTCTATTTTCGGCCTGCATTTGTATTTCGTCTTGTCTAACCGCCATTATGAGTATGGGGGCTACTTATTCCTTTGGGGCTCTACTCCGGGGCAGTTAGCTTTCCTGTTTCTATCTTTAGGTGTAGCTAGCTCTCCGGCTGTGCCGAGGCGTCTAGGTCACCGTAGGTATGTCCCACGGCTGCTTCTAGTTGTGCGGTTAGTTTAGGGATCTGCAACCCATTAGTTCCCAACCTCTCTGGGTGTTCAGCTGCCTTGGCTGTTTTTTGCTCCTGTCCTCCTCAGCTACCAAATCATAACAGAGAACAACATCTGCTTCAAATGTTGTGCCAGAACCTCTCACCTCGCCAGGAACTGTGAAGCTAGCGTGAAATGTGCAGAATGCAGCAGCACGGATCACAATACGGCCTTGCACCCTGGACCACCTCCACGAGTGTTGTCACAAGCAGAGGAGCACGATGAGAAGCGAAGGACACTGACGAAGATACCCCTGTGGTCAGCGCTCAATGTACTGAGATCTGTAAGGGACTCACAGGAGGAAGTTCCTGTTCAAAACTCTGCCTTGTCCGAGTCTATCCAGCAGGCAGCAAGGACAAAGCCCTCAAAATATATGCATCCTGGATGACCAAAGTAACAGGTCTTTAGGTTCAGGTACCGTTGAGACAACGGGGAGAAAAACAACCGGATACAAGGTGGAGTCCATAGATGGCCAAACCTGCCTATCGCTACCAACCATCCTGCAGTGCAACCATATTCCCGACAACAGGTCAGAGATACATTCACCAGAGGTGGCGACACATCACCCCATCTGAAGCGTATAGCCCACCTAATACCTGAGTTGGATCCAGAAGCCCCAATAGCTATATTCCTTGGAAGAGATATACTACGAGTCCACAAGACTAGAGAATATATATCAACGGCTCCAGGAACGCTCCGTACGCACAGAAGCTCGACATTGGATGAGTCATTATAAGAGACATCTGTCTAGGAGGAGCACACAAACCAGCCTCAGTCAACAGTATGCTCACCAATACACTAGAAAATGGACGTCCGTCTCTCTTCCGACCATGTCACAATAGTCTACTGGTATAGAATTGCCAAACATCGCTCCCCTACCTTGCCCTTTCTCAATACCTAGCAACGAAGACCACGCCTGTGAATGTGAACAAGACCACATGGGATGTACAGTCTTCCACAGGACAAAGGAAGACGACAAGGTAGCGATGTCCATAGAAGATAGGATGTTCTTGAACATCATGGATAGACAAATAGTCAAAGACAACTCGAACAGTTGGGTCGCACCTTTACCATTTTGACCTCAGAGAAGGCGCCTACCCAACAACAGGAGACTGGTCTACAGCCGATTCATCTCCTCAGGCACAAGCTTAAGAAGTCACCTGAAACAAAGGAACACTTCTTTACCTTCATAGGAAGGATATTCAAGAACAACCACGCAGAGATTGAACCTGCACTTTGGCCCTCTGAGGAGTGTTGGTACCTGCCCATCTTCTGAGTGTACCATCCCAAGAAGCCAGGTCAAATAAGAGTGGTATTTAACTCAAGTGCCAAATGCGAAGACGTCTCATTGAATGATGTCTTACTGTCGGGTCCAGACCTCAACAACAGACTTCTAGAAGTACTACTCTCTTTCCGCAGAGATACGGTGGCATTTATGGCTGACATACAACAGATGTTCCACTGTTTTCTCGTCAAAGAGGAACACAGAAACTACTTGAGCTTCTTCTGGTACCGTGACAACGACCCGGACAAAGACATCACAGAGTACGGGATGAGGGTACACATCTTTGGGAACAGCCCTTCCCCAGCAGTCGCTATCTACAACCTCCAAAATTCCGCCAAAGAGAGCGAAGAAAAGTCAGACGTCAGATCCTTCGTAGAAAAGGACTTCTATGTAGACGACTGTTTGAAGTCCACACCAACAAATGAGGCTGCAATCAGTTTACTAAAAAGGGCTCAAGAAATGCTTGCTCAGTCTAACCTAAGGTTACACAAGATTTCCTCCAACAGTCGAGAGTTGATGGATGCATTTCCCTCTCAAGACTATTCCAGCGATCTAAAGGACCTAGACCTAAGCATATACACTCTCCCCATGCAGCGAAGCTTTGGATTGCTTTGGGATCTGAAGACGGATGCCTTCACCTTTCAGATCAGTAAAGACGAGAAATCCTTCACACGCAGAGGAGTTCTTTCTTTCGTGAATAGTCTATACGACCCCCTGGGATTCCTAGCTCCAGTTACTGTCCAAGGGAAAATGATGCTAAGAGACTTCACCCAAGACACATCTGATTGAGATGATCCACTGCCAGCAGAAAAGACAGACCTGTGGGCAGAGTGGAGGAGGTCTCTCGAGGCCTTGACCGACCTTCGTGTGAAACGACCGTATGCTCCTGTGCTATCCACAGAAGTCAAGACACAAAGACTTTGTATCTTCTGCGACGCATCAGTCAAAGCGATCACAGCAGTAGCGTACCTCAAAACCATAGATGTCAATGAACAGAGTCACATCGGGTTTGTGATGAGCCGGACTAAACTGGTACCACTACGCGAACACACGGTACCCAGACTAGAACTCTGCGCTGCTGTCCTCGCAGTTGAGTTGGCCGAGCTTATCTCAGGTATGATGAATCTGGAGACCAAAGAAGCAGAGTTCTACACCAATAGCAAGGTGGTACTGGGATACATCTACAATGAAACGCGATGCTTTTATGTCTACGTCAGCACCTGGATACTGAGGATAAGAAGATCCACCTGCCCTAGTCAGTGGCACTATGTACCTACTCACCTCAATCCTGCGGACCATGCGACTAGATCCGTTTCTTCAAGTCATCTTAAGGACACCACATGGTTCACAGGCCCGCTTCCTTGTACCATTCGATGCCCCACATTGACAAGCCTGAAATGTTCGAACTAGTGGATCCAGATGTCGATGAAGAGCTCCATCCTCGAGTGTCTGCTCTGCATACAGGAATTTCAAGTTATCACCTGGAATCTCATTGGTTCAGCAAGTTCTCAACCTGGAAGTCACTTGTTAGAGCTGTTGCTTGTCTAATTCATGTGGCCCGATCCTACAAGTCAGCGTCACCTGCAAGCCAGGGATCTTGTAAAGGTTAGCATCACTGCAAGCATGCGTTTACCGTCCTCAACTTGGGAAGAGCCAAGGTTACAATACTTCGTGTTGTGCAAAAGGAAACCTATTCCAGAGAATTAGGCAACCTTAACAAGGGACAACCCATTTCCAGAGACAGTGTCTTGAAAAAGCTTGATCCAATCATTGAACGAAAAGAGCTGTTAAGGATTGGAGGTCGTCTTCAAGAAGCTAAGGTGGAATTTGTGGAAAAACACCCTGTAATAATTCCTGATCATTATCATGTCACAACTCTGCTCATACAGCACCATCATGTTTTGGTGAAACATCAAGGCAGATTGTTTACCGAAGGGAATCTACAAACTGCTGGACTATGGATAGTCGGAGCAAAGAGATGTGTGAGTAAACTCATCTTCAACTGCGTGACTTGTCGCAAACTCTGTGGCGTGACTCAAAAAAATGGCTAATCTCTCCATCAGACAGACTTAGTAGGGATCCTCCCTTTACCAACGTCGGACTGGATGTATTCGGGCCATGGTGTGTGGTTGCACGGCACACTAGAAGAGCCCAAGCCAACGCAAAACGCTGGGCAGTTATGTTCACTTGCATGTCCATCAGAGCGGTCCACATTGAAGTAATTGAATCCATGGACACTTCAAGTTTCATAAATGCACTCCGACGTTTCATTGCCATCAGAGGCACCGTGAAACACATTTGCTCTGATAGACGCTCAAATTTCATAGGAGCAGTGAAAGAACTTCAAATTCTTTCCAACCTAGACATTACCAGTGTGGAAAGATACTTGAGTGAGCAGGGATGCACCTGGACCTTCAATTTACCACACTCTTCTCACATGGGAGGTGCTTGGGAGAGGATGATAGGAATAGCATGTAGAATCTTAGACTCTATCTTCTTGCAAGAAGGTAGCACAAGACTCTCACACGAAGGTTTGACTACATTCTTGGTAGAAGTTTTGGCCATAATAAATGCCAGATCATTGACTGCACTCTCCAGCGACGCTGAAGATCCAACCATTCTCATTCCCACCATGTTACTCACTCAGAAAACCAACACTCCTAGTGCTCCACTGGGAGAATTCAGCAACAAGGACCTCTACAGACGTCAATGGAGACAAGTTCAAAGTCTCTCCAATACTTTCTGGGACAGATGGAAAAAAACAATATCTATCTACCTTACAGCCTAGGAAGATAGGTGATATTGTGCTTATGAAGGACAGCCAGTCACACCAAAATGAGTGGCCACTAGGCCTCATCACCAAGGTATTCCCAAGCAAGGATGAGAAGGTGCGCAAGGTCGAGGTCAAAGTGTGGAAGGCTGGGGAGAGTAAACTATTCCTCAGACCAGTTGCAGAACTAGTTTTATTGCTTTCACCAAAGAGCCTGTAAGTGGCTATCCTGGTAAAGCATATCAGGTAAGAAAAATATCTCTGTTCTTGCAATACATTATTGTACAGAAATGTGATTAACTGTATAGCAGCCAGTACAAAGGAGATATGATTATTGGAGATCTGTGTATTCCCATGTTAAAATTTGCATCATACTGTATACTTTCCGGTTAATTGTAAAGTGTCATCTGTGTGATTATTCGTCCAATATTTATCCATGCTATTTGTATTCTTATAATTTTACCGCGCATGTTCTATACTGTTCACCAATAAACAAGTTAGACTACAGAGAACAGTCTGCTTATTTGGAAGACAGAGAGGTGGTTTTTGCTGTATGCTAGATTGCACACCGTGTTAACGTGTATGAAGGCAGAGCACTCAGCTCTAGCGAAGTCTCTATTCATCCAGCTCTGCTACTCGTGACTTCCATGCTACAGCCAGCATTATTTCCAAGCTCAGTCCAGCTTGCTAAATGGTGTCCACATATACCTCTGAGCAAGCAAGTTGCCAATGGCTCTGAACTGTTCTCAGTCATGTTCACACTTGGCCTTTGCCAACAATTGTAGGGTTCTTACTCACTCCGGTGCGTCAGGAAGATAACAGGAGGCACTGTTCCATTTAAAAGATCATGTGGGTTTATTAGCTCCATAAACTCAGAAGCACCAACAAAAGAAAAACCACCTTTAGAGCAGGAAAACACAAAGCATCAGTGTCCATAGTACAGTCTTTTAGTTCCTCCGAGAGCTATGAGGGAGCTCCTGCTCTCTCAAGACACCAGCCACTGCTAACACACATGGCCAGATATTTTCCACCCATGTGCTGGTGGTCACATGACCCTGACCTCACACAGATCCTGGCAGGATTCTGATCCCTCAGGCCTGTGAGCACACAGGCTGGGGTAATGTCCAGCACTCAGGCTCAGTCTGGAGCCACATACACAGGAGGCCTTCTCCCTCCCAAGTCACAGACCATGTGCCAAACAACACAGCCTCTATTACATAGGCTGTAACCATACCCAGAGGTGAGGAATGTAGGTAGCCAGACCTACTCATCTCTCATAGCTACCCGCAACCCGAACACATGTGCACTAAACGATATCTTAGTGCTTACGTGCACTAAAGCAAAATACTCTGGATGCATTACCTCCCATTAACTAAATGGCCATTAGCGTCCTTATACAATGTAATATATCTCTCCAACTGAATCTCCAGAATGTCAAAACTTCACTGCTTTCCTGCTTTCAACCATTTCCTTTATTCTTCCTTCCTTTCACAGTTTGCATATATTACTGTTATTAATCATTGCCCTTTTTGAAAATACCATACTGTATTACTGCAATTAACTGTGTCCCTGCTGCTATATTATACCGTTGCTGTTCCAAAGTGTATCCACACACCTCACTCTGCTTTATCTGTGCTACCTGCTCTGCTTGTTTGTATGCCGTCTTGCATACTCTGCTGTACTAGTCCTTGCTGATTCACATGCCATCCTTCAACACTCGCTCCACCATTCTATTATCTATGGCCGTGCTGCTCACTTACACCTACAGCCTTGGAGAACCCACCGCTCCAGTTGAGCCCTTATATGTATGTAAGGGGGTGTGCAATGTTACTGTTATGCCTTGCCTTTCTCACTTGTCCCAGTACCGTATGTTATAGTGTATTTATTTATTCATGTATAACTTAATACTCTTCTATTGCTGTTGTATAATATGTGTGTAAGATGTGCTGCTAAATGTATAGTCAACGTTGTATAATAAGGACAGTGCAGTGTTTAGTTTGGCCACAAGATGGTGATATAGAGTTCACTACAGTGTACATAGTAGTATAGTTAGTAAATAGTTAACCACATAGGAGGGGCCTGCTGTGGGTAAGATAGGACATTTATTGGTTTATAGTGAGTCGGGCCAGAGAGCTGAAGGAGCCCTGTTGGGGCCAGGGAACCCCCACCATCCAGAAGGGCTAATGCCCTGGGGACAACGCAGTGGCCCCGTAACGTTTGAAGTACAAGCCCAGCCAGAACTAGGGAAGCTACAGTAGTGCAGAGCAGAATACAACAGGACAGATGGGCGGGTCACTCAGGATATGGAAGTCACTCGCATGGGCGGACTCCCTTAATGCCGGGGCGAAACGGTTTAGGGACCCCCTGAAGGCAGTGAGTCTACATGGTGAGGATGCTGAGAAAACGTATAGTGAGGATCAACCCAATCTCGAGCTGTGTAACAGGGAGAGAAGAGAAGGGAAAGCTGCAGTAAAGTGTAATGAGGAAACTGCTGTTGATGACGAAACGTATCTGAATGTGCTGCGAAGATCTGAGAGAACGCAGGAACAAGTAAGTCAAATGTGCAGCATAATTTTTATAGAGACCCTTACATTTGGCGTAGTCGGCAAGATGCGACTAACTCGAATGGCGGGGATGCCCTGAAGAAAAGTGAAGTTGAAAGTGATGAGAAAGTGACTACAGTACCCAGCAAGGCTGGAGAAGAAAAATGTGACGAACTACCGGATGTGACTTGTAACCTGGACTTGACAGAATCTGTACAAAAACTTGATGAGACCGAGACCAAGATGGCGGCTAATGCCATTGCTGAAGAAAACAACAAGGACCACATCCTTCGTGGGCATTGCCGCTACCCCTTGGGGCCAAAACCCTCCTGTCAGTATGCCACAGTCCGCCCCTGGTGGGTGCGGATGAAGAGGAGGAAACCTTGCCCCGTTCCACTGACCAACAAGAAAGGGGTGGAGCAGCTGGAGGCGGACCCCCTGTAAATGGGTGGAACCCAAAAGAAAATTCCAAATGCAGCTGCGTCGCCTAGGCCACATGGAAAGGAGATGGCAACAGACGGAAGACGAAAGAACCCGGCCCGCCAGGCAATGGGAAGAAATCGCAGAGCACCCCACTTGCCAGCGCCCGGAGACTTTTTCAGCACAGAGCTGGTGGCTGCCAGAGTCGACAACATCCCGAGGACCAAAGCCCTTGAGTGTGGAGTCGGTGCTCTGACGTTCTCTGCAGCGGGAACAATCAGCGGAGTCATTGTCTCAATGTTCTTTGGAGGTGGAACCATCGGCCCGACATCATGCAGGGGAACCCTGTAGACCGGAACCTTTGTTGTTAGTTCAGCGGGGACCGGAACTGGCGTCTTCCCTGGTGGAACCGTTGCTGGAAACCGAGAACGAGCCGGAGCTCGATCTACCAGCTGACTGCGCAGGTTTCCCTGCGGAAGGATCCAGCGTTCTGGGATGGCCGCGGCCTACGTTTCTGCATCTGAGCGGGTGAGTGCACCTCAGCCCCTAACCCCAGAGGGATGGTCCTTGTCACGGGTGTTAAGGGCCTGCGGAATGCACCTAATAGATATTAAGGAGAGGTGTGTTCGCAGCCGGGGTCCACCGTGCCTGCTGCTAGTAAGATGGCGCAAATAGGCAGTATGAGTGAACTCTGTTATCCTGCAGAGTCGCACTATATGGCGATATAAGCGGACTCTGTTAATTCACAGAGCCGCTGTGACAAAGACTGTGTCCTGTTAGACTCACAGGGAACACAGATGACTGCTAAGCGGATTGCAGTCTGTGGTCATGCAATCAGAACACAAGCAATAATCTCCTCACCGGAGTAGCCGATATTCTAATGGCGTTTTCAGCCGAGCCCTGAACACGTGCATACAAAACTCCTCACCGGAGGTGCCGGTATTCTAGGGGTTTATTTCAGCCAGACCTAACCACATGCATACATGACCACACTGGCGCAAGCACGTAACAGATTTGATACTAGCACGCCGCCATGCGGTCATGCACACCATTTATAGTAGCAGCTACAGGACCTTCCAGAAAAGGACCAATGGGAAAGCTGCTCCAGAACTAAAGCAGCCTCAGGACCTTCCTGGAGGACCAATGGGAGTCACTGCAGTACCCGACCATGTGACCCCTGATCTCCTATGAGAGATCTTACCCTGAGCATGCTCAGAAGGGAACACACAGGACTTAGTCCCAACTACGTCTGCTTGCCGCTGACCCGCACTGGTTATAATGGCAGGACCTGTGGAAGCAGCAGTCATCCTCTGCACAGTATTAGACTGGGCGAGACGCTGGGACTGACATCTCTGCTGAGCAGGCTCCACTGCGGCCGGAGACGGATGGGGGACCGCAGCGGGGATGGCTTCGAAATTCCTCTTGTGCAGCAGTGGGAACTCGATCCCTAACATTACCCCCCTCCTAGGGCCCCCCCTTCTTTGGGCCTCGCTACATTCAAAGGCAGCGATGAGCTGCG
Organism: Oophaga sylvatica; assembly: GCA_033576555.1. Lineage (NCBI taxonomy): Eukaryota > Metazoa > Chordata > Amphibia > Anura > Dendrobatidae > Oophaga > Oophaga sylvatica. The sequence goes on along the minus strand of JARQOD010000001.1, from coordinate 428,977,834 downwards.
GAGCGTGAATATGCTCGGCAGGCTCCCAGGACCTATCCTCAGGCCCATAACCCCTCCAATCCACCAAATAAAATTTTTGCCCCGTACCACCTTGCACCCTACAATGGCGTTCACCTCGTGATCGTCCGTAGACGAACCCGATGTCCCGGCAGATGACTCCGAAAACCAGGACATGACCACGGGTTTCAGGAGGGACACATGAAAGGTGTCGGAGATACCTAAACGAGGCAGAAGGGCTAAGCGATAAACCACAGGGTTGACCTGCTCGAGGACCTTAAAGGGACCCAAAAACCGGGGTGCCAACTTAGTGGACTCCACTCGCAGCCTGATGTTTCGGGCGGAGAGCCACACTAGGTCGCCAGGAGCAAATGTCGGAGCGGGTCGCCGATGTGCGTCGGCGGAAGACCTCATCCTCTCCTTGGAGGCCTGAATGGCATCCTGAGTGCGGTCCCAAATGTCCCGTGCCTCCACGGCCCAGTCTGCCACCCTGGAGTCGGCGGAAGACACGGGCATGGGCACCGGTACCCGCGGATGCTGACCGTAGTTTAAGAGGAATGGGGTCTGTCCGGTGGAGTCAGCCACAGCATTATTTAGAGTGAACTCAGCTCACGGTAGCAAAGATGCCCAGTCATCCTGCCTGGCTGAGACAAAATGTCGCAAGTATGTGACCAAGGTCTGGTTGGCCCAATCTACCAACCCATTCGTCTCGGGATGATATGCCGAGGAGAGATTTAACTCAATGCTGAGTAGACTACACAGCTCTCTCCAGAACCGAGACGCAAATTGGGGACCTCGATCACTGACGATTTTGTCTGGCATTCCGTGTAAACAGAAAATATGCCTAATAAATAATGCTGCCAAGGCCCGTGCAGACGGTAACCGTGGTAAGGGCACCAAGTGCACCATTTTGGAGAAGTGGTCGGTTATCACCCAGATGATGGTGCAGCCCCGAGACTTGGGTAAGCCCACCACAAAATCCATCCTGACTATCTCCCAAGGCCTCAAATATTCAAGCAGCTGACAGCACTCGGGAGTTATCAAGGATGCACGTTCAGAAGTTCGGGGATCCAAACGAACGAAGTCCAACAGAAAAAAAGGAACAGCATCCAATCCAGGTAGAAGTATGAAAAAACTTTATTCAGCCACCATAAAACACGACATTTCGGCCATTGTTAGGCCTTTATCAAGTATACAAAATAGGGCAAAATGGTGTCATTAAATGGTGTGGAGAAGCCAATCACCATCCAGGAACCGCCCACAGTGCAAATAGATATATAACACTTAATACAGCAATATACAATTTAAAACAGTGATCAAAGCAGAAGTAGTGACATCACAAAGAAAATACTGCAAAGTACAAAAAACAGCATATAATATTCAAGAGATTACTCCATGTAAACAGTATCACAATATCTGTCTACCAATAGATGATCTGTTCTTATACACACCCATCATAATGTTTGTACCAATCATGTGCTCACTAACTGCATCGTCCTCCATGTCCAATCAGTATCTGCTCATCAGCACTTACTCAGAGCTCTCTTCCAATCGCCCACAGGAACACAGTTCAGAAGACACATTTAGCACACCCCCCCTCTGTGGTAAACAAAAGCACATGTTCAGAGGTCGTCACAGCAAAACGCTGAGTGGATCATGTGACCACCAGCGTCAGCAGACATCCGACCATGTGACCGCCAGCATCATCAAAGGTCCCGTCGCATGATGACCCCATCATAGACCTCCATTTAAAGAAGTCACGGCCAAAAAGCAAAATATCACGTGATCACAGGCATCATCCGACACCCGGTCACATGATTTGATATGGGCAAAAGCAAGAAAAAAAAAAAAACGCACATGCGCAATGGGTTGTACCAGGGCTTCAGCTGGTCACATGACCATCAATGTCACAAAACCAACGGAACTATATTCAGAGCTGGCTAAAAGTGTATACCAAACACAAACCGCAGCAGAAGAGTGCTCAATACTCTAAAGGCGAGGAAACATTGAAAACTCCCAGCAAAATACAGCCAACTACAGTGTGCAGCTTACTAGTTTATACAGAAAAGGGGAGATTAACTAAATGTACAAAAAACATAAGTGATGTCATCATCAGGGATTATTAGGTCACCATGTGCTCCGATCATTCCAGATTATATTCCTAAAAAAACAACAAACACAAATAAAATATATATCTAAAAACAAACACAGAATTCAGATGCAAGAATTACCTAGCACAAATATGTAAATTATATTCTATATTCAACCCCTTTGGTTGTAATGTCCCCAAAACGGAAATCCAACGGAGTTCCTTCTGTTTGAGCAACTTAGTCCTGTCACCACCTCTCCTGAGGGGTGGAACCCCATCGATAACCCTAAATCTCAGCTGACTAACCAGGTGCCCACATTCTACAAAATGCTTAGATACTGGCAGCTCCATCATTTTCGTCCTGATAGTACTCTTGTGTTTGCTTATCCTGGCCTTGACTTCCATCGTCGTCTCACCTATGTACATGAGTCCACACGGGCACACAAGCATATAGATTACATAGCTGGATGTACAGGAATACCGTTCCTGGATCCGAAAGCGTTGACCAGTATATGAGTGCCCGAAACTATCTCCCTTAATCATATTGCCACAACAAGCACAGTTCAAACATGGAAAATTTCCATTCCTCGGAGGGCCCAAAGTCAACTGTCTAAATATTTTTGAAGATCCAATATCAGATTTGACTAGCCTATCTTTCAAATTACGTCCTCGCCTATATGAAAGTAATGGCTTGTGCGCAAATTCAGTTACTTCCGGTAAACCTCTATGCAATAGGCCCCAATGCTTGTTCAAGATATTCCCTATTTTACCACTAATAGGGCAATAGGTAGAGACAAAAGGGACTCTTTTAGGGAGAACCCTAGTACGTTTTGTTCTCACATCTTCCAATGTTGTCTTCAAGGCCTTCTCCTTGAATTTTCTAAGGTCCCTCCCAGGATAACCCCTTCTAATAAATTTCTCACACATCTGTTCAAGCCTTCTATCCAAAACAGTCTCATCCTTAACTATCCTACGTACTCTCAGCATCTGTCTCCAAGGCAGAGACTCTATCATTTTTCTTGGATGATTACTATCAAAAACCAGAAGACTGTTCCTGTCTGTGTCCTTTATGAACAAATCAGTGCATAACCTTCCATTATGTTTATACACTAGAGTATCAAGAAATTGAATCTGGTCAAAGGAATGTGTCATGGTAAACTTCAGCTCAGGAAAAATCATATTCAGATGACTATGGAAAGATACCAGATCATTCATGTTCCCTTCCCAAACACAAAAAATATCGTCAATGTAGCGCCACCAGGCTCTGACATGGCGCCAGTGGATGGAACTGTACACATGCTGGTCCTCGAGTACCGCCATGTAGATGATTGCATAAGTGGGCGCCACATTGGACCCCATGGCGGTACCACGCAACTGCAGGAAGTAGTCATCCCCAAAAAGAAAAAAATTCCTTCTGAGGACAAACTCCAACAGTGCCAGGACCAGCTGTGCACCATCTGGGGCCATGTCAGAGCCGCCAGCGCCACACCAACAGCCTCCAAACCTCGTTCATGTTTAATGGAGGTGTACAGTGACACAACATCAAATGAAATGAGAATTGTATCTTCCGTGATGTCAAGGCCCCCAATCTTACTCAGAAAATGGTTAGTATCCATAATATAGGATTTGGCCTCCACAGCAAAGTGACGCAACACCTTGTCTAGAAAGATAGATACTTTATTGCATAAAGAACCCCGCCCAGACACTATCGGGCGTCCAGGGGGATCCAATAGATTTTTATGGATTTTAGGCAGGGTGTACAGAATCGGAGTCACCGGAAATTCCACCAAAAGAAAATCAGAAAGTTTCTGGTCTATCAGACCATTAGATAATGCCTCATCGATCAACATTCTTAACTCACTCTGAAAACAAGGTGTGGGATCTTTAGGCAACTTAGCATAAACTGCCGTATCCAATAACTGACCACAAATCTCGGCCCGATATTTATGGGTATCCATCACCACCAGGGCCCCACCTTTGTCGGCTGCCCTGATGGTGATGGCTTTGTTACCCGAGAGTCTGTCCAACACCTGCCTCTCACTGTATGTTAAATTCCCTCTTCTGAATGGACCCACACCATCTCGTCTCAATCTAGCTATGTCCTTTTCAACCAATTGGATGTATGATTCCACAAAACTGTTTTTAACAGGAGGTTGAAAGTTACTTTTGTTATAAAGGCCAAAATCCTGTAAAGCAAAGCCCCTAGAGGCATCATTAGTTGAAGCAGGATGTGTACCAACATTCTCATTAAAATAAACTGCTAATCTTAGCCTCCTAAAAAAGGCAAAAAGATCACATTCAATGTTGAACCAATCTGGATAGTTGGTAGGGCAAAATGAAAGTCCTTTGGACAATACTTTACAGTCCTCATCAGTAAGTGTACAAGATGAAATATTTACCACCAAGCTCTTCTGTTCTATGTGGCTCTCTTCTTCCCTTCGTTCCGTGTTCTCATAGATGGATTGCGAGAGGTACTCGGCATCTGAGTGTCTACTTCTCTGCCGTCGGTGTTTCTTACCACCTCTCCTTGGCCTCCTTTTGCCACATTGTCCATCTTTCCTTTCCCTAAAAAATGAGAAGAAGAGGGTACACAAAAATTGGAGTCATCAGTAGAGTCGGACTCTGCCTTGGTGAAACCAAATCTCTTCTGTTCCTTTGTCTGTTGTCTCCTTCTTCTGCGAGGTTGTGCAAAGGAATCCTGTTTCTTGTAGGTGGTTCTACGTGCTCCACCCTGCCAAGAAAAAACGTGTCCAGTCCTGTAATCTTCAGCATCACGAAACCATTTTGTTTTTTCGTTTTTTCAATGTCACCACAAAATTTCAACAATTTCTCATCCAAATGTGTCTTGAACGTGTCCCATTCTTGTGCTGTCAACTGCGTAGTCAGCTGTTTCTCCAGATCATCGATTTTGTTCTTCACTAGTGCCATTTCTGTGTGGAGAAACTCGATATTCAGGAGCATTAGATCAAATGAATACTTATTAGTAATAGATTCAAACTTGTTACAGAAAAGCATATTATCCGCCATCAATGTGGGCCGCAGATGCGGCCTTAGTCCACGTGGAATTCTATGGACTCTGTGGTACTCACATAGAGTCATGGCATGCAATTCGTGTGAGATATACTTTCTCCTCTCATTTTCATATCTCTTATTCAACATCTCTATAGTAGGTTTATTTAGAAAAGACATATCCATCTGTGCTCTAGCTAGGATTCTCTTAGCATCATCGTCCGTGTAAGAGAAAATAGCGGCATTGTCCAGTACACCCACCTCTGGTTCAAGTATCATAGTCTCCATGACCGGTGCACGTCTGCCAGGATCCAAAGTCCACAAATATTCAAGCAGCTGACAGCACTCGGGAGTTATCAAGGATGCACGTTCAGAAGTTTGGGGATCCAAACGAACGAAGTCCAACAGAAAAAAAGGAACAGCATCCAATCCAGGTAGAAGTATGAAAAAACTTTATTCAGCCACCATAAAACACGACGTTTCGGCCATTGTTAGGCCTTTATCAAGTATACAAAATAGGGCAAAATGGTGTCCTTAAATGGTGTGGAGAAGCCCAAGGCCTGTCTGCCACCAGTAAAGGGAAAAGTAGCCCAGCTGGCCGTTGTCGAGGCGACTTATTCTTGGCGCAAGAGACGCATGCCTGAACGTATTCCCTGACGTCACTGACCATATGTGGCCACCAGTATGTCCTCGCCAGCAACTCAGATGTCCTTTTTGCCCCAAAATGTCCACCCACCCTGGACGAATGTGCCCAAGAAAGTACCTCCGGTCGCAAATTGGTGGGCACAAAAGTCTTGCCCGGAGGCACAAGAAACAAACATGGATGTTTCCAACCTTGAGCATCCTTTTGAAAAAGGACTGCTCCAGCACCAACGGACGAGGCATCAACCTCCAATATAAAAGGCTTATCAACCTCGGGGCGATGTAAGATGGGAGCGCTAGCAAAATGGGACTTAATTGAAGTAAAGGACTTGGAGACCTCCTCTGACCACAATTTGGGATTGGCTCCCTTCTTGGTAAGGGCTACCAAGGGAGCTACCAAAGTCTAGAAATGGGGAATGAACTGGCGATAATTAATGAACCCCATAAAGCGCTGCACCGCTTTAAGAGAATGGGGTTCTTGCCAGTCCATCACAGCCTGTAGTTTGGCAGGATCCATAGCCAATCCCTGGGCGGAGATGATATAGCCCAGGAAAGGTAAAGACTCTTGCTCAAACATGCATTTCTCCAACTTTGCATAGAGGGAGTTCGCCCGTAACAGGTCGAAGACTTTGCAGACATCCCTCCGATGAGAGTCAATATCTGGAGAAAAGATGAGAATATCATCCAGATAGACTACTACAGAGGTGGAAAGCATATCCCGGAAGATGTCATTGACAAAGTCTTGGAAAACGGCTGGGGCATTACAGAGCCCGAAGGGCATCACCAGGTATTCATAATGCCCATCCCTGGTATTAAAAGCCGTCTTCCATTCGTCCCCTTCACAGATGCGAATCAGGTTATAAGCAACACGCAGATCTAATTTAGTAAATACCCTTGCTCCCCGGAACATATCAAAGAGCTCAGAAATCAGGGGCAACGGATACTTATTCTTAACGGTGATGGCGTTAAGACCTCTGTAATCTATACACGGACGTAATTCTCCACTCTTCTTCTGCACAAAGAAAAACCCCGCCCCTGCTGGTGACACCGACTTCCTAATGAACCCTCTTGCCAGATTGTAAGGTTCTTTGTCTCTGTTGACATGTTCCTTGAAACTCAGTTTTCCGTCGGCCATTTTGCTTTCTGTCTTTCTGCAGCTTTTGCCCTCAGTTAATATGGAGTTTCCAGTTTTCATGTCCCCGCCCTGATTCTTCCCTCTTGCTTCTTAAGCAGCCTCAGCTGAACAATCAGTGCTCCTGAATCAAGCCTCAGTCAGTCTGTGACCTGACTCCTGCTAACCTTGGACTTGTACTCCAGCTATTCCCTACTGAGGAACCTTGGAACACTTTTGGACTCTGGAAACCTGCTGTTTGGTGAATCCATGTTTGCAGAGGAATTACGGTACAGAGAAGAGATCCTGAACCTGCTTTGGAGATTTATTGTAGTGCTTGAAGTTACTCTGGCCTGCTGTGTCTCCTGTCGCTGTTCCTGCAAACTGTGTGAACTTTTCAGCATGCTTGTATGAAGTAATACAAGTCATTTCATTTCAACCTATGTCTCCTGTGTTTTCCTCGCACCCAAGCACAAGACGCTATAGGAACTGTACACTATACATGACAAGATTCAGGAGCCAATGTTTAGTGTCTGCTGGGTCTGGGAAAGCCGTGTCTGCTGTGACTGTGGATATCAGATGTCCGTTTAATACCTTATGTGATGACAGTGGTTGTGACTTCTCACAACCATTCCAGGTGAGCGCATTCCCTTAAAATTTTACTCTGGAGTGTTACCACAGGTAAACACTATTGTTTTTTTTGTTTGTTTTTTTTCCTTTCCTCTTCTCCTTCCAGCACTTCTGCCTTAAAAGATCTGGAAGATGGAGGCCCGCATAAAGGAACTTTGCGGAGTGACTGATACAATCCTTTCAGATGTACAGACTTTGAAAACCCGTTTTGCAAGCCTACAGGACCTCACTAATCATAATTAGCAAGTGTTTGGACAGACTACCCAGGAATTGCGAGCCAGGATTGAGGCTCTAGAGGAACGAGCCCAGGCTCCTGCCATAACCCCGAGTTCTGGGATCCCCAAATTACCTCCTTTTCGTTTTGGCGGTGAACGTGAGAAATTCAGGGGATTTATTAATCAATGCAATTTATTTTTCTCTGCACATGCTTCACAATTTCCCACTGAACGATCCAAAGTGCTTACTATAATCATGTTGCTTACCAATAAGGCTTTGATGTGGGCAAACCCTCTGATTGAGACTGAGGATGATTGTTTGAATCACCTTGATGCTTTTATTTCAGCCATGGGGCAGGTGTTTGATGACCCCAATCGAGGTGCAACAGCTGAAGCAGCCATGTTAACTTTGCGCCAAGGTAAGCGTTCAGTAGCCGAATATGCCCTGGATTTCAGGAGATGGGCTCTTGATACCACTTGGGACACTTCCGCTAAAAAATCTATTTTTCGGAAAGGGTTGTCTCCACTGATTAAGGATGAACTTGCTCGTGCCGACCCTCCCACTGCGTTAGGTGACTTTATTAACTATTGTATCCGTAGTGATGCTCGTCTGACTGAACGCAGACAAGAGAGATGGTTCGAAAATAATCGCACTAACCTTTTACTACCTCCCTCCTCAGCTAAGGAACCTTTGAGTAGGATCACAAGGGAACCAGAACCTGAACCCATGCAGGTGGACTCTTTACAAAGACGGGTTAGTGATGCACGCAAAGAACATCGTATAAAGGAAAATCTATGTTTCTACTGTGGTAAGTCAGGGCACTTCATTATAAACTGCCCCAGCGTTCTCGTAAGACTACTGCAGCAGTCATTCACTGTGAGTGTTGCGAGAGGAGCTCTGTCATATCTGAGCCTCAGGCTCCAGAGAGATCTGCTGCAAGAGATCTTGATTTCTCTGACTTAAACTCTGTTAGTTCTGGGGACGATGACGGTATAAACGCTGCAATTTTTCAAGTTTCCTCAGCGGTGTCCCAGTTGAGTTGTAAAATAAACAATTCTCATTGCTTCCTTTCCATCAAACTCTGGGTTGACTCAGTCTGGGTGTCTAGCTCTGCTATGATCAACTCAGGAGCAAGTGGAAATTTTATGGATATCTCCTTTGCTCTGAAACAGGGGATACGTTCAGTGAAGAAGGCTACTCCAGTACAGATGGAGACTGTGGATGGCTCTCTATTGACTTCTGGACCAGTGGATCAAGAAACAGAGCCTTTGAGGGTCCTTATGGGTAAAGATCATCAGGAGAAAATGTCTTTTATGCTTATCTCTTCTCCCCACTTTCCCATTATTCTAGGGCTACCATGGCTGCAGGCGCAGAATCCTACGATTAACTGGGAGACCAAGGAATTACACTTTCCGGAGAAACAGATGAGTCAAGGAGTTTCAGCTTGCTCTGTTCCTAAAGGAACCATGTCAGTCCCTGAACTACCAGCTGTATACCAGGACTATGTGGATTTATGTGACAAGAAGAACGCTGATCAGCTTCCTCCTCACCGTCCATATGATTGTCCAATTGAATTATTGCCTGGAGCCGAGATACCTTTTGGTAAGATCTACCCCCTAGCGGGGCCCGAGCTAAAAGCTTTGAAGGATTATATAGACGAAAATTTAGCCAAGGGCTTCATACGCCCCTCTTCATCTCCCGCAGGTGCACCCATCTTCTTTGTGAAGAAGAAAGATGGATCTCTGAGACCCTGCATAGACTATAGGGAACTCAATAAGGTTACTATTAGAAACCGTTATCCATTGCCTTTAATCCCTGAGTTGTTGAAGAGAGTGCGGCATGCCAAAATTTTCTCTAAACTGGATCTCCGTGGGGCCTATAACTTGGTCCGTATTAGACCTGGGGATGAATGGAAGACAGCTTTTAGGTCACGCTATGGACACTTTGAATATCTAGTTATGCCTTTTGGTCTGAGTACCGCCCCAGCCACTTTCTAACACTTCGTGAATGATATCTTCAGGGATCTCCTAGATACATTTGTGGTGATTTATCTGGATGATATTCTAATTTTTTCTAACTCCACAGAGGAACATCATGGACATGTGAGAATGGTCTTAGAACGCCTAAGACAAAACCATCTCTACATCAAACTTGAAAAATGTGAATTCCATAGGAGCGAAATTCAATTTCTGGGGTATGTACTATCTACGCAAGGGATTAGTATGGATGGAAGCAAGACCCAAGCCATCAAGGATTGGCCAATTCCTAGAAATGTGAAGGAGGTGCAGCGTTTCATCGGGTTTGCCAACTTCTATAGACGTTTCATTAAGAATTTTTCTGAGGTAGTGTCACCTATCACCCAACTTACCCGGAAACAGTCTAGGTTCTCCTGGACCCCGCAAGCTCAGGAAGCATTTTCCTGTTTAAAGGATAAATTTACCACCGCACCTATCTTAGTACATCCCAACCCCGAGCTTGCCTTCATAATAGAGGTGGATGCTTCAGACTGTGCCGTTGGAGCTATACTCTCTCAGAGAACAGGTGAGAAGAATGTCTTGCATCCCTGTGCCTTCTTTTCCCAGCAGTTGTCTTCGGCTGAGAGGAACTACGATGTGGGCAATAGAGAATTGTTGGCCATTATTGCCGCCTTCAAGGAATGGAGACACCTTCTTCAGGGAGCTGCACAGCAAATAGTCGTCCTGACAGACCATCGTAACCTTGAATTTATCAGGTCGGCTAAGTGTCTGACTCCTCGCCAGGCTCGCTGGAATCTTTTCCTAAACCAATTTAATTTTGTCATTTCTTGTAGACCAGGATCGCGCAATGGAAAGGCTGATGCACTCTCCAGGATTCATTCAACAGAGACACGTCCACTTACCCCTCCTAAGACTATTCTTCCTGACTCTAGATTCCTGGGAGTGATTCATAATCAAGACCTACTTAAGGACATCAAGGAAGCATACCATGCGGATTCTTTGTTGGCTCAACCCCCAAGGGACGTAAGTCTTGTCTTTAAGAATGGTGTGTGGATTCAGGGACAACGTCTGTATATACCTGAAACAGTCAAATTGAGAGTATTGCAACTCATCCACGATTCCAAGATAGCCGGGCATAGGGGAATTCTAAAGACACAAGAATTTCTTTCTCGTTTCTTTTGTGGCCCACTTACAGGAAAGATGTCTTAAACTATGTCACTTCGTGTGAAGTCTGTGCAAGATGCAAAACACCTCGCTCCTCACCAACTGGTCTGTTGCAACCTCTTCCCACCCCGTCCCGCCCGTGGGGATCCATTTCTACGGACTTCATTGTGGAGTTACCAACCTCTCAAGGGAAGAACACCATTCTAGTGGTGGTTGACCGTCTAACAAAGGCAGCTCATTTTATCCCTTGTGTCGGCTTACCCACTGCAAAACAGACATCAGACTTGATGATTAAGAATGTGTTTCGCTTACATGGAGTACCGGATGAGGTCATTTCGGATCGAGGGGTGCAATTTACTTCAAGGTTTTGGCAAAATTTCTGTACAGCATTGGACATTAAAGTAAACCTTTCTTCTGCTTTTCATCCCCAGACTAATGGACAGACAGAACGAACCAATCAGACCCTGGAGCAGTATCTCCGCTGTTTTATCTGCCACCTACAGGATGATTGGGTGGATCTACTTCCACTGGCTGAGTTCTCTTATAACAACTCTCAGAGCGCCTCCACTAAGCAGTCTCCTTTTTACTCCAATCTAGGTTATCATCCTAGCATTCTTCCTCGATTTCCCATAGATACGCCCTTGCCGGCAGTGGCTGAAAGAATCACTTCTTTACAAAAGAATATGGATCTTCTAAAGGAAAATCTAGAATTGGCTCAGGAAAGGTACAAGAAAGCAGCAGATAAATTTCGTAAACCTGCACCAGCTTTCAAGGTAGGAGATTTGGTCTGGCTGTCAACCAGAAATCTTAAATTAAAGATTCCATCGTCTAAATTGGGACATAAGTACATTGGACCTTATAAGATCAATAAGATTATAAGTGCTGTTGCTTGTCGTCTTCAACTGCCCAGAACTATGAGAATCCACCCTGTCTTTCATGTATCCCTACTAAAGGCTGCAACAAACAAAAGGGAGGGCACCACCAAAAATAGAAAGAAAAAGGTTCAACCTGGAGTATGTCAAAAATGTGGACTGAGAACAAGAAAAAGAGACATACTATACACCAGGGAACTCAAATAGTAAAAAAATGATAACAAATTTTATTGAAAAACTACAATATAGCACACAACACATATATAAAAACAATTAAAATTGAACAAACAGTCCCTGAAAGGGTACATAACCCCCTGACACCCCAGGTGGAGAATTAATGAACCATGAAATATATAAGACACAGACAGATGTATAAGTATGTGTTACAAAATATATATATATATATATACATACATCTAATTACACCCCCATACAAAATAGAAATAATAAAGGTATCACTGGGCTACTCTTAGACCTATGCATGGAACAGTAACAGTACAGCTGTATAATATATAGGCGCTATACATACCAAATTATCATTTTGATAGGCACCAATAGTAAATAGAACAAGCGCCGTTTAGAAAAACTTCATGCGGTCAAGTGACCTGCTAGCCCATAGAAAATGACCAAACGAGCAAGTAGTTACCCAGCACAGGGGAAAGAAACCGGGGGGGGAGGTCAGGGGGGCAAAGCCCTACTAAAGGCTGCAACACCCAATACGTTTCCTGGACGTTCTTCTCCTCGCCCTGATCCAGTGCTGGTCGATGGTCAGGAAGAATTTATGGTGGAAAGGATTCTAGATTCCAGGTTGTACAGAAATCAGTTGCAATATTTGATTAAATGGCAGGGCTACCCAGTGGAGGACAACTCATGGGAACCAGTCAATAATGTAAATGCTCCTCGCCTGCTCCGCCAGTTTCATCAGAGGTACCCTAACAAGCCTGGTCTGAGGTCATCCGGAGGTTGTCCCTAAGGGGGAGTAATGTAAGGTTCTTTGTCTCTGTTGACATGTTCCTTGAAACTCAGTTTTCCGTCGGCCATTTTGCTTTCTGTCTTTCTGCAGCTTTTGCCCTCAGTTAATATGGAGTTTCCAGTTTTCATGTTCCCGCCCTGATTCTTCCCTCTTGCTTCTTAAGCAGCCTCAGCTGAACAATCAGTGCTCCTGAATCAAGCCTCAGTCAGTCTGTGACCTGACTCCTGCTAACCTTGGACTTGTACTCCAGCTATTCCCTACTGAGGAACCTTGGAACACTTTTGGACTCTGGAAACCTGCTGTTTGGTGAATCCATGTTTGCAGAGGAATTACGGTACAGAGAAGAGATCCTGAACCTGCTTTGGAGATTTATTGTAGTGCTTGAAGTTACTCTGGCCTGCTGTGTCTCCTGTCGCTGTTCCTGCAAACTGTGTGAACTTTTCAGCATACTTGTATGAAGTAATACAAGTCATTTCATTTCAACCTATGTCTCCTGTGTTTTCCTCGCACCCAAGCACAAGATGCTATAGGAACTGTACACTATACATGACACAGATTCTCCTGGATATATTGAGACATAGCCTCCGTCTCAGGAAGAGAGAGGGGATAGACCCTTCCCCGAGGAGGTTCTGCTCTAGGCAAGAGGTCAATAGGACAGTCGTAGGGACGATGGGGCGGTAGAGTCTCTGCAGCCTTAAGAGAACAAGTCTGCATATGACTGATAGCACTTGGGAAGAGGAGAAAGATCTGCGGGTATCTCTGTAGTGGTAACCTGAATGCACTCTCTGACACATCTGTCCTTACATGTCTTATTTCAACCCAGTATCCTACCGGAGGTCCACTCAATATGAGGGGAGTGGGAACGGAGCCAGGGTACTCCCAGTAGGATTTCGTCTATTCCCTCGGGAAGGACGAGAAGGGAAATAATTTCCTGATGGGAAGGGGGTACACACGAGCGCTACCAGATGTACTGCGAGCAAAGGTAGATGACATGAAATTCCCCTCTGCTCCTGAGTCCACACAAAGCTCGACTGTAAGTGTGGAAGAGTCTACAGTGACTGTCCCTTTAAATGTCATCTTGGAGGAAAATGCCGCTGTCTCCAGTGAACCTCCTCCCAGGGTCACTAGACGCGATCGCTTTCCCGATCGCTGTGGACATCTGTTAGCATAGTGTCCTGTCTGCTGACAAAGGTTACAGACCACGGATACTCGGACGGCCTGAGACTTAGGTCCTGCACGAGGAACCTCTGTGGCCTTTTGCGGTTCGTACGCCAGATCGGGGGATTTGAGAGGTTTGGCAAAGGTGGGAGCCAACCGAATCCTCTGCCTACACTGGGCCCGCTCCAACCTCAGCTCGTGAAAACGGAGGTCGATGCGGGTAGATATGGAGATAAGCTTCTCCAGTGTGGCGGGAATCTCCCTGGTAGCCAAAGCGTCTTTAACATGGTCAGCCAGTCCTCTTCAGTAGACTGGAATGAGAACTTTATCCGACCAGTCTAGCTCTGAGGCCAGAGTCCGAAATTGGACGGAAAACTGATTGACCAAAGACGAACCCTGTGCCAATGCCAGCAGTTGGAGCGCCGTATAGTGGGTGACCTGAGGTCCTAAAAATACCTTTTTAAGAGCCTCCAGGAAACGAGGAGCACTCCGCACCACACGATCGTCGCGCTCCCACAGCGGCGTTGCCCACTCCAATACTCTGCCCGAGAGTAGAGACAGTACAAAACCCACTTGTGCCCGATCCGTGGGGAAACGTGCAGCCAGAAGCTCGAGCTGTATAGAGCACTGACTCACGAATCCCCGACATTGCTTGCTGCCACCGGCAAACTTGTCAGGAAGCGGGAGGTGGGATAATGTAGGGGCAGAGGTGGCAGAGAACAAACTGGCTGCAGCCACGCTAACAGCCTGAACAGCGACTGCGGTAACATTCACAGCTGAGGTTGTGCGCTCAAGAGCCGCCAACCTACCCTCCAGCTGCTGGATGTACTGCGGTAGATGCTGGTCATCCGCCATTTTACTAGCCAGACCCTGGCGCTAGTATTATGTTAAGGGCCTGCGGAACGCACCTAATAGATATTAAGGAGAGGTGCGTTCGCAGCCCGGGATCCACTGTGCAGGCAGAGCCTGCTGCTAGTAAGATGGCGCAAATAGGCAGTATGAGCGAACTCTGTTATCCCGCAGAGTCGTAGATGTAAACGCCGTAGCACTATATGGCAATATAAGCAGACTCTGTTAATTCACAGAGCCGCTGTGACAAAGACTGTGTCCTGTCAGACTCACAGGGAACACAGATGACTGCTAAGTGGATTGTAGTCTGTGGTCATGCAATCAGAACACAAGCAATAGTCTCCTCATTGGAGTAGCCGGTATTCTAATGGCGTTTTCAGCCAAGCCCTGAACACATGCATACAAAACTCCTCACCGGAAGTGCCGGTATTCTAGAGGCTTATTTCAGCCAGACCTAACCACATACATACATGACCACACTGGCGCAAGCACGTAACAGATTTGATACTAGCGCGCCACCGTGCGGTCATGCACACCTTTTAGCAGCTACAGGACCTTCCAGAAAAGGACCAATGGGAAAGCTGCTCCAGAACTAAAGCAGCCTCAGTACCCGACCATGTGACCCCTGATCTCCTTTGAAAGATCTTACCCTGAGCATGCTCAGAAGGGAACACACAGGACTTAGTCCCAACTACGTCTGCTTGCCGCTGACCTGCACTGGTTACAATGGCAGTACCTGGGGAAGCAGCAGTCATCCTCTGCACAGTATTAGACTGGGCGAGATGCTGGGACCGACGTCTCTGCTGAGCAGGCTCCACTGCGGCCGGAGACGGATGGGGGACCGCAGCGGGGATGGCTCGAGATTCCCCTTGTGCAGCAGTGGGAACTCGATCCCTAACAACGGGCCTCCGTCTCGCATAGTTCGCCCACACATTGGGGCAGGGGGATCTGCTCCCCAACCCCGACCCTCTGAGGCCCAGCATTTTTCCCACTCCATCGATGGCCCTTGGCGCCTCTCATTTGCACTATTCCACAGAGGGCCCGGACCAAGCTCAACCTTTATCTGCCCCCAAGGCCACTGCTTCAGTGTTGTGGCAACCACCGACTCCTGCGGCTGCAGAGTCGTCTGCGGCCCAAAATCGGGCATAGGATTCAGCCACATTTACAGCAGCACGAGGAACCCGTCGCTAAACTGTTTGAAGTGAACTGTAAAAAAAAAGAAGAGGAAAAGTGTTGCACATGTTGCGCTATCTTGAAAAAATGTGGGACTGTTCTGCGTCCCTGTGGGCAAGGAGCCCTGAACCACCCCAAGAGGAAGTTGAAATGCGGCCGGATGGCCTAATGTGCACTGTTTGTTTTTTTGTTGTGGAGCAGAGACTTCCTTTTCATAAAGGAACTAGAGACTGTCTACAATTAAAAATCACCTTTTTGTCCTGTTGCAGCGGATTGTGCTCCCTTCAAGGGAAGGGGGAGATCTTCTCTAAGGACTGCAGATCCAACACCTGGGTCACACTTTGAAAAAATGTTTAAACCTGCCAGTTGGGACTGTGTTTTAGTACTCATCACCTGGAGGACTGTGAGCCAGGATTATGTTTTTGGAGCACGTACTGTGGTGCGCCGTTTTGTGGACTCCACTCTCATTGAGCCAGTTCATTCGCATCTATATAAATATATAAACTACCTTATGTTGCCTCCCTGAGTGAAGTAATAATGTATATATTAAAGTTTACTTGGTACTTGGTCGGGGATGACCAAATTAAGGGAAAGGGGGAATGTAAGTGGGTATACAATGTTACTGTTATGCCTTGCCTTTCTCACTTGTCCAGTACCATATTTTATAGTGTATATATTTATTCATGTATAACTTATTACTCTTCTATTGCTGTTGTATAATATGTGTGTAAGATGTCCTGCTTAATGTACAGTCAACGTTGTATAATAAGGACAGTGCAGTGTTTAGTTTGGCCACAAGATGGTAGTATAGAGTTCACTACAGTGTACATAGTAGTATAGTTAGTAAATATTTAACCACATAGGAGGGGCCTGCTGTGGGTAAGATAGGAAATTTACTGATTTATAGTGAGTCGGGCTAAAGAGCTGAAGGAGCCCTGTTGGGGCAAGGGAACCCCCACCGTCCCGTCCAGAAGGGCTAATGCCCTGGGGACAATGCATTGGCCCTGTAACGTTTGAAGTACAAGCCCAGCCATTCAGAGACAGAGAACTATGGAAGCTACAGCAGTAGTGGCGAGGGAACTGGGTTCCCAGAAGAGGGACTGCAGAGCAGAACACAACAGGACAGATGGGCGGGTCACTCAGGATGTGGAAGTTACTTACATGGGCGAACTCCCTTAATGGCGGGGCGAGATGGTTTAGGGACCCCCCCTGAATGCAGTGAGTCTACATGGTGAGGACGCCGAGAAAACATACAGTGAGGTACGACCCGATCTCGAGCCGTGTGACAGGGAGAGTAGAGAATGGAAAGCTGCAGTAACTAGTGTTGAGCATTCCGATACCGCAAGTATCGGGTATCGGCCGATATTCGCTGTATCGGAATTCCGATACTTAGTTCTGATATTTTCCATATATCGTATACCGGAATCGGAAGTTCCCATAATTCTTTGAGAGGCAATGTGATTTTAGTCAGCCAATGAGGAATCCTAAGAAGTGTGGGCACATCCTGTACTGCTGCGGTCATGTTAACTAATGGCATGGTTGTGATTGGATGCTGAAATGATGTCAGAATGCACTATAAAAGGCGCCGCCGCCATTTTAGCGTCACTGTGCTGTGAACTCAGTTAGGGAAAGAACGCTGCTCTGCTGACTCTGAGGGACAGTTAGAGATTGCGATTTAGTGTACTGTGCTTTAGGCAGGCTAGTTTACCACCGGCTGTGTAAAGCTTCCTTTTGCCTGCAGTGTTGTTTTAACAGCTCTGCAAGGTGTGTGTGAGTGCAGGTGACGCTGCAGTTTGCTCTGTATGCAACGCTGTCTGTAGGCATCTGCACGTGTCACTGACAGACTCTTTTTTTTTCTTCAGTGTAATTCTTGCTGCTCCATGCAATTGAAATAATAGTGTGACGTGCTTCCATCCGTATACAATACCTTGGTTGCAAACACTATAGAAGTCCACAAAGGAGCCTTTCACAGATAGTGAACAGTTGTGTTTCAGTGTTCACTGCAGTCTGTGAGTTTTTTTTTTTTTTTGCTGCGTGTACTCTGCTGAGCGTCTGTCACTGGCTCATCCTTGTAATTTTTCAAAAATTGCTGCTGCTTTATTCTATTTTAAATTTACAAAAATCTATTAGTGTGACGCTCTTCCATCAAAATACAATACATTGCTTGCAAACATAATAGAAGTCCACAAAAAGGCCTTTCACAGCAAGTGAACAGTTGTGTTTCAGTGTTCACTCTAGTCTGAGGTTTAAATTTTTTGTAGGAGTGTAGATCCCGCTCCACTTACTTCAACCACCGCTGCGTGTACTCTGCTGAGTGTCTGTCACTGCCTCATCCTTGTCATTTTTCAAAAATTGGTGCTGCTTTATTCTATTTTAAATTTACAAAAATCTATTAGTGTGACGCTCTTCCATCAAAATACAATACATTGCTTGCAAACATAATAGAAGTCCACAAAAAGGCCTTTCACAGCAAGTGAACAGTTGTGTTTCAGTGTTCACTCTAGTCTGAGGTTTAATTTTTTTGTAGGAGTGTAGATCCCGCTCCACTTACTTCAACCACCGCTGCGTGTACTCTGCTGAGTGTCTGTCACTGCCTCATCCTTGTCATTTTTCAAAAATTGGTGCTGCTTTATTCTATTTTAAATTTACAAAAATCTATTAGTGTGACGCTCTTCCAGAGGACAGCGTTTGTTGGCCAGTTGGGAGTCTGCAGCAAATGGTTGATTTCATGCTGCAGTGCCTGAGAAACGACCACCGCATCGCCCACATTCTCACCACGTAGATTATTGGGTGTACACCCTCCTAGACCCTCGCTACCGGGACAACTTACAAAGCCTCATCACACCGTTGAACCGGGACCGTAAAATGCTGGAGGACCAAGACACACTGTTGAAATCCATAATGTTCTCCATTCCAGCCGAGAGCGCTGCTGCTGCTACTGCTTTACAAAGCAGCTCTGTGCGTCGAGGCATTGTAGACACCTCTGCAACAAGAGGGAGCACAAGCAGCGCCTCTGCACAGGGCAAGAGCTGTATGTTACAAATGTGGTGAAGTTTTGTGACAGCGCCACCAAGGTCTACACCATAGTGATGGGAAATCTATTTAATTTTGGTGATTAGTTCACCATGAACTAGTTCACTGAAAATATTAGTTCAAAAGATTAGTTCATTTAGTTCAGTTTTTCTCCACCCTATCCTGTGAGGAGCTGATAGGAAATGCATCATGTGACCTCTGAACTAAATGAACTAGATGAACTGCTGAACAAAATGTTCTATTGAGAATGACTCAGGACAGCCTAGTTCAATCTGATGCCTCTCACTGAGCCCAGCAGTGCCACATAATGATTGTGTATGAGGGGGCTGAGAAGCAGTTCAGCATCCACCATTTTAAGAACAGAACAGGGGTCAGTGTTAAAGATTTTAGCAAGACTGATCTTCTAGGCTAGAGGCATGAACTACACACAGAAACACTCTCTCATACACCCATATGAGCTGTGTCTGTGTACTGTGTGTGCAATTTCAGTTTTTATTAATAATATTATTATTACTATTATATTTGTATTTGATGTGTGGTATAGTGTTTTACTACCTTGTTTTCCAGCATCAAGAGCTGTAAAGAGCCAGTGTGAGACAGACCAGGGAGCTTCCTGGAGCTGTATGAACCTGGATCACTCTCTGTCTCCTCCCACTTACTGTTTAGTTCACAATGAACTAATCTGTGTCAGGATGGTGAACTAGATGAACTAGTTCACTCTGAAGATTAGTTCATTTTGAACTACTCACTCACGAACTACCCATCACTACTACACCATCCGAGACGGCTCCATTCACCAGGAAGCAACGTTTCCGTAAGATGGTGACAGACTACATGTCTTTCCCTCTCAGTGTACTCCCAGATGCCTCTTCCCCTTTCAAGTTTTGGGTCTCTAAGCTGGATACATGGCCAGAGCTTAGCCAGTATGCCTTGGAGGTGCTGGCTTGCCCTGCTGCCAGTGTATTATCTGAGCGCGTCTTTAGTGCTGCAGGTGGTGTACTAACAGACCGTCGCATGCGACTATCCTCAGACAATGTAGACCGGCTTATTTTTCTGAAAATGAACAAGGCATGGATCTCACCTGAATTTGCCTGTCCGTTTTCAGATTAAATAACTGTTTGCCAACGTTTTCCAAGTCTCCTGTTATGTTCATCTTTCTACCACCTGAACTCTACTCCCTGGGCTACAACACTGCCAGTCAGAGGGGAATGATCATTTACAAAACAAAATGTTATCCCCAACAAATAGTAGCGCAACGACTCCAGTGCCCACTTTATCGCCAGGCACTCTCTCTCTACAATGCTGTCTCTGTTTTTTGATGGAGTATGTTTTCGACTCAGGAAACTAATGGGATGCTCCTCCCCGTTAAGCTCCAGTCCTGAGACAACACGGCACCCAGACCTACCTCTGACGCATCAGTCTGGACAATGAATTCTCTTTTGAACTCGGGTGTGCTCAAAACTGGTGACCCACACAGTGCCCCTTTTATTGCCCCTGTTGATGACCCCTTGCTGATTTATTAACCGGCCCCACCAGATCCATGGGTATTCTCTCAAACTGGACCTCTAAAATTTTTAATGGCACCAAGGGACTCACAAAATGAGGCTGAGGACTGTGTACCTGGCGCATGCGACAAGAGTTATAATACCGTTTAACTTCTTGATAGACCCCCAGCCAGTAAAACTGTTGTATAATTCTGTGTAGGGTTTTCTTTTGGCACAAATGTCACCCTAGTACATGCGCATGCGCTAAGTCCATTACCAACCTCCGATATGACTGCGGTAGCAGCAATTGCTAAAAAATTTCCACATGTATTTTATAAACCTGATACAGCAAATCTTGGTTCAGCTCTAATTGTTGAAATACTGTAGCTGCCCCGGGGTGTTGGGGTTCCCCATTGACAACCAGTAAATTTTCACGGGCTAGACTCAACGTAGGGGCCGCGGAGTTGCGCCTTACCAAATTTGTCACCTGTCACATTTAAGTATTATAATTCAGGTCCCGGTGGTAAATCTTCCATCTCCCCAACTAACACTTTGATAGGAGAGGTGTTTTCCTACTCCACCGAAGGCAAAGGTAATACTGCCCACTGCACACATGTGTTATGCATAGTGAGACTGATAGTAGCCAACAAAGTAGCTAACAAAGGCCACTTGTGATCGCCCTATCAGCGTAGGAACAATGCTACTCAAACGATCTGCCATGATCCTGGACAAAATCTTGATATCATGGTCAATGAGTGAGAATGTACGATAGGATCCAGGCAGATGTGAAGGTTTGTTTGGTTTTAGTAGCACCTTCATGTGTGACATGTTTGAATGGCTGGGCAACCCTCCTGTCTCCAATATATGATTGAAGGTGCGTACCAATGTGGACGGGATATCCTCACTCAATAATTTTAATAATTTGGCTGTAAACCCGTCAGGTCCTGGAGCTTTCCCGTATTTCAAGTAACTTATCGCCGCTGTCACTTCCGTCACCTCAATTTGTTTTTTTAAAAGGAGAAGCTGATAGTTTGTGATGGATGGTAACCGTATTCCATCTACAAAGGTGTTACCCTCCGCACTATCCGTATGTTCCACCTTATATAAGTCTGAGTAGTATTCTTGTAGAATGGTGTTTATGCTTCGAGGGTCTGTGTTCATGATCCCATGTTTATTCGTTAACGCTGTAATATGTTGATGACGAATGTGATTTCCTTTCGCTAGTCGTGCTAATAGTCTCCCTCATTTGCTACCATAACGATATACATCGGCTCTATAATTGTTATTACTGCTTCTCTCTCGTCGATATACCCATACGTGTAAGTCAGCCTTAGCCTGCTTACATCTATTTTTAACCTGTGTTGATGAACTTGTCTTGTTTGCCGTGTACCTATTGCGTAATATCCTGCTAGCCTGCGAGTAGTTTGTCGCTATCTTCTTTTTTAGCGTTGTCTGATAACCTATTAGTTTCCCGCGCATTACTCCCTTCCCTGCTGCCCATAAAAGTTCCGGCCTATCCCTAGTATCTCCATTATCCCTTACATATTAAAAACACCATTGCTTCACCTGATGTCGAAACTTCTCATCCATTAACAAATAGGTCGGGAAGCGCCAAGTTTGGTCTGGCCCCATCTGCACCATATCTGGCAGGGTCACTGATACGGGCGCGTGGTCATATATAGCTACGTTGTGCACATCTGCCTCTTCCACTCCCCTTAATAGCTCCTGTGATAGCAATATATAATCTATTCTGGACCAAGAGTCATGTGGCACCGAATAGAATGAATATTCACTGCCATCTGGGTTCAGGTGTGTCCAAATGTCTACAAAGTTAGTCGTGTCTAGCAAGGGTTATTATAAACGTGTGTCATGTGATCGCACATTCATTCGCATCGACCTACAGTTCTTCACTGGTTCGATTCACCATATTTAAGTCACCACCGTGGGTGGTTTTAATGCTCTCCTATCGGCCTGATATGCTTGGATACCTGGGATAAATTCAGGAGTGTCTCCAAACTCCCTACTCACATGTCAGCGCAGGAACCGGAAGAGGGAACGTGCTTGTTTTGTTGCGCATAGGTGGAGTTTTATACAGTAAATGATTACTGCTGTCTTATTTTTTGCGTCCCAAGGGCAGAATAAGGCTGCGTAACGTTACATTTTAGAGACACTCATATAATAGACACACGCTACCCTAACCGTGACACAAGGAAGGTATTGTTGCCGGATAAAGCCGCCATTTTAGCGTCACTGTGCTGTTAATTCAGTTTGGGACAGAACGCTGCTCTGCTGACTCTGAGGGACAGTTAGAGATTGCGATTTTGTGTACTGTGCTTTAGGCAGGCTAGTTTACCAACCTCTGTGTACATCTTCCTTTTGCCTTGCAGTGTTTTTTTCACAGCTCTGCAAGGTGTGTGTGTGAGTGCAGGTGACGCGCTGCAGTTTGCTCGGCATGCAACGCTGTATGTAGGCATCTGCACATGTCACTCTCACACTCTTTTTTTTTTTTTTCTTTAGTGTAATTCTTGCTGCTCCATTCAATTTAAATTATAGTGTGACGTGCTTCCATCCGTATCCAATACATTGGTTGAACACACTGTAGAAGGACACAAAAAGCCCTTTCACAGCTAACAGTTGTGTTCACTGTAGTCTGAGATTTTAATTTATTGAATTTTGATCACGCTCCAGTTACTTCTTCAAGCAATGCTGCTTGTACTCTGCTGAGCATGTCTTACTGCCTCATCCTTGTCATTTTTCTCTAATTGGTGTATATGTACATCAAAGTAGTCTTCATTTGGATCGAAATCCAAGCAGGTACCCGGACACTCTATGGCTGCTTTTATACGGTGGACTGGCTCCAACATTCAATAAGACTTAAGATGCAATCGGGCACCTTGGCAAGGCCCAATCCTCTTCTCCCTCTGATATCTAACAAACAGGTCATGCTGGAGAGACTTGCACCTACTGCCACTCAGGGTCTTCAGCTCCTTTGTGAGAAACTAATGTTTGGCCAGCCAGTATATCAAATAAAGTTCATGAGAAATGGGAACTGTGGTTGGCTTCACTTTTGGTACTGGGTGCTAATACCAAACCATGGTGTGCCATTCAATGGATATTCCTGGCTGGTTGGAGACAAGCTCATTCCCACAGAAAAGTACCAGAAAGCTAAGGAGATGGTGGCCTCTCTCAACATGAAGGAGTTTGCTCGTTGTCTAGGAGACCGACCACCCTGCTGTGTACCTTGTCAACGTTGTGTTGAAGCTTGCAAGGATTAAGAGGTTACAGTGTCAAGTCTGGTTTTTACTAAAGATCCTGCTGTGTATTATAGTTTTTATGTTTTTTTTTTTAAATACAATGTATCTTATGAATGTTAAAAAACTTTTTTTTTTTTTATTAGGTATTTGATCTACCGTAGCTAGTTGCTGATCGTTGACTCTACACCCCTCTCCCCAGAATGTTACTCGGGTTATGGGGAGAAAATCACCGCTATTCCAGACTGATTTCATGTTAATGTGTCTGGCTCTTACACAGCACACAGCACTTGATGTTAGTTTATCTTTTTCCTAAATTATTTGTTACACTGCCCTTGTCGTCACATTTTATTTGCACTTTTTTTTTTAAGCACAAGGTTTTTTACACTTCCTTGTTCTGTAAGTAGGCTTAATGGTTAAATGTTTTATACTAGATGTAAATATGTAACATGTAAATTTTATATAAAGATTTTGCAAATTATGAGGTCCACACCATCAGGCTCTTTCGTCCCCTCTCCCTCAGAGTAGCGGTAATATATCGGACCCCAGGCTCGCCCACACAGTTCCTTGACCACTTCTCTGCCTGGCTGCCGCACTTTCATGTCCTCAGAAGTACCAACCCTTATCCCTGGAGACTTCAACATCCCCATTAACAGCCCTACTTCCACACTCAAAACACATTTTTTCAGAGCGGCCTATCACATTCACTAATCAAAGTCATTCTATGTGTAACTGTGTGTGTGTGTAGCCCATTCACTATCTCCATCCATCCCTCACTCCCTGAAAATGGCTGGACCATCATTGTAAATACACCATTGTATATAAACAACTGTACTTTGTAGCTCCCCCTCCTCATTGTAGATTGTAAGCTCTCACGAACAGGGGCGGCTTATATTGCTTTAATTATTGTATTGTTAACGTTGTCACTTATGACATGTGTTATGAAACTGTTAAACTGTACAGCGCTGCGGAATCTGTTGGCGCTATATAAATAAAGATTATTATTATTATTATAGAGGCCCACTCAGTAGTGGTGAAGTGTGAACGGTGCAAATTGCGAGTTGATTGCGACTGATGCAGCTGATACTCCATGTAAGGAAAGGGACGTCGCCATTTTGTATAGGGCCTATACCAGCCTCCATCTTGTCTGTTCACAGAGCCACAGACTTTTAACTACACAGTGCCTATTAGCATATTCAGTACGACCAGTTTTGATGTCCACTATGAATCAATAGGGCTTTAACATGCTAGTTGGTCTAGGCCAGTGTCTGAATAAGATGGTCAGTCATATGCTAACTAGCTCAAACTCAGGCCAGTATTTCCTGCTCCATATGAATTGCAGGCCAGTTAATATGCGTGCTTCAAAGCAAAAGGGAAGGGCCTAGCAGGTTTAAGAATTGTAGCCATGAACAGGGTGTTCATTCCATTTGAGACACAGAAGCCAAGAAGATGGTCTAGGAAGGACCAAGGGACTATCCAGCAACTGAAGACTGTACCTGGGAATGGTAGAGCCCCTGCCTTCCCATGACCATACTACCCGGTAATATTGATCTATAGCTTATACCTTTAAGCCTTGTACATTATCGTTGTATTTTTTCTCTGACTGCAATTCCATTGTAATTACGTTGTATAGCTTTACTGTATATTTCTGTAATTATCTAGTGCGCTCTTAAGGCGATTAAACCATAAAATTAATCTTGGGCTGATGCTTTTACTCTGATCACGAATCTTAGAATACCCATTGGGTAACAGGACACCCTCCCCGGCGGCCATTTGCTCTAGGTGCAGTTCCCTTACTGACCTGAGAGACAAAGGGGGCGCCGGAGAGCTGTACCTGTGGAGTTACGTCCCATTGGTGACGTGGGAGGAAAGGGGATCGTCCCTCACATTTGGTAGCGGAGGTGGGATCAGAAGCTGTGATACCCAGGCTACCGTGTGGCGGTCGGCTTAGTTCCTCACACTCCATTACTGCTGGCTGCTGCTCACACAACCGCTCCAACATATGTAACATGGAATTCCACCTGGTGGGTAAGTCACATATGATGCGATGTTCAGGAAGGCAAAATCTGCGTTGCAGAGCTGCAATGCGCGATCTGGCCATGGTGGAACGTCGCAAGTTAGCGCACTGTAGGCGGACCTTGTGCAGCAGTGCATCAAGATCCGGATAGTCCCTCAAAAAACTCTGGATGACCAAGTTTAGCACATGTGCCAGACATGGTATGTGAGTGACTTTGCCTAGGCCCAGACCTGCCACCAGATTTCGGCCATTGTCACACACTACCAAGCCTGGCTGGAGATTCGCTGGCAAAATACACATGTCGCTCTCTTGCTTTATGGCATTCCAGAGCTCCAGCGCTGTGTGGCTTTGATTCCCCATGGAAATTAATTTCAGGACGGCCTGTTGACGTTTGGCCACGTCTGTGCTCATATCGGTCAACAGGCTCGCTGTCTGGGTGTTATGTTTGACACCAATCTCTCCTTCACCTCCCATATACAATCTGTTGCCCGCTATTGCCGCCTACACCTAAAGAACATCTCTCCCGAATCCAAGACTTCTCCCGCGCTGCGCCAATACTGTGGAATGCTGTACCCCAAGAAATTAGAACTATCCACAATTTGCATGTTTTCGGGCGCTCACTCAAAACACATTTCTTCAGAGCGGCCTATCACATTCACTAATCAAAGTCATTCTATGTGTAAGTGTGTGTGTGTAGCCCATTCACTATCTCCATCCATCCCTCACTCCCTCAAAATGGCTGGACCATCATTCTAAATACACCATTGTATATAAACACCTGTACTTTGTATCTCCCCCACATATTTGTAAATTGTAAGCTCTCACGAGCATGTGCGGATTATATTGCTTTAATTATTGTATTGGTAACGTTGTTACTTATGACTTGTGTTCTGAAACTGTTAAACTGTAAAGCGTTGCGTAACCTGTTGGCGCTATATAACTAAAGATTCTTATTAAGCGTTCACGGGTCCATGTGGAGGTAGACCGTGACGGCTCCTGCAACGATGTTTCTGAGGAACTGGAGAAGGAGGAGTCAATGTGTACAGACTTGATTCCTGCAATCCTTGTAGTTGGCTGAACACGTACAGCGCCACTCGCAAGATCTGTACCCGGCTCCACAACATTGACCCAATGGGCAGTGAGGGAAAGGTATCGTCCCTGGCCATGGGTACTGGTCCACGCAGCGGTGGTCAGGTGGACATTGCTACTGACGGAGTTTAGTAGCGCATGTTTAATTTTAACCTCAACAACATGCTTTTGCAGACCAGGGACGGCTTGCCAGCTGAAATAAAATCAGCTTGGCACATTGTATTGTGGGACTGCCAATGCCATTAAGTTCCGTAAACTGTCAGTCTCCACCAGCCTGAATGACAGCATTTCAAGGGACAGGAGTTTTGCAATGCCAGCATTCAGAGCCTGTGCTCGTGGATGGTTTGCCGAGATTGGGCCTACACCCGATACGCCACAACCTGACACCCACAGATAAACAAGCCATAAAATCTCTGAAAGATAACCCCAACATTATTATTAAACCAGCAGATAAGGGGGGTGCTATCGTTATTATGAATAAGACCCAATCTATTGCCGAAATTCATAGACAACTGTCAGTTAACCTAACCTACAGACAACTCAATTGTGACCCTACATTTTACATCTGTCAAAAAATTGATCGTATCCTGACAAAACATCTTTAATTGATCACCATAGACTGTAAGACTATGACATTCCTTAATATTCAATACCCCATCACCCCTGTTTTCTACACACTCCCAAAAATCAACAAAAAACTACATTATCCACCTGCATACCCTAGAGGGATAATTCTCCGTGTTCTACAGTATCACCCAAATGTTTAACATGTTGCCTAATTCCTATGGATATATATTCTTCACCCTATGTATATATTGTATATATTGTATATATTATACATTGTCATTGACTGTAAATTTTTCTATCTCTTCCAGCGACTATTTGATAAAGGCCACTGCGTTGCCCAAAACGTCAGTCAGTCGTCTCATAGCTATTTTCTTTTTTCACATCAAGTGTGCAATAAAAATTTCCAATTTAACCATGACATATGCAGTTAAACTTGTGCAGTGATTCTCTATAGACTGTACATCTTCAGTGTGTCTTTGTAACTCAACTACGTGTTTTCTCCGCACATGTTTACACATATTTGTGGTATTGAGGTTACTGACACTTTACCTCTTTTTACTTTTTGATTACACAGCTTGCATTTGACATAGCAAATATCATCTGCAAGTGTGTGAAAAAAGGACCACGCAGTGCAAGTCCTGGGAGCGTCCGTTTAGACTTTTGGAAGAGAAATTATCCGAACAGGTGCCAAAATGGAGGCTACAGGCAACAGAGTATGCAGCCTAACTCTCCCTCCTGTTTGTACCGTTGGGGCAATCGCTTCCTCAGAGCTGCTCCCACCACCTTCCTGTTCCTCACGCCATGTTGGGTCTTGGACCTCATCATCTCCACTACCCTCTTCCAACACCTGCTGCTGTTGGGTGGTCTGGCCAGCACCATGCTCAACAGAAACTGGCACCTGAGTCTCATCATCATCAGATGCGTTCTGCGGTGTGCTGACCATCGGCACTGTCTCACCCGCCTCTTCAGATTCAGAGAGACACAGCTGTTGCGCATCACTGCATACTCCCTCTTCTTCACATTCCAGAATGCTGCTTGGCTGGGCCCCTGTTTGCAAACCAACAGATTCTGAGAACAGAAGCAGAGACTCAGCTGGCTCCTGTACAGAACTCTCTGACTGACTGGGCAATTTGGCAGGCGGTGAAGAGACAGATGGTTGCTCAACAGTGCTGTGGTCCTGAGAGGAGGTGGAAGCAATTGAAGTCGATGCATTGGACCCTGGGCTCCAACACTGCCAGTTGTTGCCTGTAAGTGCTGTTAGCACAGTCAACACTTGCTCCTGTGTTACTGGGGTTGAGTAATGGCAGCTGTTCCCCTGCTGTGTGTACGACAAAAAGTCATGCTGCCTCCACCCTGTCCTCCTCTCATCCCTGGGCTCCAACACCGCCATTTGTTGCTCGGAAGTAATTGGCACGGGTACTGACTCATGCCCACCCTGGTTACAGCACGACAGCTGTTTCCTGGCAGTGTCAACGTAAATTAGCCTCCAATAAGTTGTCCTGTCATGTTGCATTCCGGTTATCCGACTCTTTGGTGCCTGCAGTTTAGTTGATTCCTATGTGTGCTGTGGGATATGTAAATAAAGGCTCTTTCCGTTGTGAAAATAGGACAAGCACCCACTGTAGGACTGTGTGATTTGGTAACTGCAGACGGCTTGCGGCCTGTCAACTTACATTTTCATGGGTGCCTTATGGTACTGTCACGCGGTCTTATGATATGTGTACGATGTCAGTAAACTATTCTTAAAAGAACAACACTCTATACAACATATAGATTAGCAACATCAACATGTAAATATAGAATAGATTTACCTGACACGATATCCGTTGAACTCAGGGTTAATCTTGAGGACTTGATACACTGTCACAGGAAAGAGGAGGACCGGGGGTCTAACCTGACCCTAAACTGGGGTCCTAACTAATCCCTCACCTTGGAGGTACTGATAATGGTTCAGAGGTCCAAGTCTCCAGCCTAACCCTGTCTCCTATCAGTCCCTGAACCCTGTAATCAGTCCTAAGAAGGATTCTGATTACCACCAAAGGGATATGGGCTGATCTCTGCTAAATACACAGATTAGACATATAAGACAGACTGGAGAAAACACAGACTTGCATACACACTCAAACACAGAAGGAACATAAATGATCTGGGATATTAAACTCTAAGCAAGGTGAGCTTAAAACAACTAAGGAGCTCTTTAACTTAAGTCTATACAGATACAATCCTATCTGTGGTCTGCATGAAGAATTTCACTGGCAACTCCCAACACAGACAACCAGAGATTTAAAGGAAACCAATCAACAAATAATTAATTGCAGCCGGGAGAAACTGCACCCAGTCCCAGAACTGAGCACAGACAGAATTAACTCCCTAACTGCCAAACACAAAGAAACAGCAACTCAGCTGTGAGAAGTCAGAATGTGCAACCGCGACGATCTTCGTGGCGATGCACACATGACAGTACCCCCCCTTCTACGAGGGGCCTCCGGACCCTCAGGGCCAGGTTTGCCCGGGTGAGTTCTGTGGAAGGTCCGCACCAAACGATCTGCGTTAATGTCAGACGCAGGAACCCACGTCCTCTCCTCTGGACCATACCCCTTCCAATGCACCAAGTACTGAAGGGACCGGCGATTCAGACGTGAGTCAATGATCTTTGACACTTGAAACTCCAAGTTACCATTGACCACCACTGGAGGAGGAGGTAGAGGTGATGGTATGACTGGTGCCACGTACCTCTTAAGTAATGACTTGTGGAACACATTATGAATTTTAAACGTAGGAGGGAGGTCCAGACGAAATGCCACAGGATTAATTATGGAACTGATCCTGTACGGCCCGATGAATCTGGGGCCCAGCTTCCAGGAGGGAACTTTAAGTTTTATATTCCTGGTAGACAACCATACCAGATCGTTCACATTAAGATCTGGACCAGAAACTCTCCTCCTATCAGCCATACGTTTATAACGGTTCCCCATAGCACTCAGATTATTCAATACACCTCTCCACACTGAAGCAAGTGACGACGAGAAACACTCCTCCTCAGGAACCCCAGAAGGGCCCCCCCCATTGAATGTACAAAACTGGGGATGAAAACCATATGCCCCAAAAAACGGGGACTTACCAGTGGACTCGCTCCGCCTGTTGTTAAGAGCGAACTCTGCCAGAGGCAAGAAAGAAGACCAGTCCTCCTGGTTCTCTGAGACAAAACACCGAAGATAAGTCTCTAGGCTTTGATTCAGACGCTCTGTCTGACCATTGGTCTGCGGATGAAAAGCCGAGGAAAATGACAATTGCATCCCCCGACGTAAACAAAATGCCCTCCAAAACTTGGACACAAACTGAGACTCCCTATCTGACACCACATCAGAAGGCAACCCATGAAGTCTCACAATCTCCCCAATGAACACCTGCGCCAGAGTTTTAGCATTAGGGAGGGCAGGAAGAGCAATGAAATGTGCCATCTTACTGAACCTGTCAACAACCACCAGTATGACAGTCTTCCCTGACGACTGAGGAAGGTCCGTGATGAAGTCCATAGACAAATGAGTCCATGGACGCTCCGGAAGTTTCAAGGGTAAGAGGGTCCCAGACGGACGGGTATGAGGGGTCTTAGAGCAAGCACAAACCCCACAGGACGCGACAAAAGTTAAAACATCTTTATTAACGTTAGGCCACCAAAACCGGCGAGAAAGGAGATCTAAAGTAGCCTTACTCCCTGGATGTCCTGCTAAAGCAGAATTATGATGTGCCTCAATAACCTTTTGTCTCAACTGATTTGGGACAAACAGTCTCCCTGGAGGTCCTGCAGGGGCGTCCCCCTGAGCCTCTAACACCTCCTCCTCAAGCTCAGAACATACAGCCGACACTACCACCCCCTCCTGAAGGATAGGAATCGGGTCATCCATTTTCCCGGCCCCTGGGAAACTGCGAGACAAGGCATCCGCCTTAACATTCTTAGATCCAGGGCGATAAGTGACAACAAAATTAAACCTGGTAAAAAACAACGACCATCGAGCTTGTCTGAAATTCAGACGCTTAGCAGATTCCAAATACAGCAGGTTCTTGTGATCAGTAATGACGGTGACCGGGTGGACTGCCCCCTCCAAAAAGTGACGCCATTCTTCAAAAGCCAACTTAATGGCCAAAAGTTCCCTATTGCCGATATCATAATTCCTTTCAGCGGACGACAATTTTTTAGAAAAGAAAGCGCACGGATGCCATTTACCAGGGGACGGACCCTGGGACAATATTGCACCCACCCCTACGTCAGACGCGTCCACCTCCACAACGAACGGCTGTGATGCATCTGGTTGGATGAGAACGGGTGCCGAAGCAAAACATTTTTTCAAAGAGGAAAAAGCTTGGCAAGCTTTGTCCGACCATTTAGAAAAATCCGTCCCTTTTCTTGTCATGTCAGTGAGAGGTTTGACAACAGATGAGAAATTACAAATAAATTTCCGGTAGTAGTTAGCAAACCCCAGAAAACGCTGCAGAGCCTTAAGATCCTCTGGCTGATCCCATTCAAGCACTGCTCTCACCTTTTCAGGGTCCATACGGAAACCGGAGGCTGACACCAAGAAACCCAAAAACTGAAGTTCCTGTACGGCGAATACACACTTTTCCAGTTTGGCGTATAGTTTATTGTCTCGCAAGATCTGCAACACCTGTCTCACATGCTCCTGGTGAGACACAAGATCTGGTGAGTAAATTAAAATGTCATCCAAATATACGACCACAAACAGCCCCACCAGATGACGAAAAATGTCATTAACAAAATGTTGGAATACTGCTGGTGCAGTAGTCAGACCAAAAGGCATGACAAGGTTCTCATAATGTCCCTCCGGCGTGTTAAACGCCGTTTTCCACTCATCCCCCTCTTTTATCCTAATCAGATTATACGCCCCCCTGAGATCCAATTTAGAGAACCATTTGGCGCCAACAATTTGATTGAAGAGATCAGGAATCAGAGGGAGTGGATACGGATCTCGAACAGTAATCCGATTAAGTTCGCGGAAATCCAAGCAAGGGCGTAGGCCTCCATCTTTTTTCTTCACAAAGAAGAACCCCACGGCCACTGGGGAAGATGAAGGTCTAATATGCCCTTTGGCCAGACTTTCCGAAATATAATCTTTCATAGCCTGCCTCTCAGGACCAGAAAGGTTATATAACCTAGCTTTAGGTAACTTAGCATCAGGAAGTAAATTAATAGAGCAGTCATACACGTGATGAGGAGGCAACTCCTGACACCCTCCTCAGAGAACACATCCCCAAAGTCCTCCAAAAAAGGAGGCAAAGTACTAGGCACGACCGCACTGATGACTGTGTTCATGCAGTTACTTTTGCAAAACTCCCCCCATTGGCTTATATCTCTGGACTGCCAATTAATCACAGGGTTATGTTTAACCAACCAAGGAAGTCCCAACACAATAGGAGTAGGTAGACCCTCCAACACATAACAAGATAATAGTTCCCTATGTATTGCCCCTACCCGAAGGTCAATGTTATGAACCTCATGAACAAAGCTACCTTGGCCGAGAGGCCTGGCGTCAATGGAGAATATAGGGATCGGTTTGACCAATACACTCAGATGCATACCTTGAGCCTGAGCAAACTGAGCGTCAACCAGATTAGCCCCGGACCCACTATCAAGAAGAACAGAAAATCTCTCCACTCTCGTACCAACCACCACCTCCACTGGTACAAGGAACTGAGAAGAACTAGCGGACGAAATACATACTCCCAGGTTGTCGTCCACCACACAACCTGGGATTAACAGTTTTCCGGCGACTTTTTGCTCAACAAGGCACGGGATGGACATCCCCCAACAAAATGTCCCTCTTTCCCGCAGAAGAAACACCTTCTAGTCCTGCGGCGTACCGCCAATCCCCTCCTACGAAATGATGTCCCTCCCAACTGCATAGGCTCCTCCGAACAGACAAGGGGAACCTCAACATAAGGGACTTTAGTAGTAGGTGGAGTAACAACAGGGGGCGGAGTTACCTCGCACCTCTCCCGGAGCCGTCTATCAGTACGGATAGCTAGGGCCATAGCAGCCTCCAGTGATGGAGGAGAATCATACTGAGCCAAAACGTCCTTTAATTTGTCAGAAAGCCCATGACAAAACTGGCTCCTAAGAGCTGGGTCATTCCACTGAGTATCTGTGGCCCATCTACGGAACTCAGAAGCAAATTCCTCCGCCGGACGATCTCCCTGCTGTATCTTACGTAATTTTGTCTCAGCAAGAGAGACCCGATCTGGGTCATCATATACCAAACCCAGGGCAGTAAAAAATCGATCTACTGACTGTAGAGCCGGGGATCCCGGAGGAAGGGAGAAGGCCCAGGATTGAGGGTCCCCTTGTAGGAGCGAGATAACAATTCCCACTCTCTGCTCTTCACTCCCTGATGATCGAGGCCGAAGCCGAAAATACAATTTACATGCTTCCCTGAAGGTAAAAAAATTTGTCTCGCCCACCAGTGAACCTGTCCGGGAGAGCTACTTTAGGTTCAAATCTGGTTTTCTCCGAGGGAGACAAAACTTTGGACTTAATGTCCGTCAGCTCCATGGATAATCCCTGCAACTGCAGAGCCAGCTGGGCTACTGGATCCATGGCAACTGGGAATAATTTTATGGGCCAGTGAAAATGTCACGCGGTCTTATGATATGTGTACGATGTCAGTAAACTATTCTTAAAAGAACAACACTCTATACAACATATAGATTAGCAACATCAGCATGTAAATATAGAATAGATTTACCTGACACGATATCCGTTGAACTCAGGGTTAATCTTGAGGACTTGATACACTGTCACAGGAAAGAGGAGGACCGGGGGTCTAACCTGACCCTAAACTGGGGTCCTAACTAATCCCTCACCTTGGAGGTACTGATAATGGTTCAGAGGTCCAAGTCTCCAGCCTAACCCTGTCTCCTATCAGTCCCTGAACCCTGTAATCAGTCCTAAGAAGGATTCTGATTACCACCAAAGGGATATGGGCTGATCTCTGCTAAATACACAGATTAGACATATAAGACAGACTGGGAAAACACAGACTTGCATACACACTCAAACACAGAAGGAACATAATTGATCTGGGATATTAAACTCTAAGCAAGGTGAGCTTAAAACAACTAAGGAGCTCTTTAACTTAAGTCTATACAGATACAATCCTATCTGTGGTCTGCATGAAGAATTTCACTGGCAACTCCCAACACAGACAACCAGAGATTTAAAGGAAACCAATCAACAAATAATTAATTGCAGCCGGGAGAAACTGCACCCAGTCCCAGAGACTGAGCACAGACAGAATTAACTCCCTAACTGCCAAACACAAAAAAACAGCAACTCAGCTGTGAGAAGTCAGAATGTGCAACCGCGACGATCTTCGTGGCGATGCACACATGACAGGTACCCATCCGAGTTCCAGTACCGTCAGCTGGTTCTCCACAGTGCCTTTGGCCTAGGTGCCTCCATCTCGGTATCCGAGTTCCAGCAACGTCTGCTGGTCCTTGGTAGTGCTTTGGAGCACAGGTACCTCCTGCTTAGTAACCGTGTCCCAGTAACGTCAGCTGGTCCTCGGTTGTGCCATTGGCTCTTTTCCTTCTGCTGCCCCTCCGGGTTCCAGCACAGTCAGCTGGTCCTCGTTACTTGCATTGGCTCTTGTACCTTCTGCTACCCGTCCGGGTTCCAGTACCGTCAACTGGTTCTCCGCAGTGCCTTTGGCCTAGGTGCCTCCATCTCGGTATCCGAGTTCCAGCAACGTCTGCTGGTCCTTGGTAGTGCTTTGGAGCACAGGTACCTCCTGCTTAGTAACCGTGTCCCAGTAACATCAGCTGGTACAAGGTTGTGCTACAAATACAAGATACAGAACAAGAGACACAAGAACAATAAGCAGAAGATCTAAAAGCAGAAGAACATGAAGTATAAGACCAAAATGAAGAGCAAAATATATGCTCTAAATTATAAGCAGAAGAAGACTAAGCAGTGTATGGGGGTGAGTCCGTTCCTCCTCGTGGTGCCCCTGGTAAATGCCTGATGCTGCAGGCTAAACTGAACACGGACAAATACTGTTGTAATTTAAATCTTTTGTGGCAGCAAGAACGGAACGATGAAAAAATCATACTTTTACAGATTACAAGTACAGGAATCTCTGTCACAAATAAGAATATGATGAAGAAGATGAAGGACTATAATACGAAGAAGAATAATAGTTTAAAAAGAACAATATGAGTAATGTTAACAAAAAGATGAAAAGCAAGAAGTTTTAGAAGAAGATAAAGAAGGTGAAGATGAAGAATAATTTGATGACAAAGATGATGCTGCTGAAGATTATGAAGGAGAAAGTGTGGCAAAAGTTAAAAAGGTGAAGAGCATGGAAGTTGTGAAACATACATATTTGCCAAAATAGAAAAAAGGTTAACAACATTGTCAATTTCTTCGTCAATCCGAACGTATTTCCTAAAAAAAAAAATTAATGCTATTCCATTGGATTGGGTTAAACATCTATGCCTTTAATGTCTCCTCAACCTCCCCCAATACATTCTACATTACTCTTTGTTGTTTTCCTTCATGTACAATTAACCTACAAGGCAAGAATGGGGTTTTTTTAATTTCGATATTTTGTTCCCATAGACTTACATTGGACTTCCGGTATCGGTATCGGTATCGCCGATATTTTTTGGGTATCGGCGATACCATTCCGATTCCGATACTTTTGGATATCGGAAAGTATCGCTCAACTCTAGCAGTAACGTGTAATGAGGAAACTGCTGTTGATGATGGAACGTATCTGAATGTGCTGCGAAGATCTGAGAGTAAAGTTATGTGGTTTCAGTTGCAACTGGACAGTGTCTCCGTTTATTTGGATGCGGCCAAAAGTGACCTTGCAGTCAGGGCTCTTATGATTTGGTAGCTGAGGAGAGCAGGCAAAAAAGGAAATACACCAGAGCAGTTGGAAACTATGAGATTGCAGTACCCTGACTAACCACCACAACTAGAGGCAGCCGTGGAGCGTTCCTACGTTGGTCCTAGACGCTTCGTCACAGCCTGAGAAACTAACTACACCTAAAGATAGAAAGAGGAAAGCTATCTGCCCCGGAGCAGATCCCCAAAGAACATAGAAAGCCCCCAAACATGTAATGGCGGTTAGACAAGAAGAAATATTGACACAGACAGAAAATAGTATGAGCAAACGTTGGGGCCCAAACTTACTAAATAGAAAAGGATAGGAAGGGCACTTACTGCAATCTCAAAAAACCCTGAAAAGCACCAACTCTACTAATTTCAAAAACACCTGAGATCACACGACCTCTACCACCTAAATTAGTTCTCTGGTGTAACCAAAAACAAAACAGCAGCCACTGAAAAAAATGGAAAAAGCAAATGTACAAACATCAGTGGCTGAACTGAACTGAGAGGCAAAAGCCCCCAGAGGGGACCCTGAAGGCCCCCACCGAAGTGCAGGACAAAATGCAAAAATCAAGCACAAAAACAAAAAGAAGAAAATGTCTTATCTGTAAGCAGGAGATTCAGACACGACACAGCAGGTTACCAAGGAAACAGGAATCAAGGATTGAGACCAGAACAATTGATCACCGGCAACCCTGATGGGAAGGCGACTCCCTTATATAAGACCAGTCAGTAACACCTGATTCCCAATCCTCACAATCTTCACTGGACAGTCCAGTACCGTTTGTAACCACCAGAGGGAGCTTCTGCTCAGAACTCATCTCCAGCCTATTCACAACAGTACCCCCCTTGAGGAGGGGTCACCGAACCCTCATTTGAGCAACCAGGTAGGTCAGGATGAGTTCTATGATACGCACGGATGAGTCTCCTAGCATGGATGTCCGAAGCAAACACCCAAGAATTGTCTTCCTGACCATAACCTCTCCATTTAACCAAATACTGGAGTTTCCATCTAGAAAAACGAGAATTCAATATTTTCTCAACCACATACTCCAGATTGCCCTCAACCAAAACAGGGTCAGGAGGCACAGTAGTAGGAACCACTGGCTCAACAAACCTCTTCAACAAGGACTTGTGGAACACGTTATGGATCTTAAATGTCCCTGGAAGAAGCAAACGAAAAGAAACAGGATTAAGAATCTCCATGATCTTATAAGGTCCAATGAACCTAGGCTTAAACTTAGGAGATGCCACTCTCATAGGAATATTTCTTGAGGACAACCAGACCAAGTCCCCCACTTTAAACCGAGGACCATCAGTCCTATGCCGGTTAGTAAACCGCTGGGCCCTCTCCTGAGAGAGGGACAACCTCTCCACTACCTGGTCCCAAATCTGTTGCATACGCTCCACAACAGAGTCAACACCTGGACAGACAGAAGCCTCCGTCTGACCTGAAGAAAATCGAGGGTGAAACCCAGAATT
This sequence comes from Oophaga sylvatica, assembly GCA_033576555.1. Taxonomy (NCBI): domain Eukaryota; kingdom Metazoa; phylum Chordata; class Amphibia; order Anura; family Dendrobatidae; genus Oophaga; species Oophaga sylvatica. Next base: position 428,940,144 of record JARQOD010000001.1, on the reverse strand, counting down.
ACAGAAAAATGGAGACATCAAAGTGGCAGAGCTAGCCCTATTATTAAGAGCAAACTCAGCCAAAGGCAAAAAAGAGACCCAGTCATCCTGATCAGCAGACACAAAGCATCTTAGATAAGTCTCCAATGTCTGGTTTGTTCTCTCAGTTTGACCATTGGTCTGAGGATGAAACGCCGAGGAGAAAGACAATTGAACACCAATTTTAGAACAAAAGGTCCTCCAAAATCTGGAAACAAACTGGACTCCTCTGTCAGACACAATGTTCTCAGGAATGCCGTGTAAACGAACCACGTGCTGAAGGAACAAAGGCACCAATTCAGAGGAGGAAGGCAACTTAGGTAATGGCACAAGATGTATCATCTTGGAAAACCTATCGCAAATCACCCAGATGACGGTCATTCTCTGAGAAACAGGGAGGTCGGAAATGAAATCCATAGAGATATGGGTCCATGGTCTCTTGGGCACAGGTAATGGCATCAACAAACCACTAGAACGAGAGCAAGGCTTGGAGCGAGAGCAAGTCCCGCAGGACTGCACAAACTCCCTGACATCACGAGACAAGGTAGACCACCAAAAGGACCGACTAACCAAGTCTCTGGTACCAAAAATTCCGGGATGACCGGCCAACGCGGAACAATGAATCTCAGACATTACACTCTTTTTCCACTGGTCCGGGACAAACAATTTCCCAACAGGGCAGCGCTCGGGCTTATCCTCCTGACACCCCTCCAGAGCCAGTCTCAAATTGGGCGAGATGGCGGAAAGAACTACACCCTCTTTCAAAATAACAGAAGGATCAGATAACTCAGGAGAGTCCGCCAGGAAACTCCTCGAGAGGGCATCCGCCTTAACATTTTTAGTGCCAGGAAGAAATGAAACCACAAAATTAAAACGTGTGAAAAACAAGGCCCACCTGGCCTGTCTAGGATTAAGTCGCTTGGCAGATTCCAGATAAACTAGATTCTTATGGTCCGTAAGGACCACCACCTGATGTTTGGCTCCCTCCAGCCAATGTCTCCACTCTTCAAAAGCCCACTTCATGGCTAATAACTCCCGATTACCCACGTCATAATTACGTTCAGTGGGAGAAAATTTTCGAGAGAAAAAGGCACAAGGGTTACTTTTAGAGGTCTCTGGATCTCTTTGGGACAAAACGGCACCTGCCCCAATTTCAGAGGCATCAACCTCCACCTGAAATGGTAGAGAAACATCAGGCTGCCGTAGAACAGGAGCAGAAGTGAATCTCTGCTTAAGTTCCTGAAATGCAGAGACTGCCTCAGGAGGCCAATTCACCACATCAGAACCCTTCTTGGTCAAATCAGTTAATGGTTTAACAATAACAGAGAAATTACCAATAAATTTACGATAAAAATTGGCAAAACCCAAGAATCTTTGAAGAGCCTTTAATGAAGTAGGTTGGACCCAATCACAGATGGCCTGAACTTTGACCGGGTCCATTTCAATAACAGATGGGGACAAAATGAATCCCAGAAATGAGATCCTCTGAACGCCAAAAAGACACTTTGATCCCTTCACATACAGAGCATTCTCTCTCAAAATCTGGAACACAGTCCGAACATGTTTTACATGAGAGTCCCAGTCATTGGAAAAAATCAAGATATCATCCAAATAAACAATCAGAAATTTATCCACAAAATCCCTGAAAATGTCATTCATGAAGGACTGGAAGACAGAAGGAGCATTAGTGAGCCCAAAGGGCATCACAAGGTACTCAAAATGCCCTTCAGGGGTATTAAATGCCGTCTTCCATTCATCCCCGTGCTTAATGCGAATAAGGTTATATGCCCCCCTGAGGTCAAGCTTGGTAAACCAAGTAGCGTTTTTCACCCTGGAAAACAGATCAGAGATCAAGGGTAAAGGATATTGATATTTCACAGTAATATTGTTCAAGAGACGATAATCAATACACGGCCTTAATGAACCATCCTTTTTGGCCACAAAGAAAAAACCGGCACCTAAGGGTGAAGAGGATGGTCTGATATGACCCTTCTCCAATGACTCCTTGATATAAGACCGCATAGCGTCATGTTCAGGTACAGACAAGTTAAAAAGGCGACCTTTAGGGAATTTACTACCAGGCACTAATTCAATAGCGCAGTCATAGCTCCTATGGGGGGGCAAGGATGCAGATTTACTTTCGCTAAACACATCAGAAAAATCAATCAAAAAGTCAGGAACATCCTGAGCCTGGGGGGAGGCAGAAAAAACAGGAGTGTTGGTATTAACACATTGGCAGCCCCAACTGGTAACAGACACAGATTTCCAATCCAAAACAGGATTATGAGACTGTAACCAAGGGAAAACCCAGTACGATAATGTCATGCAGATTATACAGAACCAAAAATTTGCAACTCTCCTGATGATCAGGTTCTACCCTCATTATCACCTGAGTAGAGAACTGAGGTTTATTCTCAGCCAAAGGGGTAGAATCGATCCCCAGTAGGGGAATAGACTTCCGTAGGGGTATCAAGGGAAACCCACAACGTTTAGCAAAATCAAAATCCATCAGGTTAATAGCTGCTCCAGAATCAACAAAAGCCTGAGCAGAAAATGAGGACAGAGAGCATATCAAGGTAACAGTTAATAAAAACTTAGTCTGAACACTACCCAAGACAACTGAGCATGCAAAACGTCTTCCCCGTTTAGGGCAGACTGAAATAGCATGAGAGGCATCACCACAGTAGAAACATAACCCATTGCGCTTTCGAAATTCATGACGCTGTGTCCCAGAAACCACTCTATCACACTGCATGGATTCAGAAGCAGGCTCACAAAGCAACATTATTCCACGCATACCTTTCCGCTCACGCAAACGTCTGTCAATTTGAATCGCTAATGACATAGAATCATTGAGACCAGAGGGAACAGGGAATCCCACCATAACATCCTTTACATTATCTGACAGTCCCTTCCGAAAAAGAGCTGCCAAAGCGTCGTCATTCCATTTGGTCAGGACTGCCCACCTACGGAATCTCTGACAGTATAACTCAGCGTCCTCAAGCCCCTGACTTAATGCCAACAAAGTTTTTTCAGCTTGATCAGTGACATTAGGCTCATCGTACAATAACCCCAAAGCCTGAAAAAACACATCAACATCACTCAAAACAGGATCCCCAGGTGTCAGGGAAAAAGCCCAATCCTGAGGGTCGCCGCGCAGGAGAGAGATGACAATTTGAACCTGCTGCGCTGCGTTCCCTGAGGACTTCGATTTTAAGGCAAAAAACAATTTACAGTTATTTTTGAAATTCAGAAACTTAGCTCGATCCCCTATAAACAAATCTGGCATGGGAATCCTAGGTTCCACAACAGGCAACCCAGCAAGATAGGTAGCAATACTCCGAACCTCAGTGGCAAGCTGATCCACACGGCCAGACAACTGTGCAAACTCCATTGAGAGAGAAAAAAAAAATCCTCCTCAGCACCCAGAGACACAGAGGGAAAAAAAAATGCAACAAACAGAAAAAAAAATCTCTGACAACTCTGACAACTTTTTTCTTTCCACAATATTTTTCCCTTCTGTGAGTACCATATAATTTTTAGTTTTAGGCCGGTGATACTGTTATGATTTGGTAGCTGAGGAGAGCAGGCAAAAAAGGAAATACACCAGAGCAGTTGGAAACTATGAGATTACAGTACCCTGACTAACCACCACAACTAGAGGCAGCCGTGGAGCGTTCCTACGTTGGTCCTAGACGCCTCGTCACAGCCTGAGAAACTAACTACACCTAAAGATAGAAAGAGGAAAGCTATCTGCCCCGGAGCAGATCCCCAAAGAACATAGAAAGCCCCCAAACATGTAATAGCGGTTAGACAAGAAGAAATACTGACACAGACAGAAAATAGTATGAGCAAACGTTGGGGCCCAAACTTACTAAATAGAAAAGGATAGGAAGGGCACTTACTGCAATCTTAAAAAACCCTGAAAAGCACCAACTCTACTAATTTCAAAAACACCTGAGATCACACGACCTCTACCACCTAAATTAGTTCTCTGGTGTAACCAAAAACAAAACAGCAGCCACTGAAAAAACTGGAAAAAGCAAATGTACAAACATCAGTGGCTGAACTGAACTGAGAGGCAAAAGCCCCCAGAGGGGACCCTGAAGGCCCCCACCGAAGTGCAGGACAAAATGCAAAAATCAAGCACAAAAACAAAAAGAAGAAAATGTCTTATCTGTAAGCAGGAGATTCAGACACGACACAGCAGGCTACCAAGGAAACAGGAATCAAGGATTGAGACCAGAACAATTGATCACCGGCAACCCTGATGGGAAGGCGACTCCCTTATATAAGACCAGTCAGTAACACCTGATTCCCAATCCTCACAATCTTCACTGGACAGTCCAGTACCGTTTGTAACCACCAGAGGGAGCTTCTGCTCAGAACTCATCTCCAGCCTATTCACAACACAGGGCCGTATTTAGAGTTTCTGCTGCCCTAGGCACTTTTCGTTCTGCCTGCCCCATTGGTGAGTATGACTAATGCAGACACTGTCGGCAGTGACTTAGGCTACTTGCACGTCAGCGATTTTTGCCATCGCGGCAGAGCCGGCAGTTTTTCCGCATCTGCCACGTAACGGATCACTTATGGCAACACTGCATTCGGCCTCATTCATTCCCTATGTGACTTGCAGACATGTGCGACACTTGCAGTTTTGACGCGATCCCGCAAATCCGATACTTGCAGCAACGGAAAAAAAAAACGCTACTAGCAGTGTTTTTTTGTCTCACTGCAAGTGCCGCACATGTTTGCAAGTCCCATAGGGAATGAATGAGGCCGAATCTATGTGTGTGCCCATATAGCTCTTTCAAAGACAGTGGTTTCCTACCACACTCAAAAGACATACAATTAGGATGTTTAGATTGTGAGCCCCAATGGGGACAGTCTTGATGATGTATGTAAAGTGCTGTGGAGTTACTAGCGCAATATCAGTGAATAAATATTATTCTTAATATTATGTTACAATACCAGGATCTGAGGATTTTCTGTTTCGAGGTCAAGCGCTCTCTGATGTGATGTTGCTGCCTGTCTCGCTGTCTTCCTCTTTTGACACTGCAGTGTGGTGGACAAGAAAACATTAACTGGTTAACAGCAGGAAGTCTGGTGTCTGTCTTCCAACTGAACTAGAAACTCTCCCCACACCATGTCCAGCAGACATCGGAGGATTACTGGATGGATGTTATTATTCTATTACTGTCCAGTCTCTGACAAAGGCCTTATTCATATGTCTGGGTGTAAACAGATACTTACATATAAATCTGGACAATTTATCTTATCGATCTCCCGGTATATTATTTATTATAGATCTATAATATATAATGTACAAGGAGACCTATAGTATAAAATGTCCAGAATTATCTGTAATATATGACGTACAATCTATTGTATATAATGTCCAGGGTGATCTATAATATATAATGCTCAGGTAGTAGATTTATAATAATGTACAGTCCAGGCAAATCTATACTGTATAATGTCCAGAGGCAGAGATATCTTTAGGGTATATTTCCACGTTCAGGAAACGCTGTGGGTTGGACGCTGAGAGCAGCCGCAGAGTTCAATCCGCAGCGTCCAGATGTTACAGCATAGTGGAGGGGATTTTATGAAATCCCATATCCACTATGCGGACAAAGATGCAGGTGGCAGACCTGCGTATATGCACATTTGGCGTGTCTTTCTAGACCGCAGCATGTCTATTTATCTCGCGGAGAGCTCAGTCTACGCAAGATAAATAACAGTTCCAATGAATAGGATGCGGTGATTCCACACGGTTCAATGACACATGTGGAATCACCGCGCGTACAAAAGTCGCCAAAGCTTAGGACGGAGCTGTGTCCTCTCTGCAGTGTTTCCTGAACTTGGAAACATAGCCTTAGGTATGTGCACACATTGCAGATTTGTCTGCAGAAGTTTCCGTAAAGAATCCGCATCTATTGACAGAAAACGTAGGTGCGTATTTGATGCGTTTTTTACATGTGGATTTGTATGCCTTTTTGTAAGCTAAATAAAGATGTTATTTAACAAAAAAAAGATTTGTGATGTCATTTCTGTCCAACCTCCTCTTTTACATTAGTCCAGCACTCATTCCCCCAGCGCTTTCCCCACCTCAGCGCTCATTCCCCCCAGCGCTCATTCTCCACCCCAGCGCTCATTCCAAACCTCAGCGCTCATTCCCCCCACTGCACCAGCACTCATTCCCCACCTCAGCGCTCATTCCCCACCCCAGCGCTCATTCCCCACCTCAGCGCTCATTCCCCCCAGCGCTCATTCTCCACCCCAGCGCTCATTCCCCACCTCAGTGCTCATTCCCCACTCAAGCCCTCATTCCCCACCTCAGCCCTCATTTCCCCCAGCGCTCACTCCCCAGCGCTCATTCCTCACCTCAGAGCTCATTCCCCACCCAGTGCTTCATTCTCCCAGCGCTCATTCCCCACCTCAGCCCTCATTCCCCCCTCAGCCATCATTCCCACGCTCATTCCCCACCTCAGCCCTCATTCTCACCTCAGAGCTCACCGCCACACTCAGCGCTCATTCTCCCAGCGCTCATGTCCCCACCTCAAGCGCTCATTCTCCCATGTTCATTCCCATCTCAGAGCTCATTCCCCCTCAGTAAGCTCATTCTCCCACGCTCATTTACCACTCAGCGCTCATTCCCCACCCCAGCACTCATTCCCCACCTCAGCGCTCATTCCCCACCCCAGCGCTCATTCCCCACCCCAGCGCTCATTCCCCACCTCAGAGCTCATTCCCCACCTCAACCCTCATTCCCCACCCCAGCGCTCATTTCTCCCCCAGCGCTCACTGCCTGCCAATGCTCACTCCCTCCAGCGCTCACTGCCCCACAGTTGTTATGAATGTGCTAGAGATGGTTTCTGAGCAGAGGATCCCTCTGGTGGTTACAGACAGTACTGAACCTTCCAGCGAGGAATGGCAATCTGGGATCTCTGACTGGACAGATATAAGGGAGGTTCCCTCCTATGATGGTCGCCGGTGATCAATTGTTCTTGTCTCAATTGTGGTTCCTGGTTCATTTGAAAGTTTGCTGGAGTCTTGCATGCATCTGCTGCTTTCAGATAAGATATTTTCTGCTTTTCTTTTTGTGCTTGCTTTTTGCATAGTTTTCTGCACTTTTGTGGAGGTCAGCCGGGTCCCCTCCTGGGGCCTGTGCTCCTCTCAGTTTATCTGTAGCCACTGTTATTTGTTCATTTGCTTTTTCCTGTTTTTTCAGTGGCTGCGGCTTAGTTTTGTTACACCAGAGATCTGATTTAGGTGGTGAGATCGTGTGATCTCAGGTGTTTTTGCAAACAGAAGAGTTGGTATTTTTTTAGGGTTTTTTGTTGGATTGCAGTCAGAATTCTTTCCTGTACTTTTCTGTCTAGACAGATTGGGCCCCAGCGTTTGCTCATTCTATTTTCTGTCTGTGTCCGTGCTTTCTCTTGTCTAACCGCCATTACATGTTTGGGGGCTTCCTATTTTCTTTGGGGATCTGCTCCGGGGCAGATAGCTTTCATCTTTCTGCCTTTAGGTGTAGTTATCTCTCAGGCTGTGACGAGGCGTCTAGGATCAACGTAGGAACGCTCCACGGCTACCTCTAGTTGTGTGGTTAGTTCAGGTTACTGCAATCCAATAGGTTCCAGCCTCTCTGGTGTATTGCCATTTTTGCTTTTTCTCCTCAGCTACCTAAACATAACACACAGCGCTCACTGCCCCCACCATGCTCACTGCCCCCACAGCGCTCACTGCCCCCACAGCGCTCACTGCACCAACAGCGCTCACTGCCCCACAGCGCTAACTGCCCCAGAGCGCTCACTGCCCCCCCAGCCCCAGCGTTCACTGCCCCCCCAGCCCCAGGGCTCACTGCCCCCCCAACCCCAGTGCTCACTGCCCCCCCAGCCCCAGCGTTCACTGCTCCCCCAGCCCCAGCATTCACTGTCCCCCTAGCCCCAGCGTTCAGTCCCCCCAGCACCAGTGCTCACTGTCTCCCTCCCAGCCCCAGTGCTCACTGTCTCCCCCCAGCCCCAGCGCTCACTGTCCCCCCCGCCCCAGCGTTCACTGTCCCCCCAGCCCCAGCATTCACTGTCCCCCCCAATGTTCACTGTCCCCACCCAGCCCCAGCGCTCACTGTCTCCCCCCCAGCCCCAGCGCTCACTGTCTCCCCCCCAGCCCCAGCACTCACTGTCCCCCCCCAGCCCCAGCGCTCACTGTCCCCCCCAGCTCCAGCATTCACTGTCCCCCCAAACCCCAGCGTTCACTGTCACCCCCAGCCCCAGCTCTCACGATTCTCCCCCCCAGCATTCACTGTCCCCCCAGCCCCCCAGCCCACTCACTGTCCTCCCCCCCAGCCTCACTGTCCTCCCCCCGCATTCACTGTCCCCCCCAGCCCCAGCGCTCACTGTCCCCCCCAGCCCCAGCATTCACTGTCCCCCCCAGCCCCAGTGTTCACTGTCCCCCCCAGCCCCAGCTCACTGTCTCCCCCCAGTTCCAGCATTCACTGTCCCCCCCAGCCCCAGGGTTCACAGTCCCCCCCAGCCCCAGCGTTCACTGTCCCCCCAGCCCCAGCATTCACTGTCCCCCCCAGCCCCAGCGTTCACTGTCTCCCCTCCAGTGTTCACTGTCCCCCCCAGCCCCAGCGTTCACTGTCTTCCCCCCCCAGCGTTCACTGTCCCCCCCCCACCCCAGCGCTCACTGTCTCCCCCCCAGCGTTCACTGTCCCCCCCAGCCCCAGCGTTCACTTTCTCCCCCCAGCCCCAGCGCTCACTGTCTCCCCCCAGTGCTCACTGTCCCCCCCCAGCATTCACTGTCTCCCCCCAGTTCCAGCTTTCACTGTCCCCCCCAGCCCCAGGGTTCACAGTCCCCCCCAGCCCCAGCGTTCACTGTCCCCCCAGCCCCAGCGTTCACTGTCCCCCCAGCCCCAGCGTTCACTGTCTCCCCCCCAGTGTTCACTGTCCCCCCCAGCCCCAGCGTTCACTGTCTCCCCCCAGCGTTCACTGTCCCCCCCAGCCCCAGCGCTCACTGTCTCCCCCCCAGCGCTCACTGTCCCCCCCCAGCGTTCACTGTCCCCCCCAGCCCCAGCACTCACTGTCTCCCCCCAGCATTCACTGTCTCCCCCCAGCACCCCAGCACTCACTGTCCCCCCCCAGCCCCAGCGCTCACTGTCCCCCCCAGCTCCAGCATTCACTGTCCCCCCAAACCCCAGCGTTCACTGTCCCCCCAGCCCCAGCGCTCACTGTCTCCCCCCAGCATTCACTGTCCCCCCCAGCCCCAGCACTCACTGTCTCCCCCCCAGCGCTCACTGTCTCCCCCCGCATTCACTGTCCCCCCCAGCCCCAGCGCTCACTGTCCCCCCCAGCCCCAGCATTCACTGTCCCCCCCAGCACCAGTGTTCACTGTCCCCCCCAGCCCCAGCGCTCACTGTCTCCCCCCAGTTCCAGCGTTCACTGTCTCCCCCAGCCCCAGGGTTCACAGTCCCCCCCAGCCCCAGCGTTCACTGTCCCCCCAGCCCAGCGTTCACTGTCCCCCCCCAGCCCCAGCGTTCACTGTCTCCCCCCCAGTGTTCACTGTCCCCCCCAGCCCCAGCGTTCACTGTCTCCCCCCCAGCGTTCACTGTCCCCCCCAGCCCCAGCGCTCACTGTCTCCCCCCAGCGTTCACTGTCTCCCCCCCAGCGTTCACTGTCCCCCCCAGCCCCAGCGTTCACTGTCTCCCCCCAGCCCCAGCGCTCACTGTCTCCCCCCCAGCGCTCACTGTCCCCCCCCAGCATTCACTGTCTCCCCCCAGTTCCAGGTTCACTGTCCCCCCCAGCCCCAGGGTTCACAGTCCCCCCCAGCCCCAGCGTTCACTGTCCCCCCCAGCCCCAGCGTTCACTGTCCCCCCCAGCCCCAGCGTTCACTGTCTCCCCCCCAGTGTTCACTGTCCCCCCCAGCCCCAGCGTTCACTGTCTCCCCCCCAGCGTTCACTGTCCCCCCCAGCCCCAGCGCTCACTGTCTCCCCCCCAGCGCTCACTGTCTCCCCCCAGCATTCACTGTCCCCCCCAGCCCCAGCACTCACTGTCTCCCCCCAGCATTCACTGTCCCCCCCAGCCCCAGCGTTCATTGTCTCCCCCCCAGCATTCACTTCCCCCCCAGCCCCAGCATTCACTGTCTCCCCCCAGCGTTCACTGTCCCCCCCAGCCCCAGCGCTCAATGTCTCCCCCCCAGCGCTCACTGTCTCCCCCCAGCGTTCACTGTCCCCCCCAGCCCCAGCGTTCACTGTCTCCCCCCAGCATTCACAGTCCCCCCCAGCCCCAGCGCTGTCTCCCCCCCAGCGTTCACTGTCCCCCCCAGCCCCAGCGTTCACTGTCTCCCCCCAGCATTCACTGTCCCCCCCAGCCCCAGCGTTCACTGTCTCCCCCCAGCGTTCACTGTCCCCCCCAGCCCCAGCACTCACTGTCTCCCCCCCAACACTCACTGTCTCCCCCCCAGCGCTCACTGTCTCCCCCCAGCGCTCACTGTCCCTCCCAGCCCCAGCGCTCACTGTCTCCCCCCCAGCGTTCACTGTCTCCCCCCCAGCGTTCACTGTCCCCCCCAGCCCCAGCGTTCACTGTCTCCCCCCAGCCCCAGCGCTCACTGTCTCCCCCCCAGCGCTCACTGTCCCCCCCAGCATTCACTGTCTCCCCCCAGCGCTCACTGTCCCCCCAGCCCCAGCGCTCACTGTCTCCCCCCAGCGTTCACTGTCTCCCCCCCAGCGTTCACTGTCCCCCCCAGCCCTAGCATTCACTGTCTCCCCCCCAACATTCACTGTCCCCCCAGCCCCAGCGTTCACTGTCTCCCCCCCAGCGTTCACTGTCCCCTCCCAGCCCCAGCGCTCACTGTCTCCAGCCCCAGCATTCACTGTCCTCCCCAGCCCTCACTGTCTCCCCCCAGCCTCAGCGTTTACTGTCCTCCCTGCTCATTCCTCCCCGGTTATCATACTCACCTCCTCCATCCTCCTGCTGCCTGCAGGCTGCAGCTCCATTGGTCCAGCGCTGACATCCTGTTCCTGTATGAGCGCGTGGACCACTGGTGGTCCCGCTCATTAAGGTCATGAATATGGACGCCACGCCTATGAGAGTGGAGTGGCATCCATATTCATGAGCTTAATGAGCGGGACCACCAGTGGTCCGCGTGCTCATACAGGAAGATGTCAGCGCTGGACCATCGGAGCAGCAGGCAGCAGGAGGATGGAGGAGGTGCTTTTCTTTTTGTGCTTGCTTTTTGCATAGTTTTCTGCACTTTTGTGGAGGTCAGCCGGGTCCCCTCCTGGGCCTGTGCTCCTCTCAGTTTATCTGTAGCCACTGTTATTTGTTCATTTGCTTTTTCCTGTTTTTTCAGTGGCTGCGGCTTAGTTTTGTTACACCAGAGATCTGATTTAGGTGGTGGAGATCGTGTGATCTCAGGTGTTTTTGCAAACAGAAGAGTTGGTATTTTTTTAGGGTTTTTTGTTGGATTGCAGTCAGAATTCTTTCCTGTACTTTTCTGTCTAGACAGATTGGGCCCCAGCGTTTGCTCATTCTATTTTCTGTCTGTGTCCGTGCTTTCTTCTTGTCTAACCGCCATTACATGTTTGGGGGCTTCCTATTTTCTTTGGGGATCTGCTCCGGGGCAGATAGCTTTCATCTTTCTGCCTTTAGGTGTAGTTATCTCTCAGGCTGTGACGAGGTGTCTAGGATCAACGTAGGAACGCTCCACGGCTACCTCTAGTTGTGTGGTTAGTTCAGGTTACTGCAATCCAATAGGTTCCAGCCTCTCTGGTGTATTGCCATTTTTGCTTTTTCTCCTCAGCTACCTAAACATAACACACAGCGCTCACTGCCCCCACCATGCTCACTGCCCCCACAGCGCTCACTGCCCCCACAGCACTCACTGCACCAACAGCGCTCACTGCCCCACAGTGCTAACTGCCCCAGAGCGCTCACTGCCCCCCAGCCCCAGCATTCACTGCCCCCCCAGCCCCAGGGCTCACTGCCCCCCCAACCCCAGTGCTCACTGCCCCCCCAGCCCCAGCGTTCACTGCCCCCCCAGCCCCAGCATTCACTGTCCCCCTAGCCCCAGCGTTCAGTCCCCCCAGCACCAGTGCTCACTGTCTCCCTCCCAGCCCCAGTGCTCACTGTCTCCCCCCCAGCGTTCACTGTCCCCCCCAGCCCCAGCGCTCACTGTCTCCCCCCCAGCGCTCACTGTCTCCCCCCTGCGTTCACTGTCCCCCCAGCCCCAGCGCTCACTGTCTCCCCCCAGCATTCACTGTCCCCCCCCAGCCCCAGCGTTCACTGTCTCCCCCCAGCGTTCACTTCCCCCCCAGCCCCAGTGTTCACTGTCTCCCCCCAGCGTTCACTGTCCCCCCCAGCCCCAGCGCTCACTGTCTCCCCCCCAGCGCTCACTGTCTCCCCCCCAGCGTTCACTGTTCCCCCCAGCCCCAGCGCTGTCTCCCCCCCAGCGTTCACTGTCCCCCCCAGCCCCAGCGTTCACTGTCTCCCCCCCAGCACTCACTGTCCCCCCCAGCCCCAGCATTCACTGTCTCCCCCCCAGTGTTCACTGTCCCCCCCAGCCCCAGCGTTCACTGTCTCCCCCCCAGCGTTCACTGTCCCCCCCAGCCCCAGCGCTCACTGTCTCCCCCCCAGCACTCACTGTCTCCCCCCCAGCGTTCACTGTCCCTCCCAGCCCCAGCGCTCACTGTCTCCCCCCAGCATTCACTGTCCCCCCCAGCCCCAGCGTTCACTGTCTCCCCCCAGCGTTCACTTCCCCCAGCCCCAGTGTTCACTGTCTCCCCCCAGCGTTCACTGTCCCCCCCAGCCCCAGCGCTCACTGTCTCCCCCCCACGCTCACTGTCTCCCCCCCAGCGTTCACTGTCCCTCTCAGCCCCAGCGCTGTCGCCCCCCAGCATTCAAAGTCCCCCCCAGCCCCAGCGCTGTCTCCCCCCCAGCGTTCACTGTCCCCCCAGCCCCAGCGTTCACTGTCTCCCCCCCAGCATTCACTGTCCCCCCCCCAGCCCCAGCGTTCACTGTCTCCCCCCAGCGTTCACTGTCCCCCCCAGCCCCAGCACTCACTGTCTCCCCCCCAGCACTCACTGTCTCCCCCCCAGCGCTCACTGTCTCCCCCCAGCGCTCACTGTCCCTCCCAGCCCCAGCGCTCACTGTCTCCCCCCCAGCGTTCACTGTCTCCCCCCAGCCGTTCACTGTCCCCCCCAGCCCCAGCGTTCACTGTCTTCCCCCAGCCCCAGCGCTCACTGTCTCCCCCCAGCGCTCACTGTCCCCCCCAGCATTCACTGTCTCCCCCCAGCGCTCACTGTCCCCCCCAGCCCCAGCGCTCACTGTCTCCCCCCAGCGTTCACTGTCTCCCCCCCAGCGTTCACTGTCCCCCCCAGCCCCAGCGTTCACTGTCTCCCCCCAGAATTCACTGTCCCCCCAGCCCCAGCGTTCACTGTCTCCCCCTCAGCGTTCACTGTCCCCTCCCAGCCCAGCGCTCACTGTCTCCAGCCCCAGCATTCACTGTCCTCCCCAGCCCTCACTGTCTCCCCCCAGCCCCAGCGTTTACTGTCCTCCCTGCTCATTCCTCCCCGGTTATCATACTCACCTCCTCCATCCTCCTGCTGCCTGCAGGCTGCAGCTCCATTGGTCCAGCGCTGACATCCTGTTCCTGTATGAGCGTGTGGACCACTGGTGGTCCCGCTCATTAAGGTCATGAATATGGACGCCACACCTATGAGAGTGGAGTGGCATCCATATTCATGAGCTTAATGAGCGGGACCCCAGTGGTCCGCGTGCTCATACAGGAAGATGTCAGCGCTGGACCATCGGAGCAGCAGGCAGCAGGAGGACGGAGGAGGTGAGTATGATGGGGAGAGGCCGGGGGGTAGGGAAGTAAGGGGAGGGCCGACCCCTGGACCTAAAAAAGAAATAAAAAAATCATGCTCAGGTGCTGCCCCCTGCAGAGTCCCGCCCTAGGCACGTGCCCTCCAATGCCTATTGGCAAATATGGCCCTGCTTGCAGTGCAGAGGGAGGCCCCTCACAGTGCAGAGAATGCAGGAACAAGTCAAAGGTGCAGCATGATTTTTATGTAGAGGGAGGCCAGGGCATACAAAGCCTGTTACGCTCAGCCATGACTACTGCCCTGGCCGACCCTTACATGTATGGGGATCTTAATGAGATTGTTTCAAGTTCTTAAATGGATATAATTGCAAAGTTCTTGCAATAACAGTCAACTTTGCAAATTACCTCTTATTAAAAATCCTCACATTCACAAGAATGAAAGTATTTTTAATTTTATAGTGTACAACTCATTGCCAGCCACCCTGTGGTTTCACAGTGGCCAGTTACCTACATAGGGAGCCCATGTTGCTAGCTGTTTGAAGCTCTGAAACACCGCGAAACCGCGGCAAAACCGCTTACACAATACAACACATTATGGCCTATGAGATTCCGCAATGCTGTGCACATGCTGCGGGTTTTACCGTGGCGGAATCGCATCGCGAGAGAATCCGCAGCATGCTCATTCTTTTTTGCGGAACTGCGGCGATTCCGCCGCCATAGGAATGCATTGAACCAATTACTTTCCGCATGTGGCTGTGCCCACCATGCGGAAAGTAAGCGGTTCATGTGCGGATGGTACCCGGGGTCTGGAGGTGAGGAGACTCTCCTCCAAGCCCTGGGTACCATATCCATGTAAAAACAATAATTAAAATAAAAAATAATGATATTCTCACCTTCCGGCGTCCCCCGCAGCTTTCCCGCCTCTCAGCGACGCTCCCGATCCCAGTAATGCATTGCGAGATCACCCCAGATGACGTAGCGGTCTCGCGTGATGCTACGTCATCGGGGTGATTGTCGCAAAGGACTCCTGGGAACGGAACTTGCCGGGAGCGTCGCTGAGAGGCGGGAAAGCTGCGTGGGCCGCCGGAAGGTGAGAATATCATTATTATTATTTTTTTTTATTATTTTTACATTAGATCTTTTTACTATTGATGCGGCAAAGGCGGCATCAATAGTAAAAAGTTGGTCACACGAGTCAAACACTTGTTTGACTCGTGTGACCAACCTGTCAGATCGCTTGTAAAACGCTAGCATTCTGCAAGCTAATTACGCTTGCAAAATGCTAGTGTTTAGCGGGAATACGCATACCTATAATATGCGGATTTCCCGCGGCAGGGAGGTGCGGAATTGCCGCGGAAATTTCCATGGCAATTCCGTAACGTGTGCACATAGCCTTAGCACGACCATGCTCCTGGTCTGAACTGTCAATCCTCAGGAGTGATATTCATTGTTATATTAAAGCATTGATGCCACCAGGTAACTCGATCCCAAAAAAGTAAAGTAAACTGAGGATGGTACGATGAATTAAATAAATGTGCAATAAGTAAAAGTACACAGTTCTCCCCACATATTAGGTATTTATATAGTAGCACGGCAGGACCCTGGAATCAATGGAAAGAGAAGAAATGTTAGCAAACCAGTAAGGTAGGTATAGTATTCCACTGTGTTCATTAATTCTTTAATTGGTGAGCTCATACAAATTTGGTGGAGGCACCAGTAAAAAAAATGTAGTGAAGCTTAATCTTAAAGAGGACCTGTCACTTGCTCAAAAATATTGAGTTCAATACCTTGGAAAATCTCTGAGATCCCCTGATTTATGCTGCTCTTTTGTTTTGTGCTGTGTAGCCACATTGCAAAGATATTCATATGCTCATATGCCCCCATACAAAGCCTAAGCAAAACGCGCATTGTGTGCATTCTCCCATAGATGGGTAACTGTATTCTATAAAATGTATTTACTTTGAGATAATAACCTTATGACTGTGCTATTTGTCTTTTCTCAGTAGCTGAGTTAGTTATCTAATCGGTTACCTTTTATATGTACCCTACTTGTCTACAGTGGGTATGGAAAGTATTCAGACCCCTTTAAATTTTTCACTTTTTGTTTCATTGCAGCCATTTGGTAGATTCAAAAAAGTTCATTTTTTTCTCATTAATGTACACTCTGCACCACATCTTGACTGAAAAAAAAACGGAAATGTAGAAATTTTTGCAAATTTATTAAAAAAGACAAACTGAAATATCACATGGTCATAAGTATTCAGACCCTTTGCTCAGTATTGAGTAGAAGCACCCTTTTGAGCTAGTACAGCTGTAAGGAGGTCAAGGGTATTAACCCTTTAAATGTTTCATTCCCTTAATGTGTGTAAATGTATGCCTTTTTAGTTAATGTATGATTGACATGTACTTGTGTTATTTCTAAGATGTATGTTTGAGGGAGGTATAGTTATCGGTAGGTAGTGTATCCTAGTGGTCACTAGAGGAGGGCACTGGTAGGGTAGTGTATATGTGTGGGTTTAGATATATGTTTGTGAGAGATCACTTATGGGGGCATGTTAGAGATCCAGTTAGAAAAATATGTCAATGCAGTATTTGGTTTGGACACTAGATGGGGGCATTGAGCACATCCAGTCCAATAGGGACAATAGGTTAGGGACTTGTTGCTAGGGAAAGATTGCCTCCAAGCGGGAATCTGTCAGAAAGATTTCCTCCAAGCGGAAGTCAGTCGGGGGTGGACCTTGCCAGTGTGAGGACGTCCACGTTCCTGGGCCCTGAACATAGGGTAGAAGGAAGAGGGGACCAGCAACCCCTGAAGAAGCTGGTGAAGGATTCACCGTGGTAGCGTGAGCCCAAAGAGCGTGGGTTTACGTAGCAGTAGTCCAGTGGAAGAACCACTGTGGGAACGCTCAGCAGAAGAGGTTGTGCATGGGCGTAGTAGTGAGTGGGCCACCAGCAAGTATCTGGGCAGGATAACCAGAGAGGGGTGGACGACCTAGTAGATGTGTATTCCTAGACTGGATAAAAGTGTTTCCAGGGGAAGAGATCGAAGTGCTGTTTTCACCGGGCTCCTCGTCCCGTCAATACTTGGTGGTCCATTCTGGTGTAGCAGAGGAGAAGGAGTGGCGTTGTGAAGAATGTATTGCTGGTATCGTATTAGACGTGCTTGTGGTGTCTTGGATGTGCTGTGTACGGAAGAAAATAAAGCAGAACTGTTTGACGTGATTCTGGACTCTGACTCTGGTTGTTCTATATGCTCTGTCACTGGAGAAGGACATACCAGGAGAATAAAGATAACAGGTGTAAAGAACGCAGCAGCTCCCAGTAAGTTAACCCCTCGGCCAACCCTTTACACTTGGCGTAGTTGGCATAATCTCACTGCCCCATCAGGCAGTGACACCATAGCATGAAGTACATGGGAGCCGCAAAACTGGAAGCTATTACCCTGTACCTACAGATTGAATAATGTTCTGAAAATTACCGTAAAATGAATGTGGCTAAAGTACTGGACTTGACTAAAGAAAAGATGAAGGCGGATGCTACAGATCCCAAGATGGCATCTGACAAGATGGAGAACTCTGGCGCTAAAATGGACTGTCCTTGTCAACAAGATGCACTTTGTGGGGGTGACACGTCTCAAAGGCGCCAAGTGAGAACTGTCAACCATGTTGGGACCGCCCATGCAAGGAGGAGAATGCAGAGATGGACATTCGCTCTTTCCCACCTAATGCTGGAAAATGGGTGGAGAGGCCAACAAGAGCCCCACCCTGGAACGGGAGTGGCCCTGCAGAATGGCGGCCGGAAGAACAGTCCATGCCGGAACCAATGTGCCCAAAAGCTGTTCCCGTTGGTCCGCTGGAGATGGAACACAAGTGCACCCTGAAAACAAGTACCGGCAGGGACCGCAAGCTGACGGAGACCACCCGACCAGAGGAAGGAGCCACTACCATGCCCGCGAAAGCCGAAACAACGGCGGAGAGCAGGAAGCAGAGCTGGAGGAGACCCTAGCCTCCCGCCTGCGTCAGTACCTGCAGGAGATGAGAGCCAGCCTGAGCGGAGCCGCACAACCAAGGGAGGTGAGTGCATCTCAGCCTCAGCCGGTGGTGGACCACGTAGCCCCAATGCTGTCCCATTGCAGGAACACAAGGCTCAAGGTCCACGTCACCGAGCAACCGTGCACCCACCAGGAATCCCCAGAAGCCATCTCGCTCCTGCACTCTGTCAGGTTTTTGCGGAAAGCGAGCCCTACGGAGAAGATGAGGATCCACATGCAGAGGCAATGATGGACACCTCTGCCCATTTCTTCTCCTGGGTTTGGAGGGTCTGCGGCTGCAGAGTCCTCTTCAGTGCGAGCCAGGAGCAGGGCAACAAGTGGAAAAAACCGCGCAGAATGTGCGCCGCTGAAAGATTCTTGGCCTTTTCCCTTCTAGTGCCTGTTGCACCATATGGGACTGTTCCGCATCCCCTAGGGTAGGGAACCCTGCAACGCTCCCATGGAGAAGCTGAAAACGGTCTACGGGACCTTCAAGAAACAAAGAGGACGCTTTTGTTTTGTTTTGTTTTTTTGTGTATTGCTACCTCATAAAAAATGTTTAATGTTTATCATATGTGTAAGTAAAGGATAATACAGTTAGGTCCATAAATATTTGGACAGAGACAACATTTATCTAATTTTGGTTCTAGACATTACCACAATGAATTTGAAACAAAACAAATCAGATGCAGTTGAAGTTCAGACTTTCAGCTTTCATTTAAGGGTATCCACATTAAAATTGGATGAAGGGTTTAGGAGTTTCAGCTCCTTAACATGTGCCACCCTGTTTTTAAAGGGACCAAAAGTAATTGGACAAATGACTCCAAGGCTATTTCATGGACAGGTGTGGGCAATCCCTTTGTTATGTCATTCTCAATTAAGCAGATGAAAGGGCCGGAGTTGATTTGAGGTGTGGTGTTTGCATTTGGAAGGTTTTGCTGTGAAGGAAACATGTGGTCACAGGAGCTCTCCATGCAGGTGAAACAAGCCATCCTTAAGCTGCAAGAACAGAAAAAAAACATCCAAGAAATTGCTACAACATTAGAAGTGGCAAAATCTACAATTTGGTACATCCTGAGAAAGAAAGAAAGCACTGGTGAACTCATCAATCCAAAAAGACCTGGGAGCCCACGGAAGACAACAGTGGTGGATGATCGCCGCATACTTTCTTTGGTGAAGAAGAACCCGTTCACAACATCAACTGAAGTCCAGAACACTCTCAGTGAAGTAGGTGTATCTGTCTCTAAGTCAACAGTAAAGAGAAGACTCCATGAAAGTAAATACAAAGGGTTCACATCTAGATGCAAACCATTCATCAATTCCAAAAATAGACAGGCCAGAGTTAAATTTGCTGAAAAACACCTCCAGAAGCCAGCTCAGTTCTGGAAAAGTATTCTATGGACAGATGAGACAAAGATCAACCTGTACCAGAATGATGGGAAGCCAAAAGTTTGGAGAAGAAAGGGAACGGCACATGATCCAAGGCACACCACATCCTCTGTAAAACATGGTGGAGGCAACGTGATGGCATGGCCATGCATGGCTTTCAATGGCACTGGGTCACTTGTGTTTATTGATGACATAACAGCAGACAAGAGTAGCCGGATGAATTCTGAAGTGTACCGGGATATACTTTCAGCCCAGATTCAGCCAAATGCTGCAAACTTGATTGGACGGCGCTTCATAGTACAGATGGATAATGACCCCAAGCATACAGCCAAAGCTACACAGGAGTTCATGAGTGCAAAAAAGTGGAACATTCTTCAATGGCCAAGTCAATCACTAGATCTTAACCCAATTGAGCATGCATTTCACTTGCTCAAATCCAGACTTAAGAGGGAAAGACCCACAAACAAGCAAGACCTGAAGGCTGCGGCTGTAAAGGCCTGGCAAAGCATTAAGAAGGAGGAAACCCAGTGTTTGGTGATGTCCATGGGTTCCAGACTTAAGGCAGTGATTGCCTCCAAAGGATTCGCCACAAAATTTTGAAAATAAAAATATTTTGTTTGGGTTATGTTTATTTGTCCAATTACTTTTGACCTCCTAAAATGTGGAGTGTTTGTAAAGAAATGTGTACAATTCCTACATTTTCTAACACATATTTTTGTTCAACCCTTCAAATTAAACGTTACAATCTGCACTTGAATTCTGTTGTAGAGGTTTCATTTCAAATCCAATGTGGTGGCATGCAGAGCCCAACTCACGAAAATTGTGTCACTGTCCAAATATTTCTGGCCCTGACTGTATGTATGTAATGATGCCCCTATTGCAGGGATGGCAATAGTTAAAGGAAGGGGGAATGTAAGGAGGTCAAGGGTATTAACCCTTTAAATGTTTCATTCCCTTAATGTGTGTAAATGTATGCCTTTTTAGTTAATGTATGATTGACATGTACTTGTGTTATTTCTAAGATGTATGTTTGAGGGAGGTATAGTTATCGGTAGGTATTGTATCCTAGGGGTCACTAGAGGAGGGCACTGGTAGGGTAGTGTATATGTGTGGGTTTAGATATAGTTTACGAGGGATCACTAATGGGGGCATGTTAGAGATCCAGTTAGAACGTTAGAAAAATATGTCAATGCAGTGTTTGATTTGGACACTAGAGGGGGGCATTGAGCACATCCAGTCCAATAGGGACAATAGGTTATGGACTCGTTGCTAGGGAAAGATTCCTCCAAGCTGAAGTCAGTCGGGGTGGACCTTGAAAGTGTGAGGACGTCCACATTCCTGGGCCCTGAGCATAGGGTAGAAGTAAGAGGGGACCAGCAACCCCTGAAGAAGCTGGTGAAGGATTCACCGTGGTAGCATGAGCCCAAAGAGCGTGGGTTTACGTAGCAGTAGTCCAGTGGAAGAACTACTGTGGGAACTCTCAGCAGAAGAGGTCGTGCATGGGCGTAGTAGCGAGTGGGCCACCAGCAGGTATCCGGGCAGGATAACCAGAGAGGGGTGGACGACCTAGTAGATGTGTATTCCTAGACTGGATTGAAGTGTCTCCAGGGGAAGAGATCGAAGTGCCATTTTCACCGGGCTCCTCGTCCCGTCAATACTTGGTTGTCCATTCTGGTGTAGCAGAAGAGAAAGAGTGGAGTTGTGAAGAATGTATTGCTGGTATCGTATTAGACGTGCTTATGGTGTCTTGGATGTGCTGTGTCCGGAGGAAAATAAAGCAGAACTGTTTGACGTGATTCTGGACTCTGACTCTGATTGTTCTATACGCTCTGTCACTGGAGAAGAACATCCCAGTAGAATAAAGATAACAGGGGTAAAGAACGCAGCAGCTCCCAGTAAGCTAACCCCTTGGCCAACCTTTTACACAGCCATGAGTCTTCTTGAGAATGATGCAACAAGTTTTTCACACCAGGATTTGGGGATCCTCTGCCATTCTTCCTTGTGGATCCTCTCCAGTTCCGTCAGGTTGGATGGTGAACATTAGTGGACAGCCATTTTCAGGTCTTTTCAGAAGTGCTCAATTGGGTTTAGGTCAGGGCTCTGGCTGGGCCAGTGAAGAATGGTCACAGAGTTGTTCTGAAGCCACTCCTTTGTTATTTTAGCTGTGTGCTTAGGGTCATTGTCTTGTTGACAGGTGAACCTTCGTCCATGTCTGAGATCCAGAGAACTCTGGAAGAGGTTTTCATCCAGGATATCTCTGCACTTGGCCGCATTCATGTTTCCTTCAATTACAACCAGTGGTCCTGTCTCTGCAGCTGGAAAACACCCCCATAGAATGATGCTGCCACCACCATGTTTCACTGTTGGGATTGTATTGGGCAGGTGATGAGTTGTGCCTGGTTTTCTCCACACATACCACTTAGAATTATCACCAAAAAGTTCTATCTTCGTCTCATCAGACCAGAGAATCTTATTTCTCATAGTCTGAGAGTCCTTCATGTGTTTTTTAGCAAACTCTATGCGGGCTCAGTGAATCTTATTTCTCATAGTCTGAGAGTCCTTCATGTGTTTTTTAGCAAACTCTATGCGGGCTTTCGTATGTCTGGCACTGAGGAGAGGCTTCCATTGGGCCACTCTGCCATAAAGGCCTGACTGGTGGAGGGCTGCAGTGATAGTTGACTTTGTAGAACTTTCTTCCATCTCCCTACTGCATCTGTTGAGCTCAACCACAGTGATCTTGGGGTTCTTCTTTACCTGTCACCATGGCTCTTCTCCCACGATTGCTCAGTTTGGCTGGACGGCCAGGTCTAGAAAGACTTCTGGTGGTCCCAAACTTCTTCCATTTAAGGATTATGGAGGCCACTGTGCTCTTAGTAACCTTGAGGAAGTAGAAGGAGAAGTTGAAGGAGTAGAACTATATCAAGGAAATAACAGCATGTGACTTCAATATGAGTGTCTGAGCAAAAGGATAGAAAAATATTTAGAGTTGAGAGTCCTCAGTGGTTGATACCTAATATTTTTCTATCTACTGGCTAACACGGTACGAAGATATACATCTTTACTGAGCAAAAGGATGTGAGTACTTATGACCATGTGATATTTCAGTCTCTTTTTTAATAAATTTGCAAAAATTTCTACATTTCTGTTTTTTTCAGTCAAGATGGGGTGCAGAGTGTACATTAATGAGAAAAAAATGAACTTTTTTGAATTTACCAAAATGGCTGCAATGAAACAAAGAGTGAAAAATTTAAAGGGGTCTGAATACTTTCCGTACCCATTTATATGTACAATATACTTATATGGGTGGCCCTGTACTTAATATTATTGTTGGTTGCATATATTGGTTTATTTACCCCATGTATACACTTTTGCTAACATCTCTATTATTCTATATTCTATTATTATACTATTGTTCTTGTTCTCCATTTTATGTTTTTAGCAATTAAACTATTTAATCAAATAGAGGATATACTGTATTTATGTTTAGGATTTCTCATTTTTTTTTGCTATATAAGTTTCATTATTCCTAAAGACATAGTACCTGGCTAATGACTTGTCCTGTAGAATTACTTTATTGCATCTGTGTAGCCTCTTTGTGTCATGCGTAAGTCCATTTTTTACATCCCTAAGCCACCGGTACGAAAAAACTTGGATAGCACTTTCTATGCGAAAAACTAATGTTTCAATGAGCTCTTATTCACACATCAGTCATTTTTTTTCAGTTTTTCATCAATGGCTCCAAGACACAGAAGGGGTGTAAATTTCACTCAGGTTCCATTCACACACCAGTTTGACACATCTATGTGAATGTTGATTTTTTTGGGGGTGCCAAACTGACCCATAGTGTTTCATGGATCTATACACAAATCCATGAATAACAGAATAACACAGATTTGTGCGAGAATCTGAGCAGGACCTATTGTGATCCAGGTATGCAGATCAAAATCAACTATTCAAGTCCAAGTGGATCCGTGAAAGCACAAAAGTCAATCAGAATGCTTCCATTCAGCCTCTGTGTCTCATGGATCTGTTGTTTAGTGATACATTTTGATAAAAATGTGACCTCCGGCTCCCGAGGTCTTATTATTGGTTTGGGAACAAACACTCCTCTCACTGCAAATATACATGATTAAAAACAGCTGCAACTAAGATGACACATGAGAAAAAAAACTGATCTGTTTCTCTCAGATGGTAAAATTTCCACAAATGTATGAGTGTAGTCATAATTATACATTTTCTCTCTGCAAGTTCCATTCCTGAAATACTGATCAAACACAGTTGTGTGAATAAGGCCTAAGGATATGTTCACTGGGATCGAATGTTCGGCATATTTTCCACTTCAAATCCCCAACTGCAAAATCTGCAAACGATTCTACCATAGAAATGCTGCAGATTTATGGTAGAATTTACCCTCCGCATTGCAAAGAGTGAAATCTGCAGAAATCCACCTCAGGAATCCATGTTATTTTTCAAAAGTTTTTTGACACAGTTTTGAATCTTTTTCTCCCACATGGATTTTGCCTCCTTTCAACTTGATAGAGTTAACTCTCAAGCAGAATCCATTATCAAAGAAGAGCCTATTTTTTATTGGCCTTCAGCTTGATCTCGAGCCATGGCACTTTGGTGGATGAACGATCTGTAGGAAGATCAATCTTGTGCAAGCCTAGAAAGATCTACCAAGGTCTTTACCGTCGCTGTCTTGATAACATCAAGCCATCAGGTTGCTGATCTTCCTCTTCACCTTGTTCCTTCTATTCTTCCAACCATAATGTCCTTCTCCAGTGATTGCTCTTTTCGTATGACCATAATGTCCTTCTCCAGTGATTGCTCTTTTCGTATGACCATGATGTCCTTCTCCAGTGATTGCTCTCTTCGTATGACCATGATGTCCTTCGCCTGTATGATGTGTCCAAAGTAGGCAAGTCGTAGCATGATGATCCTTGCTTCCAGTGACATGTTTGTCTTGATTTGGTATGTGTTACTACTTTCATTTCCTTAGCAATGTTTTCAAAAACTTCATCAGAAAAAAATTCCCATAATGATGCTACATCTACATTTACAGATTCCCTTGAATCTGGAAAACGGCCATTTGGAGTACATGTTCCTTTTCACAGTTTGTTTATGACATAAATCATGAAAAATGTCTTCTGTGCTAATACCATGTTCATTTATTTTTCATAGAAAAAAATGTCTTCATTTACCATAGTCAAAGATTTAGTTGTAGTTAAAGTATTTGTCAGTATTGTATTTAAAGAGGTACTTTTTTTTTGGGTGGTGTGTTTGGGAAGCCACTGGAGGGTTTGATTTAGTTTTTGGCTTTGGCATAAAAAAAAGCAAACAACATAAACAATTAAACTAAGAAAATATCTAACTATCACATAGTATGATGACTGCTAATTGGAGGTCTTTGACTCTGAAGTTGCAAGATCCATAGGCTTACCAAGCCATTACTGATTTTAGGGGTCACAATAAATCTATTTTGGAACTCAAACCAAGCAGAAATCAGAATGGCTCATTGAAATGTTTTGCTCAGCAGTGACTTTAACTTTTACAGCCTGGTTTCTTACTTATGTGTCTATTACATTCTCAGGTGGCCTAATTCACCGGCAATGTGTCCCACAGTCTGATTGCGGCAGCATTACTTATAGTGCTAAGTCGCACCGTATGCAACTCTGATCCGATAATATCTGGATATCAGGATATTCCTGCAGATTCTTTGTATTTCTCCTGTGCCTGTTCTTTATATTTTCGAAAGTTGATTGGAATTATGAAGTACAAAGTCTATTTTCCGTGTGTTATCTGATTTATACAGCTCATCATCAATGTTACCTACCGATTCTGATCTGCCAAACTGATGAGAATAGGACGTGCTCTGAGTCTCACGGATCAGACACACAAATTTGTTTTTAAAACTGATGTGTGAACTGATCTATGAACTTCATGGATCCATTCACTATGCCATAAGAACAAGATTAGAATCAACACCTTCACCCAGCTCAAGCAATTCCTCTACACTTGGACATCACCAAATGGACAGCAAAAATGAAAGGGATACATTTTTTCTTGCAAAAACACTTCCAGACGCAGATTGTTGGTCTGATAATCAACTCCTTATAGTTAAAGTCAAGATCAGACTATGCAAGATCAAGAATCCCGCCATGCAAACGAAGTTTGACATCAGTAAGATATATGAGCAGTATGCATGGAACTAATAGGTAGTGATGAGCCACCCCCATAGTGTTCGAGTTCGGTTCGGTTTGCCAAACAGCCGTGTGTTAAAACCAATGGCAGGCAAACCAAAACACATAGAAACACATAGAAAACACATAGAAAACACTTCAAAGGTGTCCAAAAGCTGACAAATTGCTCACAAGACACAACTAACACATGGAAAAGTGACAAGTACATATAGTCATGCGAAAAGAAAAGAGGTGGAGGAGTAAAAGGAGGGGGAGACACAGATATAGGCATGTCATGCCCTTCTAAAACCAAAAAAGTGCGAAGCCGACACGGCCAGTCCGTTCCTGCCCGTGCGACCTGTGTGTCGCCGGGTTTGTGCCAGAGCTGTGGTGGACCCTGACGGCCAGCCCCCCTCTCCCAATACTGGTGCCTGTCCGCTGGTGGGTCGAGCGAGCCCCTCTGCGGTGGAGGCAGGTCTAATCTTTTTTATTTAAATTGTCTCTCTAATTTGAATGAGTACACTTTAAATCCTTTTACAAGGATCTATTGGAGGGCAAGTCTCATGCCAGCAGCCACGGTAATTCCAGCTCCAGTAGCGTCCAGTAAAGCTGCTGCAGTTAAAAAGCTTTTATAAGGATCGAGCTTGGCGGTCCACCGCAAGGCGTCCTACCGCCACTCACAGCCCCTGTGCCTTGGGGTGCCTCCCCGATGCTCTTCACTGATTGTCCCGGGGGCCCGAAGCATTTCCTTTGAAAAAATGAAGTGTCCAAAGTACAGGTGGTGTAGCTTGCTTACCAGCTGGGTTAATCCGCTGACTTGCAGACACTGCTACTAGGCCCAAAATTATTGTCGATTTTTCGGAAAAACCGAACTCTTCTAAATCTAGTTGCCCCCAGCAACACAACTCTCAAGTCCTTATCTTCATCTGCAACCCGGATAAATTCTAATCCAGGTTGTTTTGCATGCAGGACCTCTAAGTGTTTATGTTGCGTCTCTATTATGAATGGGGTGCAAGAATTTCAATCTCGTACCACAGGCACCAGTTTTAAAATCAAGTGTCATGTCAATTGCCAATCGTGCTACATTATTTATTTAATTGAGTGCGGTTGTGGGTTGCAGTACATCGGTTGGACGATACAGACGATGCATGCAAGGCTTAACAAGCACCGTCAAAATATCCGAATGGGTTCATGCTACACAGTCTCTCAAAACATTTCTCCCTAGTGCACCAAAAGAATTTGAATTTGTTAAAACTCACTGTTATTGACCAGATACCACATGATATGCCTGATCGTTATAATAATCTAATAACAAGGGAGAGTTTATGGATTTTTAAACTTAGTACACTGGCCCCTGAGGGGTTAAATCTCACTATTGAAAAAGTCACGTAATATATGCATTTTGAGATTTATTTATTTATTTATTTTAATTTATTTTTCCTTGTGTACATTGTTTTTATGTAGTTTTTAGGTTGGTTTTATTCAATTTATCAGTTTGTTTGTTTTTTTGCAGTCATATTTGCATTTTTAATCATGTGGGTGTTCTGATTAATTGCCTTTTAACCCCTTCACCCCCAAGGGTGGTTTGCACGTTAATGACCGGGCCAATTTTTACAATTCTGACCACTGTCTATTTATGAGGTTATAACTCTGGAACGCTTCAACGGATCTTCGCGATTCTGAGACTGTTTTCTCATGACATATTGTACTTTATGTTAGTGGTAAAATTTCTTCCATATAACTTGCGTTTATTTATGAAAAAAACGCAAATATGGTGAAAATTTGGAAAATTTAGCAATTTTCAAACTTTGAAATTTTATTCCCTTAAAACAGAGAAATATGTCACAGAAAATAGTTAAGAAATAACATTTCCCACATGTCTACTTTACATCAACACAATTTTGGAACCAAAATTTTTTTTTGTTACGAAGTTATAAGGGTTAAAAGTTGACCAGCGATTTCTCATTTTTACATCAAAATGTACAAAGCCATTTTTTTTAGGGACCACCTCATATTTGAAGTCACTTTGAGGGGTGTATATAGCAGAAAATACCCAAAAGTGACACCATTGTAAAAACTACACCCCTCAAGGTACTCAAAACCGCATTCAAAAAGTTTATTAACCCTTCAGGTGCTTCACAGGAGCTGAAGCAACATGGATGGAAAAAATGAACATTTTACTTTTTAGTCACAAAAATGATCTTTTACAAACATTTTTTTATATTCACAAGAAAAAGGAGAAAATGGACCGATAAAGTTGTTGTGAAATTTCTCCTGAGTACGCCGATACCCATATGTGAGGGAAAACCACTGTTTGGGCGCACGGCAGGGCTCGGAATGGAAGGAGCGCAGTTTGACTTTTCCAAACCAAAATTGGCTGGAATTGAGACGGACGCCATGTCACGTTTGGAGAGGCCCTGAATGCCTAAACAGTGGAAACCCCCCACATGTGACCCCATTTTGGAAACTAGACCCCCTAAGGAACTTATCTAGATGTGTGGTGAGCACTTTGAACCCCCAAGTGCTTCACGCAAGTTATAATGTAGAGTCGTGAAAAAAAAAAATCATATTTTTTCAACAAGCATGATGTTTTAGTCCCCAATTTTTTATTTTCCCAAGGGTAAAGAGGAAAATTGGACCAAAAAGTTGTTGTCCAACTTGTCCTGAGTACGCTGATACCCCATATGTGGGGGAACCACTGTTTGGCGCACGGAAGGGCTCGAAAGGGAAGGAGCGCCGTTTGACTTTTCCAAACCAAATTGGCTGAATTGTGAACGAACGCCATGTCGTTTGGAGGGCCCCTGATGTTCTAAACAGTGGAAACCCCCCACATGTGACCCATTTTGGAAACTAGACCCCCTAAGGAACTTATCTAGATGTGTGGTGAGCACTTTGAACCCCCAAGTGCTTCACGCAAGTTTGTAATGTAGAGCGTGAAAAAAAAAATCATATTTTTTCCACAAGCATGATGTTTTAGTCCCCAATTTTTATTTCCCAAGGTAAGAGGAGAAATTGGACCACAAAAGTTGTTGTCCAACTTGTCCGAGTACGCTGATACCCCATATGTGGGGAAACCACTGTTTGGGCGCACGGCAGGGCTCGAAAGGGAAGGAGCGCGTTTGACTTTTTCCAAACCAAAATTGGCTGGAATTGGAACGACGCCATGTCCGTTTGGAGGGCCCTGATTGCCTAAACAGTGGAAACCCCCCACATGTGACCCCATTTTGGAAACTAGACCCCCTAAGGAACTACTAGATGTTTGGTGAGCACTTTGAACCCCCAAGTGCTTCACGCAAGTTTGTAATGTAGAGCCGTGAAGAAAAAAAATCATATTTTTTCCACAAGCATGAGTTTTAGTCCCAATTTTTTATTTTCCCAAGGGTAAGAGGAGAAATTGGACCACAAAAGTTGTTGTCCAACTTGTCCTGAGTACGCTGATACCCCATATGTGGGGGGAAACCACTGTTTGGGCGCACGGCAGGCTCGAAAGGAAGGAGCGCGTTTGACTTTTCCAAACCAAAATTGGCTGGAATTGGAACGAACGCCATGTCCGTTTGGAGGGCCCCTGATGTCCTAAACAGTGGAAACCCCCCACATGTGACCCATTTTGGAAACTAGACCCCCTAAGGAACTTATCTAGATGTGTGGTGAGCACTTTGAACCCCCAAGTGCTTCACGCAAGTTTGTAATGTAGAGCCGTGAAGAAAAAAAATCATATTTTTTCCACAAGCATGATGTTTTAGTCCCCAATTTTTTATTTTCCCAAGGGTAAGAGGAGAAATTGGACCACAAAAGTTGTTGTCCAACTTGTCCTGAGTACGCTGATACCCCATAGTGGGGGGAACCACTGTTTGGGCGCACGGCAAGGGCTCGAAAGGGAAGGAGCGCCGTTTGACTTTTCCAAACCAAAATTGGCTGGAATTGGGAACGAACGCCATGTCGGTTTGGAGGGCCCCTGATGTCCTAAACAGTGGAAACCCCCACATGTGACCCCATTTTGGAAACTAGACCCCCTAAGGAACTTACTAGTGTGTGGTGAGCACTTTGAACCCCCAAGTGCTTCACGCAAGTTTGTAATGTAGAGCCGTGAAGAAAAAAAATCATATTTTTTCCACAAGCATGATGTTTTAGTCCCCAATTTTTTATTTTCCCAAGGGTAAGAGGAGAAATTGGACCACAAAAGTTGTTGTCCAACTTGTCCTGAGTACGCTGATACCCATATGTGGGGGGAACCACTGTTTGGGCGCACGGCAGGGCTCGAAAGGGAAGGAGCGCCGTTTGACTTTTCCAACCAAAATTGGCTGGAATTGGGAACGAACGCCATGTCGCGTTTGGAGGGCCCCTGATGTGCCTAAACAGTGGAAACCCCCCACATGTGACCCCATTTTGGAAACTAGACCCCCTAAGGAACTTACCTAGGTGTTTGGTGAGCACTTTGAACCCCCAAGTGCTTCACGCAAGTTTGTAATGTAGAGCCGTGAAGAAAAAAAATCATATTTTTTCCACAAGCATGACGTTTTAGTCCCCAATTTTTTTATTTTCCCAAGGGTAAGAGGAGAAATTGGACCACAAAAGTTGTTGTCCAACTTGTCCTGAGTACGCTGATACCCCATATGTGGGGGGAACCACTGTTTGGGCGCACGGCAGGGCTCGAAAGGGAAGGAGCGCCGATTTGACTTTTCCAAACCAAAATTGGCTGGAATTGGGAACGAACGCCATGTCGCGTTTGGAGGCCCCTGATGTGCCTAAACAGTGGAAACCCCCCACATGTGACCCCATTTTGGAAACTAGACCCCCTAAGGAACTTATCTAGGTGTGTGGTGAGCACTTTGAACCCCCAAGTGCTTCACGCAAGTTTGTAATGTAGAGCCGTGAAAAAAAAAATCATATTTTTTTCCACAAGCATGATGTTTTAGTCCCCAATTTTTTATTTTCCCAAGGGTAAGAGGAGAAATTGGACCACAAAAGTTGTTTGTCCAACTTGTCCTGAGTACGCTGATACCCCATATGTGGGGGGAACCACTGTTTGGGCGCACGGCAGGGCTCGAAAGGGAAGGAGCGCCGTTTGACTTTTCCAAACCAAAATTGGTGGAATTGGGAACGAACGCCATGTCGCGTTTGGAGGGCCCCTGATGTGCCTAAACAGTGGAAACCCCCCACATGTGACCCCATTTTGGAAACTAGACCCCTAAGGAACTTATCTAGGTGTGTGGTGAGCACTTTGAACCCCCAAGTGCTTCACGCAAGTTTGTAATGTAGAGCCGTGAAGAAAAAAAATCATATTTTTTCCACAAGCATGAGTTTTAGTCCCCAATTTTTTATTTTTCCAAGGGTAAGAGGAGAAATTGGACCACAAAAGTTGTTGTCCAATTGTCCTGAGTACGCTGATACCCCATATGTGGGGGGAACCACTGTTTGGGCGCACGGCAGGGCTCGAAAGGGAAGGAGCGCCGTTTGACTTTTCCAACCAAAATTGGCTGGAATTGGGAACGAACGCCATGTCGCGTTTGGAGGGCCCCTGATGTGCCTAAACAGTGGAAACCCCCCACATGTGACCCCATTTTGGAAACTAGACCCCCTAAGGAACTTATCTAGGTGTGTGGTGAGCACTTTGAACCCCCAAGTGTTTCACTAAAGTTTATAATGCCCTGGCGTGAAAAAAAAAATATTTTTTTTTCCCACAAAAGTGATTTTTTTAGTCCCCAATTTTTATTTTTCCAAGGGTAACAGGAGAAATTGGACCCCAAAAGTTGTTGTCCAATTTGTCCTGAGTACGCTGATACCCCATATGTTGGGGGGAACCACTGTTTGGGTGCACGGCAGGGCTCGGAAGGGAAGTAGTGACGTTTTGGAATGCAGACTTTGATGGAATGGTCTGCGGGCGTCATGTTTCGTTAGCAGAGCCCCTGATGTGCCTAAACAGTGGAAACCCCCCACAAGTGACCCCATTTTGGAAACTAGACCCCCTAAGGAACTTATCTAGGTGTGTGGTGAGTACTTTGAACCCCCAAGTGTTTCACTAAAGTTTATAATGCCCTGTGTGAAAAAAAAAATATTTTTTTTTTCCACAAAAGTGATTTTTTTAGTCCCCAATTTTTTATTTTCCCAAGGGTAACAGGAGAAATTGGACCCCAAAAGTTGTTGTCCAATTTGTCCTGAGTACGCCGATACCCCATATGTTGGGGGAACCACTGTTTGGGCGCACGGCAGGGCTCAGAAGGGAAGTAGTGACGTTTTGGAATGCAGACTTTGATGGAATGGTCTGCGGGCGTCATGTTCCGTTAGCAGAGCCCTGATGTGCCTAAACAGTGGAAACCCCCCACAAGTGACCCCATTTTGGAAACTAGACCCCCTAAGGAACTTATCAAGGTGTGTGGTGAGCACTTTGAACCCCCATGTGTTTCACTAAAGTTTATAATGCCCTGGCGTGAAAAAAAAAAAAAAATTTTTTTCCCACAAAAGTGATTTTTTTAGTCCCCAATTTTTTATTTTCCCAAGGGTAACAGGAGAAATTGGACCCCAAAAGTTGTTGTCCAATTTGTCCTGAGAACGCTGGTACCCCACATGTGGGAAAAAACTGTTTAGGCACACGTCGGGACTCGGAAGGGAAGTAGTGACGTTTTGGAATGCAGACTTTGATGGAATGGTCTGCGGGCGTCATGTTCCATTTGCAGAGCCCCTGATGTGCCTAAACAGGAAAAAAACCCACAAGTGACATAATTTTAGAAATTAGACCCCCAAGAAGCTTCTCTAGATGTGCCCCCCTTCTGGAACTAATCTTTCCTGTAAAGTAAATTAGTAGTGCATGGAGGTGTGGTACAATTTGAAGCAATCCTTCATACACAGGCCAGGTTTTTCGGGGCAGGTGTCGCACTGATAAATGGTGTCCTTGCGTATTCCCCTTTTGTAACACACTCGGCACCTTTTTTGCGACTTACCTTTTTTTGCAGTTTGCGGGACCTCCCCCGGGAAATGCTGGCCTGGTACAATACGAGCACCTTCAGTTCCGGAAGTACTGGGGCCCTCTCCTTCCTGAGAGCCAAACATCAGGGCCTTGATCACTACCTCCTGGAACTGAAGGTACGACGTATTGGTATGGCGTGCACATCGTGACAGCAGGAAAGCGTTGAGCATTGCCATTTGGACGATGTGCACGGACAGCTTCTTGTACCACACCTTGGCCTTTCTCAAAGCACTGTATGGTTGGAGGAGTTGATCAGAGAGATCAACACCCCCCATGTATTTGTTGTACCCAAGTACACAGTCCGGTTTTCGGACCTGTGTAGAGGTACCCCGTACAGTGCTGAGGGCGCTGCCATCACCGTGTATGGTGGTCAAGAGAAGGACATCCCTCTTGTCCTTGTACTTGACCACCAGAAGGTGGTCGCTACATTGGGCTCTGCTCTCACCCTTTCTGAGCATCTGCCCAAGCAGCGTCTTCGGGAGGCCCTTCTGATTTTTGCGGACGGTACCGCAGGCTGCGGTACCACGCGCAAAGAGGGATTTGTGGAGTGGGATGCTGGTATAAAAGTTATCGGTGTAGAGGTGATAACCTTTATCCAGCAGTGGGTGAACCAAATCCCACACAATTTTCCCACTCACTCCCAGGACAGGAGGACTCAGGGGGTTCAATCCTGGTGTCCTTTCCTTCGTAAACTCTAAAACGGTGAGTGTACCCTGAGGTACTCTCACACAGTTTGTAGAGTTTGATTCCGTACCTTGCCCTCTTGTTGGGCAGGTACTGACGAATCCGAGCCGTCCCTTAAAATGAACCAAGGACTCATCCACGCAAATGTCCCTTTTGGGCACGTACACTTCAGCAAACTTTTTGTTGAAGTATTCGATGACCGGCCGAACTTTGAACAGACGGTAAAAGTTGGGGTCATCTCGTGCGGGACACTGTGCATTATCGTTATAATGCAAGAATTTCTGGATGGCCTCAAAACGCGTCCGGGCCATGACCATTCGGAACACTGGAGCGTTATATAAAATATCAACACTCCAATATTGCCGAAGTTCTGGCTTCTTCAAGATCCCCGTGTGAAGGACCAGGCCCCAAAACTGCATCAATTCAACTGCGTCTACAGGAGACCAGTTAGAATATGATGAACGGGGGTTTTGCTCCAAAAATTGACGAGCGTACAAATTTGTTTGCTCCACCATGTGGTTAATAAAATCCTCAGAGAAAAAGACTTTGAAAAAGTCTATTTCTGTGAGGCCAGTGGTGTCAAACCTGATTCCTGATTCTGCCACAAAATCAGGAATCAGTGGCTCGTAATTTTCGGGGGGCGAGGTCCACACGGGATCCGCAGTGGGTTGCGCTGGTTCGGCTTCGGCTTCATCTTCGTCTTCTGGAATGGGGGCAGATGCCTCATCTTCTGTCCTGGGCGTCTGCGTGGTGGTTCCGCAGAACCCGAGGAGGAAGATGAGGAGGGGGAAGAGGAAGAGGAGGAGGAAGAGGAATCTGAAAAATAAAGAACTGTGGGATCCTCTCCCTCGCTATCAGTGTCGGAGGCAAGAAAAGCGTATGCCTCCTCCAATGAATAGCGCTGTTGGGACGAACGGGACGGGTGGGACATTTTTTTGTAAATGTGGTGCTTGGGTGTACTTTATTGATAACTGTGTATGTGTGGGGGGGGGATAGTGCTTGGTGTAAACTATGCTGAAAAGAAAAATCTAAAAGAAAAAAAAAATGGGGAGAAAAAAATGCCTGTGAAAAGAAAAGTCTAAAACAGCAGGCCCTAGCTCTGATAAGTGAACTGCGTCACTTATCAAAGTTCGGTGGCTGCTAGATGTGGCGCAAGGAGGGGGTGAAAAAAAAAAAAAGGGAAAACAGCCGGCACGAGATCTGATAAGTGAACTGCGTCACTTATCAAAATTCGGCGGCTGCTAAATGTGGAAACGGAGGCGGCGCAAAGGCGGGTGAAAAAAAAGGAAAAAAAAAAAAGAAAAGGAAAACAGCCGGTGCGAGCTCTGATAAGTGAACTGTGTCACTTGTCAAAGTTCGGCGGCTGCTAGATGTGGCGCAAAAGAAGTGGCGCAGGGGGGGTGAAAAAAAAAAAAACAGGAAAACAGCCGGCACGAGATCTGATAAGTGAACTGAGTCACTTATCAAAATTCGGCGGCTGCTAAATGTGGAAACGAGGCGGCGCAAGGGGGTGAAAAGAAAAAGGAAAAAAAAAAAAGAAAGGAAAACAGCCGGTCAGAGCTCTGATAAGTGAACTGTGTCACTTGTCAAAGTTCGGCGGCTGCTAAATGTGGAAACGGAGGCGGCGCAAAGGCGGGTGAAAAAAGAAAAAGGAAAAAAAAAAAAAGAAAAGGAAAACAGCCGGTGCGAGCTCTGATAAGTGAACTGTCCTTGTCAAAGTCGCGGCTGCAGATGTGCGCAAAGGAGTGGCAGGAGGGGGTGAAAAAAAGAAAGGAAACAGGCGCGAGCTCTGATAAGTGAACTGTGTCACTTGTCAAGTTCGGCGGCTGCTAAATGTGGAAATGGAGGCGGCGCAAAGGCGGGTGAAAAAAGAAAAAGGAAAAAAAAAAAAAGAAAAGGAAAACAGCCGGTGCGAGCTCTGATAAGTGAACTGTGTCACTTGTCAAAGTTCGGCGGCTGCTAGATGTGGCGCAAAGGGAGTGGCGCAGGGAGGGGGTGAAAAAAAAAAGAAAAGGAAAACAGCCGGCGCGAGCTCTGATAAGTGAACTGTGTCACTTGTCAAAGTTCGGCGGCTGCTAAATGTGGAAATGGAGGCGGCGCAAAGGCGGGTGAAAAAAGAAAAAGGAAAAAAAAAAAAAGAAAAGGAAAACAGCCGGTGCGAGCTCTGATAAGTGAACTGTGTCACTTGTCAAAGTTCGGCGGCTGCTAGATGTGGCGCAAAGGGAGTGGCGCAGGGAGGGGGTGAAAAAAAAAAACAGGAAAACAGCCGGCACGAGATCTGATAAGTGAACTGAGTCACTTATCAAAATTCGGCGGCTGCTAGATGTGGAAACGGAGGCGGCGCAAAGGCGGGTGAAAAAAAAAAAAAAGGAAAACAGCCGGCGCGAGCTCTGATAAGTGAACTGCGTCACTTATCAAAGTTCGCCGGCTGCAGGGTGTGCGCACGGAGGTGGCGCAAAGGGGGCTGAGAGCACGAGTGTTGATCGGTGAAATGCGTCACCAATCAACGCTCAGCGGCTGGGTGTGCGCACGGAGGCGGCGCAAAGGGAGGGTGAAAAAAAGGAAACCCGCCGGACGCGAGCTCTGATAAGTGAACTGCGTCACTTATCAAAGTTCGCCGGCTGCAGGGTGTGCGCACGGGGGTGGCGCAAAGGGGGCTGAGAGCACGAGTGTTGATCGGTGAAATGCGTCACCAATCAACGCTCGGCGGCTGGGTGTGCGCACGGAGGCGGCGCAAAGGGGGGTGGAGGGGGTAAAAAGAGGGGAAGGGGATGGGGAGGGAGGAAGAGAGGGATCAACATTTACGGTTGTAGTCTCTCTTCTTTTTTCTATCTTCTTTTCTTCTTTCTTCTTTTCTTCTGTCTTCTTTTCTTCTGTCTTCTTTTCTTCTGTCTTCAGCACTACAAGGCCCAGCACAGGAGAGATCTGTTGTATGACCGCTCTGCAGGAATCCTCAGCAAGTGTGAGGACCCCTGCAGAACGGTCACTCACAGGTCAGAGCCAGGTGAGACAGGTCACAGAGCGGTCAATTCGCTTCTGTGACCTGTGATTGGTGGGATCCATCATAACAAGATCCCACCAATCAGAGCTCTCCTGGTTACCCTGGCAACCTGCCCAGGATCGGAGCTCACAGCTCCGATCCTAGGCAGGTCACAGCCAGGGCAGCAGCCAGGTCACCTGCAGGGCACAGCGCGGTCACACAGCGATCAGACCGCTGCTGTGCCCTGTGATTGGCGCGATCAACGATGTCATCGATCGCGCCAATCAGCTCCTGCAGGCCCTACAGGGCCTGTCCTGAGCCTCCACAGCCGGATCGGTGCTTTTACAGCACCGATCCAGCCAGGATCGGTGCTATTACAGCACCGATCCGGCAGGTCAGCAGCAAGGCACAGCGCTCCTGCGCCGCGGCTGTGCCTTGCGATTGGCGCGATCGACGATAACATCGATCGCGCCAATCAGCTCCTGCAGGCCCTGCTAGGCCTGTCCTATGTTCCGGCCTAGGATCGGTGCTTTTATAGCACCGATCCAGCAGGAACCGGCAGGGCACAGCGCGGTAATACCGCTTCTGTGCCCTGCGATTGGCGCGATCGATATGATCGGCGATCGCGCCAATCCAGGGGGGTCTGCATAGTGCTAGACCCAGGCCTAGGATCGAGTACATCGGTACTCGATCCTAGCCTGGGATCTCACTGTTTCAGCCCATCTGATTGGCTGAAACAGTGAGAAAGGCTGCGATTGGCTGTTCAGAATTGAACAGCCAATCACAGCGATCGGGAGGCCGGAGAGGGGAGGACGCAGCCCGGGATGCCGACGTCATCTTCCTAGAGGTAAGATGGCGTCGGAATTTTAATGCGATCACCGCGACTTTAGTCGCGATGTCGCATTAAAGGGCATGACGTACTATTCCGTCCATGGGAATTAGGTCCAGGGTCACATGGACGGAATAGTACGTCTGATGGCAGAGAGGGGTTAATTTTCATTTGCTGCTCCACCTTTATATAGCTTTCCTACTCCATTCTGTGTATAACTGCCACCTGAGGAAGACGGAGCTATTCCGTTGAAACGCGTTGTGGATATCAATAAATGAAGACTTTTTAATATCAGCTGAATTGCGTCCCTCTCGCTCCTTATGACCGGATTGCTTTATCATCACTTATGTCTGATCCTTTCTTGAGGTACCCGGCCGGAGCTGCAGCAGACAACCTTAATCTCATCTGCCTTTATCGCCAGCCTGGTGCTCCTTTTAAACCGTCTATCTGAATTAGGTTGCAAAATTATTGTCTGGACTAGATGCAGTTAAAAATTTGTAATTATATCTACAGCCGGTGGCTACTCCGCTGACTAGCAGACACTGCTACTAGGCCCAAAATTATTGTCTGGGTTAGATGCAGTTAAAAATTTGTAATTAGATCTACAGCCGGTGGCTACTCCGCTGACTAGCAGACACTCAAGCTTTGTAGCAGACCTCTGATTCCCAAGCTATAGTATGAGTAAACAGCTCTAGTCTTCACACTCAACCATCTGTGTTACCCCAAGCCATAGTGCATGTAGTTTCTTACGGTTAAAAGGGGGGTGGGGAAAGACCCAACCCACCTGTAATTGACTATGCCAACGTCACGTAAAACACAGCAAGGGGACTCCAAAAAGAGTCTCCATTTTTTCCCCAAAATTTTGGGCACAGACACCACTTAAGTAGCATCAATTGCCCCAGAGTTGCTTAAAATGGTGGGTGAGGTGATTTGAACAAATCCTCAAGCTTTTACTCTCCCCAGGATGACACAGGGGTAGAAAAGTCCTTGCGGATCCATGATTTGTTCATCTTTATGAACGTGAATCTGTCTACATTCTCAGTGGACAGCCGCGTGCGCCTATCTGTCAGACTCAGCACACCACCAGCAGTGCTGAACACACGTTCAGAGAGAACAAAAATTATTATTAATTTGAAAGCTGGTGGAGCTTAGTATAGATGACCTAATACAATGAGTACCACAGACTGCTACTATGCCCACAATTATATTACAGGCAAGATGCAGCAAAAAATTATGAGTATTTCAACGCTGGTGGAGGTTTGTATAGATCGCCTAATACAATGAGTACCACAGTCTGCTACTATGCCCACAATTATATTACAGGCAAGATGCAGCAAAAAAATATGAGTATTTCAACTCTGGTGGAGCTTTGTATAGATGGCCTAATAGAATGAGTACCACAGACTGCTACTATGCCCACAATTATATTACAGGCAAGATGCAGCAAAAAATTATGAGTATTTCAACGCTGGTGGAGCTTTGTATAGATGGCCTAGTACAATGAGTACCACAGACTGCTACTATGCCCAAAATTATTGTCCAGGCAAGATGCAGATAGAAATTCTTTTTTTTTAAGGCTGGTGGAGCTTTGTATAAATGTCCTAAGACCGGGATCACACATGCGAGTAAGTCGTCCGACACTCGCATGTGAAATCCCAGCTCTGGCGCCGGCACTCGGGAGTGGAGCGAACGGCTGCATATAACTACATGCAGCCGCGCGCTCCACTCCTGAGTGCCGGCGCCAGAGCTGGGATTTCACATGCCGAGTGTCGGACGACTTACTCGCATGTGTGATCCCGGCCTAATACAATGAGTACCACAGACTGCTACTATGCCCACAATTATATTACAGGCAAGATGCAGCAAAAAATTATGAGTATTTCAACGCTGGTGGAGGTTTGTATAGATCGCCTAATACAATGAGTACCACAGTCTGCTACTATGCCCACAATTATATTACAGGCAAGATGCAGCAAAAAAATATGAGTATTTCAACTCTGGTGGAGCTTTGTATAGATGGCCTAATAGAATGAGTACCACAGACTGCTACTATGCCCACAATTATATTACAGGCAAGATGCAGCAAAAAATTATGAGTATTTCAACGCTGGTGGAGCTTTGTATAGATGGCCTAGTACAATGAGTACCACAGACTGCTACTATGCCCAAAATTATTGTCCAGGCAAGATGCAGATAGAAATTCTTTTTTTTTAAGGCTGGTGGAGCTTTGTATAAATGTCCTAAGACCGGGATCACACATGCGAGTAAGTCGTCCGACACTCGCATGTGAAATCCCAGCTCTGGCGCCGGCACTCGGGAGTGGAGCGAACGGCTGCATATAACTACATGCAGCCGCGCGCTCCACTCCTGAGTGCCGGCGCCAGAGCTGGGATTTCACATGCGAGTGTCGGACGACTTACTCGCATGTGTGATCCCGGCCTAATACAATGAGTACCACAGACTGCTACTATGCCCACAATTATATTACAGGCAAGATGCAGCAAAAAATTATGAGTATTTCAACGCTGGTGGAGCTTTGTATAGATGGCCTAATACAATGAGTACCGCAGACTGCTACTATGCCCACAATTATATTACAGGTAAGATGCAGCAAAAAATTATGAGTATTTCAATGCTGCTGGACGTTTGTATAGATGGCCTAATAGAATGAGTACCACAGACTGCTACTATGCCCAAAATTATTGTCCAGGCAAGATGCAGATAAAAATTCTTTTTTTTTTAAACTCTGGTGTAGCTTAGTTTAGATGGCCTAATAGAATGAGTAGCACACACTGCTACTATGCACACAATTATTGAACAGGATAGATGCAGCGAATAATTAGGAGTGATTTGAACGCTGGTGTAGCTGACAAAAAGTGATAGCAACTGCTGTAACCTAGCCCTGAAAAGGGCTGCAATTACAAATAGTCACTGTCCCAAGTTGACCTATCTGTCTATTTAAGACTGAGCACAGACCTGCCTGCTAAAACTTCTAGGAACTGATGTAACATAGCCCTCAAAAGGGCTGCAATTACGAACTTGTCCCTACTCCCTAAACATTCCTCTCTATTTCTCAGCGATTTCGCTTGCAAGTCGCAGTTGCACAATGCACACACAATATAGCGCTAACAGCAGCAGTGCCGTCTAACACTGAGCTGCAGCAGTGAGAAAATGGTGGCGAGGGGGGAAATGGCTGGGTCTTATAGGGCAAGGACATGTGACATACACAGCCAATGACACATGCCCTTGCTTGTGTGAAAAAAAAGCACCTCGCTCCATGTGTGCGCTGCTGATAGGCTGACAGACTGCACCGCCCACTGGAAATGCGGGAAAGAGAAAAAAAAATGGAGATCTTCATTATCTCTGCAGAGATCCATGCCATTCCCCTCCCCCCCGCCATGCTGGACACTCAAAATGTGTATTAACAGTGATTCTCAGCATAACTGTGAAAAAATCCAGTGACGATTTAGGTGCACGAACAGTTATCGAACATAACCTCGAACAGCCGAATTTTTTCCAAATCGTTAGGGTTCGTTGAACGACTCGAACACCGCCCAAAACAGCTCGAATTTGAGATTTGCGAACAATTCGCTTCGAACACCGCTCATCTCTACTAATAGGTTCAATCTGCTCAGGCAAGAAGAAGGAAACCAGACAAATTGTAGGAAGATCAAACAAACAATCCTTCCAAAGAGAAGCCAGAAAAGACCAGAACGACTTCCTGAATACTCAATGCAGGAACCTCAAAGAAGCTTGTAAGAAGGGACACACTAGTGAATTCTTTTCCATGGTGAAACAAGTGAACAAGCCTTTCTTAGCACGACAAACAACCATCAAAGGCCACGATAGGAATGAAATTAACAACCGGAAGGGTATCAAGCAGAGATGGAAAGAATATAGGGAGAAACTATATGCCATCATCAACAGTTTCCATTATGAGGAGGATTGATACAAAATGGTGCAACCACTATGCAGAAATAATCATGAGGAAGTTAGACTTAGACAATTCAAGTGTTGGAGTGAAAATAGGTGGAAGAACCATGAGCAATCTGAGATATGCAGATGATATAACCCATCTGGCAGAGAACATGAAGGACCTGAAGAAGCTGTTCCTGAAATTGAAAGAAGAAAGTGAGAAAATGGAACTTAATCTGAACACCAAGAAGATTAAAAAATGACGATCACCAATGAAAAAGTCCACATAAAGATTAACAATAAAGCAATAGAAATTGTCAACAGCTTTGTTTTTCTTGGGTCCCTCATCGATCAATTGTGTTCCCAATTGAGACATGTAGCTGTGAGACATGGACACTCACAAAAGGAGACAGAAGAAAAGTTGATGCCTTTGAGCTGTTGGTGCTGGAGAAGACGTCCACAAATCCCATGGCGGATCACCGAAAAAGTTGTTCTTGATCATATAAACACAGAATTGTCTCTGGAAGGCAAAGTGACCAGACAGATCCTGATTCCTGACCTATTTTGGACATACAATGAGGACAAATTCACTAGAAAAGTAGATACTACTTGGAATGGTCAATGGTAAAAGGAAACAGGAGAAACCGAAGACTCATTGGCTAGACGCTGTCAAAAATGACCTGGAAATGAACAAGAAGCAATTGAAAGAAGCCATGGAAAACGGAAGCATGATGAGAAACAATTTGTAGAGTATTGATAGGAGAGACAGGGTTACTGGTGCCATACATAAGGGGAGATATGTGTCACAAAGGTTGCTATCCTGCGTGATGTGAAAGCAATAAGTGTTTTCTCAAGCATAATATGTGCTGAGAGCAATCCAGTTGGCTATATGGGCATGGTTTTTATGGTGGGTAGGTCGGAGAAGGGCTGGACGCCTACCCACCATATCTCCACCTCCAGGATGTGGCTGGAAGGAGTTAAATGTCCAGCCAATTTTTTTTTCTCTTGTGTTGTGTGGAGGAAGGAAGTCTCCATACTGAAGCTCCTGTGAGAGCTGCCATATGTGTTGTCCCAGAAGTACTAGGCAGGACTGTATATGAACTGTTTATTTTCTTTTGAGCCAGAAAGGCTGTTTTTCTGTTACCATTTTGTTTTTTTTTGGTTTATGATACAATAAACCACCCAGAAAATTTAACCCCACGTGTGCCTGTGTCTACCTCAAAGAGCAGCTAAGTGAGCCGACATTCCACAGTAGGACATGGCTAAATGGATAGAATCAGATTGTCATAGAACTGCAAGGTTTTTGTTGCAATTTTCAAAATTCACAGCAAATTAATGCATGGCTATAACATTTGAATGCAGTCTAAAGTAAACATATATTTTCGGTGTTTTTGTCTCAGACTTGGCTGCTTTGTCACTTAGAAACTTCTTCAGTTATGGATTAAACTGGGTTTACACACACAATTGCTGATTATGCAGTCCAATCTAACAGATCATGAGATTAGTCAGAGTTGGCTGCAGTGCTTACACCCTCAGATATATTCATAGGGCAGAACTAGAGATGAGGGAATCGAGTCATGGGACTCTGGTCCAGCATCCAGGTCAGTGGTATATGGCAGCTAAACAGGAGGCCCATGAATCTCTCACTGTTCGGGGTCCCCAGCACAAAATTTCATTTGCTGGGGTTGCGTGACATCATATGTGCGACGTGATGAACAGATGATGTTGGGCCAGCCACGGCTAATCAAAAGCTGCACCAGTTACACGGATAGAAAGAAATTCACCGGTCTCATGTCCCGCATCCAGATACCACTGATCTGGACGCTGGACTGGAGTCCCATGAATTGATCCCTTCATCTCTAGGCAAGATCATTTCTTATATTTCTCTTCTCTTATATTTCCAAATAAGTTAGGAAGACTTGATTTCAAAATGAATCCAGCCTTGTGATCATTTGATCAATGTGGATATCATTTCTGAAACAATGAGATGTGATCAACAGTAAATGTTGTGAGTTGTGACCAGACACATGTTCCAACGTCCATTTATGGAAAACATGTACGGGTTGGATATCCTAGATTGGGGGTCACTGATACTTAGTGGCTGTCGTCCTGATTCATGGAGGTGCTTTTCTGGATATTCTAAGCAATGCACGCCATTGTCATTGAAGGAGTTGATAAGAAACAGGTAGTGAAGAATAACATTAGTGCAAATAAATTACCATAAACCCATATCTTGTTTTACAAATGCGCACAGCCAGGCGAGGAGAATAATTAAATGCGACAATGAATGCACAATTTATGACTGTTGGATAATATATACATA
Source organism: Oophaga sylvatica (assembly GCA_033576555.1). Lineage (NCBI taxonomy): Eukaryota > Metazoa > Chordata > Amphibia > Anura > Dendrobatidae > Oophaga > Oophaga sylvatica. The sequence goes on along the minus strand of JARQOD010000001.1, from coordinate 428,897,012 downwards.
TTAACAGATCTCTTTTACCCAGAATTCCCTTATAGCCTGTTCTCTCACCCCGCTAATTGCTACCTTTTATCATTATGATTTTTTTTTCCAGTTCAGAACAATACCGATAGCAGCATCATCATCATTAGTAAATGTTAATCAATGCATAAAAAAATGCCAAAGGACGTACTTATTATCACATTTAGAACAATTAGAAAAGCATTTCATAGAAATGTATGAATGTTACCGTTCTATTATATAGGGAAAATTAATATTTCATATATATGTAGTACGTCCTCTAATATAATGCATTTATGGATGGTTACCTTGAGATCGGGTGAAAATGCATCTCTTCTGACTACCATAAAAGATGGAGAACATAATTAAGGCCTCACAGCTGTGACTTTAGATTTGGTTGTGAAAATGTTTGAAATTCTGGAAGGACGGCAGTAATCGCATTACTTAATGCTTTTAGGGGCTCTTCACGGACCTTGTATTAAAAAAGGACAATACCCATACAGTCGACATTAGCATTTGTGACAAAGGACAATGCATTTTTGTGAGATATACATAATCCCTTTTACTTTGACATTTTATTATACTCAGAGCTTCTGGGTTTCAGATGCAAAATCTGTATCAACCGCTATATATAAACGTGCTTCTCACAAAATTAGAATAAATCATCAAAAAGTTAATTTATTTCAGTTCTTCAATACGAAAAGTGAAACTCATATATTATATAGAGTCATTACACACAGAATGATCTATTTCAAGTGTTTATTTCTGTAAATGTTGATGATTATGGTTAAAAGCCAATGAAAACCCAGAAGTTATTATGTCAGTAAATTAGAATACTTTATAACACCAGCTTGAAAAATGATTATAAAATCCGAAATGTTGGCGTACTAAAATGTATGTTCAGAAGATGTACTCAATACTTTGTCAGGGCTCCTTTTGCAACAATTACTGCATCAATGTGGCGTGGCATGGAGGCGATCAGCCTGTGACACTGCTGAGCTGTTATGGAAGCCCAGGTTGCTTTGATAGCAGCCTTCAGCTCGTCTGCATTGTTGGGTCTGGTGTCTCTCATCTTCCTCTTGACAATACCCCATAGATTCTCTATGGGGTTAAGGTCAGGCGAGTTTGCTGGCCAATCAAGCACAGTGATACTGCTGTTTTTAAAACAGGTATTGGTAGTTTTGGCAGTGAGGACAGGTACCAAGTCCTACTGGAGAACGAAATTTCCATCTCCAAAAAGCTTGTCGGCAGAGAGAGGCATGAAGTGCTCTAAAATTTCCTGGTAGACGGCTGTGCTGACTTTGGTCTTGATAAAACACAGTGGACCTACACCAGCAGATGACATGGCTCCCCAAACCATCACTGATTGTGGAAACTTCACACTAGACCTCAAGCAGCTTGGATTGTGTGCCTCTCCACCCTTCTTCCTCTGGGACCTTTATTTCCAAATGAAATGCAAAATTTACTTTCATCTGAAAACAAAACATTGGACCACTGAGCCCACAGTCCAGTTCTTTTTCTCCTTGGCCCAGGTAAGACGCTTCTGGCGTTTTCTATTGGTCATGAGTGGCTTGACACAAGGAATGCAACATTTGCAGCCCATGTCCTGGATACGTCTGTGTGTGGTGGCTCTTGAAGCATTGACTCCAGCAGCAGTCCACACCTGTAAGGTTCTTTGTCTCTGTTGACATGTTCCTTGAAACTCAGTTTTTCGTCGGCCATTTTGCTTTCTGTCTTTCTGCAGCTCTTGCCCTCAGTTAATATGGAGTTTCCAGTTTTCATGTCCCCGCCCTGATTCTTCCCTCTTGCTTCTTAAGCAGCCTCAGCTGAACAATCAGTGCTCCTGAATCAAGCCTCAGTCAGTCTGTGACCTGACTCCTGGAAGCCTTGGACTTGTACTCCAGCTATTCCCTACTGAGGAACCTTGGAACACTTTTGGACTCTGGAAACCTGCTGTTTGGTGAATCCATGTTTGCAGAGGAATTACGGTACAGAGAAGAGATCCTGAACCTGCTTTGGAGATTTATTGTAGTGCTTGAAGTTACTCTGGCCTGCTGTGTTTCCTGTCGCTGTTCCTGCAAACTGTGTGAACTTTTCAGCATGCTTGTATGAAGTAATACAAGTCATTTCATTTCAACCTATGTCTCCTGTGTTTTCCTCGCACCCAAGCACAAGACGCTATAGGAACTGTACACTATACTTGACAAGATTCAGGAGCCAATGTTTAGTGTCTGCTGGGTCTGGGAAAGCCGTGTCTACTGTGACTGTGGATATCAGATGTCCGTTTAATACCTTATGTGATGACAGTGGTTGTGACTTCTCACAACCATTCCAGGTGAGCGCATTCCCTTAAAATTTTACTCTGGAGTGTTACCACAGGTAAACACTATTGTTTTTTTTTTTTTTTCCTTTCCTCTTCCAGCACTTCTGCCTTAAAAGATCTGGAAGATGGAGGCCCGCATAAAGGAACTTTGCGGAGTGACTGATACAATCCTTTCAGATGTACAGACTTTAAAAACCCGTTTTGCAAGCCTACAGGACCTCACTAATCATAATTTGCAAGTGTTTGGACAGACTACGCAGGAATTGCGAGCCAGGATTGAGGCTCTAGAGCAGGGGTGGGCAATTAATTTTGCCAGGGGGCCGCATGAGAAATTGGGATGGTTTTAGAGGGCCGGACTAATATAATTAACTCCGTTCTACCCAATACTGTATATATACATATATATATATATATATATATATATACTGTATACTGTATATATACATACCTGCCCATTATCATCATCTTCTCCCCATCATCATCAATGCCTCCCCATTATCAGCAATGCCTGCCCATCATCATCTTCTCCCCATCATCATCAATGCCTGCCCATCATCATCATCATCATCATCTTCTCCCCATCATCAATGCCTGCCCATTATCATCAATACCTGCCCATTATCATCATCTTCTCCCCATCATCATCAATGCCTCCCCATTATCAGCAATGCCTGCCCATCATCATCTTCTCCCCATCATCAATGCCTGCCCATTATCATCAATACCTGCCCATTATCATCATCTTCTCCCCATCATCATCAATGCCTGCCCATCATCATCATCATCATCTTCTCCCCATCATCAATGCCTGCCCATTATCATCAATACCTGCCCATTATCATCATCTTCTCCCCATCATCATCAATGCCTCCCCATTATCAGCAATGCCTGCCCATTATCATCATCTTCTCCCCATCATCAATGCCTGCCCATCATCATCAATACCTGCCCATTATCATCATCTTCTCCCCATCATCATCAATGCCTCCCCATTATCAGCAATGCCTGCCCATCATCACACACAGACAGCACATAAGCACTCTCTCACATACATACAACACACACACACACACACACCACACACCACACACACACAAAGCACCGCACTACATAGACACAGACACACACAGAGACACGTCTTACCTGTCCAGCGTCCCCGCTCTCTGACACAGCCGGCCGCTGAATGATGACGTCATTCAGCGGCCGGCTGTGAGAGGAAGCGCCGGTGGAGCCCGGAGCTGCAGCAGCGGAGGCACGGGAGAGGTAAGTATTGTGCCAGCTGATGCCGGGGCCCTGAGACTGCCGGAGCGCCTCCGCAGGCCGGTCACTGACAGCCGGCGGGCCGGATGCGGACCGCGGGCCGCCCCTTGCCCGGGTCTGCTCTAGAGGAACGAGCCCAGGCTCCTGCCATAACCCCGAGTTCTGGGATCCCCAAATAACCTCCTTTTCGTTTTGGTGGTGAACGTGAGAAATTCAGGGGATTTATTAATCAATGCAATTTATTTTTCTCTGCACATGCTTCACAATTTCCCACTGAACGATCCAAAGTGCTTACTATAATCATGTTGCTTACCAATAAGGCTTTGATGTGGGCAAACCCTCTGATTGAGACTGAGGATGATTGTTTGAATCACCTTGATGCTTTTATTTCAGCCATGGGGCAGGTGTTTGATGACCCCAATCGAGGTGCAACAGCTGAAGCAGCCATGTTAACTTTGCGCCAAGGTAAGCGTTCAGTAGCCGAATATGCCCTGGATTTCAGGAGATGGGCTCTTGATACCACTTGGGACACTTCCGCTAAAAAATCTATTTTTCGGAAAGGGTTGTCTCCACTGATTAAGGATGAACTTGCTTGTGCCGACCCTCCCACTGCGTTAGGTGACTTTATTAACTATTGTATCCGTATTGATGCTCGTCTGACTGAACGCAGACAAGAGAGATGGTTCGAAAATAATCGCACTAACCTTTTACTACCTCCCTCCTCAGCTAAGGAACCTTTGAGTAGGATCACAAGGGAACCAGAACCTGAACCCATGCAGGTGGACTCTTTACAAAGACGGGTTAGTGATGCACGCAAAGAACATCGTATAAAGGAAAATCTATGTTTCTACTGTGGTAAGTCAGGGCACTTCATTATAAACTGCCCCAGCCGTTCTCGTAAGACTACTGCAGCAGTCATTCACTGTGAGTGTTGCGAGAGGAGCTCTGTCATGTCCAAGCCTCAGGCTCCAGAGAGATCTGCTGCAAGAGATCTTGATTTCTCGGACTTAAACTCTGTTAGTTCTGGGGACGATGACGGTATAAACGCTGCAATTTTTCAAGTTTCCTCAGCGGTGTCCCAGCTGAGTTGTAAAAGAAACAATTCTCATTGCTTCCTTTCCATCAAACTCTGGGTTGACTCAGTCTGGGTGTCTAGCTCTGCTATGATCGACTCAGGAGCAAGTGGAAATTTCATGGATATCTCCTTTGCTCTGAAACAGGGGATACGTTCAGTGAAGAAGGCTACTCCAGTACAGATGGAGACTGTGGATGGCTCTCTACTGACTTCTGGACCAGTGGATCAAGAAACAGAGCCTTTGAGGGTCCTTATGGGTAAAGATCATCAGGAGAAAATGTCTTTTTTGCTTATCTCTTCTCCCCACTTTCCCATTATTCTAGGGCTACCATGGCTGCAGGCGCAGAATCCTACGATTAACTGGGAGACCAAGGAATTACACTTTCCGGAGAAACAGATGAGTCAAGGAGTTTCAGCTTGCTCTGTTCCTAAAGGAACCATGTCAGTCCCTGAACTACCAGCTGTATACCAGGACTATGTGGATTTATGTGACAAGAAGAACGCTGATCAGCTTCCTCCTCACCGTCCATATGATTGTCCAATTGAATTATTGCCTGGAGCCGAGATACCTTTTGGTAAGATCTACCCCCTAGCGGGGCCCGAGCTAAAAGCTTTGAAGGATTATATAGACGAAAATTTAGCCAAGGGCTTCATACGCCCCTCTTCATCTCCCGCAGGTGCACCCATCTTCTTTGTGAAGAAGAAAGATGGATCTCTGAGACCCTGCATAGACTATAGGGAACTCAATAAGGTTACTATTAGAAACCGTTATCCATTGCCTTTAATCCCTGAGTTGTTGGAGAGAGTGCGGCATGCCAAAATTTTCTCTAAATTGGATCTCCGTGGGGCCTATAACTTGGTCCGTATTAGACCTGGGGATGAATGGAAGACTGCTTTCAGGTCACGCTATGGACACTTTGAATATCTAGTTATGCCTTTTGGTCTGAGTACCGCCCCAGCCACTTTCCAACACTTCGTGAATGATATCTTCAGGGATCTCCTAGATACATTTGTGGTGATTTATCTGGATGATATTCTAATTTTTTCTAACTCCACAGAGGAACATCATGGACATGTGAGAATGGTCTTAGAACGCCTAAGACAAAACCATCTCTACATCAAACTTGAAAAATGTGAATTCCATAGGACCGAAATTCAATTTCTGGGGTATGTACTATCTACGCAAGGGATTAGTATGGATGGAAGCAAGACCCAAGCCATCAAGGATTGGCCAATTCCTAGAAATGTGAAGGAGGTGCAGCGTTTCATCGGGTTTGCCAACTTCTATAGACGTTTCATTAAGAATTTTTCTGAGGTAGTGTCACCTATCACCCAACTTACCCGGAAATCAGTCTAGGTTCTCCTGGACCCCGCAAGCTCAGGAAGCATTTTTCTGTTTAAAGGATAAATTTACCACCGCACCTATCTTAGTACATCCCAACCCCGACCTTGCCTTCATAATAGAGGTGGATGCTTCAGACTGTGCCGTTGGAGCTATACTCTCTCAGAGAACAGGTGAGAAGAATGTCTTGCATCCCTGTGCCTTCTTTTCCCAGCAGTTGTCTTCGGCTGAGAGGAACTACGATGTGGGCAATAGAGAATTGTTGGCCATTATTGCCGCCTTCAAGGAATGGAGACACCTTCTTCAGGGAGCTGCACAGCAAATAGTCGTCCTGACAGACCATTGTAGCCTTGAATTTATCAGGTCGGCTAAGTGCCTGACTCCTCGCCAGGCTCGCTGGACTCTTTTCCTAAACCAATTTAATTTTGTCATTTCTTATAGACCAGGATCACGCAATGGAAAGGCTGATGCACTCTCTAGGATTCATTCAGCAGAGACACGTCCACTTACTCCTCCTAAGACTATTCTTCCTGACTCTAGATTCCTGGGAGTGATTCATAATCAAGACCTACTTAAGGACATCAAGGAAGCATACCATGCGGATTCTTTGTTGGCTCAACCCCCAAGGGACGTAAGTCTTGTCTTTAAGAATGGTGTGTGGATTCAGGGACAACGTCTGTATATACCTGAAACAGTCAGATTGAGAGTATTGCAACTCATCCACGATTCCAAGATAGCCGGGCATAGGGGAATTCTAAAGACACAAGAATTTCTTTCTCGTTTCTTTTGGTGGCCCACTTACAGGAAAGATGTCTTAAACTATGTCACTTCATGTGAAGTCTGTGCAAGATGCAAAACACCTCGCTCCTCACCAACTGGTCTGTTGCAACCTCTTCCCACCCGTCCCGCCCGTGGGGATCCATTTCTATGGACTTCATTGTGGAGTTACCAACCTCTCAAGGGAAGAACACCATTCTAGTGGTGGTTGACCGTCTAACAAAGGCAGCTCATTTTATCCCTTGTGTCGGCTTACCCACTGCAAAACAGACATCAGACTTGATGATTAAGAATGTGTTTCGCTTACATGGAGTACCGGATGAGGTCATTTCGGATCGAGGGGTGCAATTCACTTCAAGGTTTTGGCAAAATTTCTGTGCAGCATTGGATATTAAAGTAAACCTTTCTTCTGCTTTTCATCCCCAGACTAATGGACAGACAGAACGAACCAATCAGACCCTGGAGCAGTATCTCCGCTGTTTTATCTGCCACCTACAGGATGATTGGGTGGATCTACTTCCACTGGCTGAGTTCTCTTATAACAACTCTCAGAGCGCCTCCACTAAGCAGTCTCCTTTTTACTCCAATCTAGGTTATCATCCTAACATTCTTCCTCGATTTCCCATAGATACGCCCTTGCCGGCAGTGGCTGAAAGAATCACTTCTTTACAAAAGAATATGGATCTTCTAAAGGAAAATCTAGAATTGGCTCAGGAAAGGTACAAGAAAGCAGCAGATAAATTTCGTAAACCTGCACCAGCTTTCAAGGTAGGAGATTTGGTCTGGCTGTCAACCAGAAATCTTAAATTAAAGATTCCATCGTCTAAATTGGGACATAAGTACATTGGACCTTATAAGATCAATAAGATTATAAGTGCTGTTGCTTGTCGTCTTCAACTGCCCAGAACTATGAGAATCCACCCTGTCTTTCATGTATCCCTACTAAAGGCTGCAACACCCAATACGTTTCCTGGACGTTCTTCTCCTTGCCCTGACCCAGTGCTGGTCGATGGTCAGGAAGAATTTATGGTGGAAAGGATTCTAGATTCCAGGTTGTACAGAAATCAGTTGCAATATTTGATTAAATGGCAGGGCTACCCAGTGGAGGACAACTCATGGGAACCAGTCAATAATGTAAATGCTCCTCGCCTGCTCCGCCAGTTTCATCAGAGGTACCCTGACAAGCCTGGTCTGAGGTCATCCGGAGGTTGTCCCTAAGGGGGGAGTAATGTAAGGTTCTTTGTCTCTGTTGACATGTTCCTTGAAACTCAGTTTTTCGTCGGCCATTTTGCTTTCTGTCTTTCTGCAGCTCTTGCCCTCAGTTAATATGGAGTTTCCAGTTTTCATGTTCCCGCTGTAATGTATGTAGTACAGTTCATATAGCGTCTTGTGCTTGGGTGCGATGAAAACACAGGAGTCACAGGTTTGATATAGAAAAGTCCTGTATTACTTCATACAAGTTGGCAGAAATAGTCACACAGTTTGCAGACACAGAAACAGGAGAACACAGCAGGCCAGAGTAATCCAAGCTCAGCAATCACTCTCCAATACAGATTCAGGATCTTCTTCTCTGTTACCATAAGTCCATGCAAACGTGGGTCTTTCAAAGAGCAGGGTTCAGAGTCCACAAGTGCTTCAGAGTTCCTCAGTAGGAATAGCTGGAGTACAAGGTCCAAGGCTTACAGGAGTCAAGTCACAGGTTCACTGCAGGCTAGATTCTGAAGCACTGATTGCTCAGCTGTGGCTGCTTAAGAAGCAAAGGAGAGAATCAGGGCGGGAACATGCAAGCTGAAAACTCCATTTTGACTGAGGACAAGATAGCTGCAGCAAGACAGAAAGTAAAATGGCTGACGAACAAACTGAGTTTCAGGAATATATACATAGAACCTTACATTACTCCCCCCTTAAGGACAACCTCCGGATGACCTCAGACCAGGCTTGTGTGGGTACCTCTGATGAAACTGACGGAGCAAGCGAGGAGCATTAACGTTATTGACCGGTTCCCATGAGTTGTCCTCCACTGGGTAGCCCTGCCATTTAATCAGATATTGTAACTGATTTCTATACAACCTGGAATCTAAAATCCTTTCCACCACAAATTCTTCCTGACCATCGACTAGCACTGGGTCAGGGCAAGGAGAGGAACGTCCAGGAAACGTATTGGGTGTCGCAGCCTTTAGTAGGGATACATGAAAGACAGGGTGGATTCTCATAGTTCTGGGCAGTTGAAGACGACAAGCAACGGCACTTATAATTTTACTGATTTTATAGGGTCCAATGTACTTATGTCCCAACTTAGACGATGGAATCCTTAACTTAAGATTTCTGGTTGACAGCCAGACCAAGTCTCCTACCTTGAAAGCTGGTGCAGGTTTACGAAATTTATCTGCTGCTTTCTTGTACCTTTCTTGAGCCGATTCCAGATTTTCCTTTAGAAGATCCATATTCTTCTGTAAAGACGTGATTCTTTCAGCCACTGCTGGTAAAGGCGTTTCTATGGGAAATCGTGGTAGAATGTTAGGATGATAACCTAGATTAGAGTAAAAAGGAGACTGCTTAGTGAGGCGCTCTGAGAGTTGTTATACGAGAACTCAGCTAATGGAAGTAGATCCACCCAATCATCCTGTAGGTGGCAGATAAAGCAGCGGAGATACTGCTCCAGGGTTTGATTGGTTCGTTCGGTCTGTCCATTAGTCTGGGGATGAAAAGCAGAAGAAAGGTTTACTTTAATGTCCAATGCTGCACAGAAATTTTGCCAAAACCTAGAAGTGAATTGCACCCCTCGATCCGAAATAACCTCATCCGGTACTCCATGTAAGCGAAACACATCTTTAATCATCAAATCTGATGTCTGTTTTGCAGTGGGTAAGCCGACACAAGGGATAAAATGAGCTGCCTTTGTTAGACGGTCAACCACCACTAGAATGGTGTTCTTCCCCTGAGAGGTTGGTAACTCCACAATGAAGTCCATAGAAATGGATCCCCACGGGCGGGACGGGGTGGGAAGAGGCTGTAACAGACCAGTTGGTGAAGAGCGAGGTGTTTTGCATCTTGCACAGACCTCACATGAAGTGACATAATTCAAAACATCCTTCCTGCAAGTGGGCCACCAAAAGAAACGAGAAAGAAATTCCTGTGTCTTTAGAATTCCTCTATGCCCAGCTATCTTGGAATCGTGAATGAGTTGCAATACTCTTAATCTGACTGTTTCAGGAATATACAGACGTTGTCCCTGAATCCACACACCATTCTTAAAGACAAGACTTACGTCCCTTGGGGGTTGTGCCAAAAAGGAATCCGCATGGTATGCTTCCTTGATGTCCTTAAGTAGGTCTTGATTATGAATTACTCCTAGGAATCTAGAGTCAGGAAGAATAGTCTTAGGAGGAGTAATTGGACGTGTCTCTGCTGAGTAAATCCTAGAGAGTGCATCAGCCTTTCCATTGCGCGATCCTGGTCTATAAGAGATGATAAAATTAAATTGGTTTAAGAAAAGATTCCAGCGAGCCTGGCGAGGAGTCAGGCACTTAGCCGACCTGATAAACTCAAGGTTACGATGGTCTGTCAGGACGACTATTTGCTGTGCAGCTCCCTGAAGAAGGTGTCTCCATTCTTTGAAGGCGGCAATAATGGCCAACAACTCTCTATTGCCCACATCGTAGTTCCTCTCAGCCGAAGACAACTGCTGGGAAAAGAAGGCACAGGGATGCAAGACATTCTTCTCACCTGTTCTCTGAGAGAGTATAGCTCCAACGGCACAGTCTGAAGCATCCACCTCTATTATGAAGGCAAGCTCGGGGTTGGGATGTACTAGGATAGGTGCAGTGGTAAATTTATCTTTTAGACGGGAAAATGCTTCTGGGCTTGGGGAGTCCAGGAAAACCTAGACTCTTTCCAGGTAAGTTGAGTGATAGGTGACACTACCTCAGAGAAATTTCTAATGAAACGTCTATAGAAGTTGGCAAACCCGATGAAGCGCTGTACCTCCTTCACATTTCTAGGACTTGGCCAATCCTTGATGGCTTGGGTTTTGCTTCCATCCATACTAATTCCTTGTGTAGACAGTACATACCCCAGAAATTGAATTTCGGTCCTATGGAATTCACACTTTTCAAGTTTGATGTAAAGATGATTTTGTCTTAGACGTTCCAAGACCATTCTCACATGTCCATGATGTTCCTCTGTGGAGTTAGAAAAAATTAGAATATCATCCAAATAAATTACCACGAATGTATCTAGGAGATCCCTGAAGATGTCATTCACCAAGTTTTGGAAAGTGGCTGGGGCGGTACTCAGACCAAAAGGCATAACTAGATATTCAAAGTGTCCATAGCGTGACCTGAATGCAGTCTTCCATTCATCCCCAGGTCTAATACGGACTAAGTTATAGGCCCCACGAAGATCTAGTTTAGAAAAAATTTTGGCATGTCGCACTCTCTCCAATAACTCAGGGATTAAAGGCAATGGATAACGGTTTCTAATAGTAACCTTATTGAGTTCCCTATAGTCTACGCATGGTCTCAGAGATCCATCTTTCTTCTTTACAAAGAAGATGGGTGCACCTGCAGGAGATGAAGAGGGGCGTATGAAGCCCTTGGCTAGATTTTCATCTATGTAATCCTTTAAAGCCTTTAGCTCGGGCCCCGCCAGGGGGTAGATCTTACCAAAAGGTATCTCTGCTCCAGGCAATAATTCAATTGGACAATCATATGGACGGTGAGGAGGAAGCTGGTCAGCGTTCTTCTTGTCACATAAATCCACATAGTCCTGGTATACAGCTGGTAGTTCAGGGACTGACATGATTCCTTTAGGAACAGAGCAAGCTGAAACTTTTGGACTCATCTGTTTCTCTGGAAAGTGTAATTCCTTGGTCTCCCAGTTAATGGTAGGATTCTGAGCCTGCAGCCATGGTAGCCCTAGAATAATGGGAAAGTGGGGAGAAGAGATAAGCATAAAGGACAGTTTCTCTTGATGATCTTTACCCATAAGAACCCTCAAAGGCTCTGTTTCCTGATCCACTGGTCCAGAGGTCAGCAGGGAGCCATCCACAGTTTCCATCTGTACTGGAGTAGCCTTCTTCACTGAACGTATTCCCTGTTTCAGAGCAAAGGAGACATCCATAAAATTTCCACTTGCCCCTGAGTCGATCATAGCAGAGCTAGACACCCAAGCTGAGTCAACCCAGAGTTTGATGGAAAGAAAGCAATGAGAATTGTTTTTCTTACAACTCAGCTGGGACACCGCTGAGGAAACTTGAAAAATGGCAGCGTTTACACAGTCAACGTCCTCAGAGGTAACGGAGTTTAAGTCCGAGAAATCAAGATCTGTTGCTGCAGATCTCTCTGGAGCCTGAGGCTCGGACCTGACAGATCCCCTCTCGCAACACTCACAATGAATGAGTGCTGCAGAAGTCTTACGAGAACGGCTGGGGCAGTTTATAATGAAGTGCCCTGACTTACCACAATAGAAACATAGATTCTCCTTAAAACGATGTTCCTTGCGTGCATCACTAACCCGTCGTTGTAAAGAGTCTACCTGCATGGGTTCAGGTTCAGGTTCCCGTGTAATCCTACTCAAAGGTTCCTTAGCTGGAGAGGAAGGTAGGAAAAGGTTAGTGCAATTGCTTTCGAACCATCTCTCTTGCCTGCGTTCAGTCAGACGAGTATCAATACGGATGCAGTAGTTAATAAAGTCACCTAACGCAGTGGGAGGGTCGGCACGAGCAAGTTCATCCTTAATCAGTGGAGATAACCCCTTTCGAAAAATAGATTTTTTGGCGGAACTGTCCCAGGTGGTATCAAGGGCCCATCTCCTGAAATCCAAGGCATATTCAGCTACCGAGTGCTTACCTTGGCGCAAAGCTAACATGGCTGCTTCAGCTGTTGCACCTCGATTGGGGTCATCAAACACCTGCCCCATGGCTGAAATAAAATCATCAAGGTGATTCAAACAATCATCCTCAGTCTCAATCAGAGGGTTTGCCCACATTAAAGCCTTGTTGGTAAGCAACATAATTATAGTAAGCACCTTAGATCGTTCAGTGGGAAATTGTGAAGCATGTGCAGAAAAAAAAAGATTGCATTGATTAATAAATCCCCTGAATTTCTCACGTTCACCGCCAAAACGAAAAGGGGGCAACTTGGGAATCCCAGCACTCGGGGCTACGGCAGGAGCCTGGACTCGCCCTCTAGAACCTCAATCCTGGCTCGCAAATCCTGGGTAGTCTGTCCAACCACTTGCAAATTGTGATTATTGAGGTCCTGTAGATTTGTAAAACGGGTCTTTATATTCTGCAAATCTGCAAGGATATTATCAGTCACTCCGCAAAGTTCCTTTATGCGGGCCTCCATTTTCCAGATCTTTTAAGACAGGATTACTGTAAGAAGAGGAGAGAAAAAAAACAATAGTGTTCACCTGTGGCAACACTGCAGAGAGAAAAAAAAATTAAGGGAACTGCTCACCTGGAATGGTTGTGAGAAGTCACAACCACTATCATCACAGAAAGTTTCAACCAGACATCTGATATCCAGAGTTACAGCAGACAAAAAGAGAAAAGAAAGGAAAAAAAAAAAAACAATAGTGTTTACCTGTGGTAACACTGCAAAAAGAAAAAATTTAAGGGAATTGCTCACCTGGAATGGTTGTGAGAAGTCACAACCACTGTCATCACAGAAAGTACAACCGGACGTCTGATATTCACAGTACAGCAGACACAGCCTTCCAGACCCAGCAGACACTAACGTTTTGGCTTCAGAATCTTGTAATGTATGTAGTACAGTTCATATAGCGTCTTGTGCTTGGGTGCGATGAAAACACAGGAGTCACAGGTTTGATATAGAAAAGTCCTGTATTACTTCATACAAGTTGGCAGAAATAGTCACACAGTTTGCAGACACAGAAACAGGAGACACAGCAGGCCAGAGTAATCCAAGCTCAGCAATCACTCTCCAATACAGATTCAGGATCTTCTTCTCTGTTACCGTAAGTCCATGCAAACGTGGGTCTTTCAAAGAGCAGGGTTCAGAGTCCACAAGTGCTTCAGAGTTCCTCAGTAGGAATAGCTGGAGTACAAGGTCCAAGGCTTACAGGAGTCAAGTCACAGGTTCACTGCAGGCTAGATTCTGAAGCACTGATTGCTCAGCTGTGGCTGCTTAAGAAGCAAAGGAGAGAATCAGGGCGGGAACATGCAAGCTGAAAACTCCATTTTGACTGAGGGCAAGATAGCTGCAGCAAGACAGAAAGTAAAATGGCTGACGAACAAACTGAGTTTCAGGAATATATACATAGAACCTTACACCCGCCCTGATTCTTCCCTCTTGCTTCTTAAGCAGCCTCAGCTGAACAATCAGTGCTCCTGAATCAAGCCTCAGTCAGTCTGTGACCTGACTCCTGGAAGCCTTGGACTTGTACTCCAGCTATTCCCTACTGAGGAACCTTTGAACACTTTTGGACTCTGGAAACCTGCTGTTTGGTGAATCCATGTTTGCAGAGGAATTACGGTACAGAGAAGAGATCCTGAACCTGCTTTGGAGATTTATTGTAGTGCTTGAAGTTACTCTGGCCTGCTGTGTCTCCTGTCGCTGTTCCTGCAAACTGTGTGAACTTTTCAGCATGCTTGTATGAAGTAATACAAGTCATTTCATTTCAACCTATGTCTCCTGTGTTTTCCTCGCACCCAAGCACAAGACGCTATAGGAACTGTACACTATACATGACAACACCTAGTGAATCTCCCCAAATATTTGAATGTCCTTTTCTTAACAATCCTTTCAAGGCTGCGGTTGTCTCGGTTGATTGTGCAACTTTTTCTATCACACTTTTTCCTTCCACTTAGCTTTCCATTAATATGCTTGGATACAGCACTCTGAACAGCCAGCTTTTTTAGCAATGACCTTTTGTGGCTTACCCTATTTGTGGAGCATGTCAATGACTGCCTTCTGGACATCTGTCAAGTCAGCAGTAGTGTTGAGCGATACGATACTGCAAATATCGGCTATCGGCCGATATTAGCTCTATCGGCCTTTCGATAATTTGTTTCGATATTTTCGTCTTATCGAATACCGGAATCGGATTTGTCACTGTCACTGTCTGTGTCCGTCGGTCGGATCTGTCACTGTCAGTGTCCGTCGGTCGGGTCTGTCAGGAGTCAGCGGCACTTACCTGGCAGAAGATCTCCGGCGGTCACGGCCTGGACTGCTTCATGGCTGCCATCCTCTTCTCCCCGGCGGTCACATGCAGTTTCTCGCGATAACTGCAGTGACTGCTGGGTAATCCCGGCCGTAAAGCAGTCAGTCCGATGACGTCACCGCCGGGGAAGCAGGTAATCAGCTGTGCTGCGTCGCGATGACAGGCTCTGCCTGTCATTGCGATGTAGCAGAGCTGGATCGTCGTGGGACTGTCGTTACTATGGACTGCGTTGGACAGGTGGTATACTGTTGGTTTGTTTTTTTTCTTTTTTTACAGGAGATCGATGGCTGTCGCAGGAATGAGAGTACAATAAAAGAAATGAAAAGTGTGTTGTCTCTTTTATTTCATTAAAATACTTTTTTCTTGCTTTGTCTTTTTTTTATGCATTTAATAACTTTGGGATTAATAATGGATCGGTGTCTTATTGACACCTCTCCATTATTAACCGGGCTTATTGTCACCGTACAATCAACGGTGACATTAACCCCTTATTACGCCGCTTGCCACCGCTACAGGGCAAGTGGGAAGAGCCGGGTAAAGTGCCACAATTGGCACATCTTTTGATGCGCCAAATGTGGGGCTGCTGTAGCCTGGTATTATCAGGCTGTTGAGGGCCAAAATCCATGGGCCTTGACAGTCTTTTAATACCAGGCCGCAGCAGTCTGCATTTTACTTGGCTGGTTAATAAAAATAGGGGGACCCCTACGCCGTTTTTTTTTCGAGGGGATCCCCTATTTTTGTTAACCAGCCAAGCTAAGCAGACTGCTGTGGCCTGGTATTATCAGGCTTGCAAGGTCCATGGATATTAGATCCTTACCAGCCTGAAAAACCAGGCCTCAGCGGTCTGCTTCATCTGGCTGGTTAACAAAAATAGGGGGGACCCCACGCCAATTTTTTTCGAGGGGATCCCCTATTTTTGTTAATCAGCCAAGATATGCAGACTGCTGTGGCCTGGTATTATCAGGCTGGCAAGGTCCATGGATCTTGGCTCCTTAACAGCCTGAAAATCCAGGCCTCAGCGGTCTGCTTCATCTGGCTGGTTAACAAAAAAAGGGGGGACCCCACGCCAATTTTTTTCGAGGGGATCCCCTATTTTTGTTAACCAGTTCCCTCTGACGTCACTGATTGTGTCCCTGGCTGACCTGAAGTGAAAGTGGAAAGCAATCAATTAAGCTTTCCACTTCCTCTCCTGTCAGCCAGGAGAGGAACTCATTCATTTGGGGGTTTACTGTGAGGCTGCAGCATTAGCTGCGGTCCCTGCAGTAAACATTAACCCTTTCTGAAGGATTACACCGTGGGACCTGACTGTACATCGGATTGGTAAGAATAATTTTGCTTTATTATTTTATTTTTATTACAGGAAATGGTTTTAGCAGGAAAATAAAATATGGTCAAAAACTGTGTGATTATTTCATTAAACTTCTTTTTTATTAAAGTGTGTGTGTTTGATTTTTCTTTCATACAATAGGATTAATAATTGATAGTTGTCTAATTGACAGCTCTCAATTATTAACCTGGCTTAAAGTGACCTTTCAATTACAAGGTCATTTTAACCCCTTATTAACCCATTCGCCACCGCTACAGGGCAATGGGAATAGATGGGTAAAGTGCCAGAAAGGGCAAATCTAATTAGAGATTTGCCCTTTCTGGGGTGTCTGGGGGCAGATGTTAGTAGCCGGGGGGGGGGCCAAAAATAATGGTCCCTCTCTGGGCTATTATTATCTGCCCCACTCACTGGCTTTGTCTGTCTGGTTGCGAAAATAGGGCGGGAGCCCACGCCTTTTTTTTCAGCAATTTTACACCTCATATATATATATACATGTCATTAAATTTGTGACACATATATATATATATATATTTATATTTATAGTTCATACATTTCTACATAGTATAATAGCCGCTAATTCAATTGCCGGCTTTTGTGAAAATGCAGAACCCGACATGAAATGACACTTGGTTTACATAGAGTTAACCATGTCTTTTCATGTAGTTTGATATCTGATTTGCACAAACAATTACATGAGTGTAAGTGTGCAAAATTTCACACCTGTAGGGGTTAATTAAAGGTGTAAATTCGTAGCAAAAAAGTCAGTTTTTTTTACAACGAATTTACACCTTTAATTAACCCCTACAGGTGTGAAATTTTGCACACATAGACTGATGTAATTGTTTGTGCAAATCAGATTGGAAACGACATGAAAAGACATGGTTAACCCTATGTACACCAAGTGTCATTTCATGTCGGGTGCTTCTGTCTTTTCACAGAAGCCGGCTTTACCCGGCAATTGAATCAGAAGATATTTTACTATGTAGAAGTGTATAAACTATACATATATGTATTATATATATGTCACAATGACATGTATATATATATATATATATATATATATGTATTCTATGTGTGTATATTTAGTGTTTACAAGGAAATAAAGGTTTTTTTTAGTTGCGATATTTTGTTCCCATAGACTTACATGGGACTTCCGGTATCGTAATCGGATATCGACGATATTTAGTGATATCGGCGATACAATTTCGATACGATATTTTTAGATATCGAGCAGTATCGCTCAACACTAGTCAGCAGCCTTCCCCATGATTGTGGAGCCTACCGAAACAGACTAAGGGACCTTTCTAAATGCTTAGGAAGCCTTTGCAGGTGTGGTGGCTCTTGAAGCAAAGACTTCAGCAGCAGTCCACTCCTTGTGAATCTTCCCCAAATTTTTGAATGGCCTTTCCTTAACAATCCTATCAATGCTGCAGTTATCCCAGTTGCTTGTGCACCTTTTTCTACCACAATTTTTCCTTCCACTCAATTTTCCATTTTGTGGCTTACCCTCCTTCTGGAGTGTGTCAATGACTGCCTTCTAGCTATTTGTCAAGTCAGCAGTCTTCCCCATGATTATGGAGCCTACTGAAACAGAAATAAAGGACCTTTTTGAATGCTTAGGAAGCCTTTGCAGGTGTTTTTTTTTGTTAATTATTCTAATTTACTGAGATAATGACTTTTGGGTTTTCATTGGCTGTAAGCCATAATCATCAACATTAACAGAAATAAACACTTGAAATAGATCACTCTGTTTGTAATGACTCTATATAATATGAGTTTCACTTTTTGTATTGAAGAACTGAAATAAATTAACTTTTTGATGATATTCTAATTTTTTGAGAAGCATCTCGGTAAAGAGTTATCCAGAATCCCAAGCTTTTTCTTCTATTGTAAATCTGGCTGCAGCCACAATCAATACCATTTTGTCATTTAGTAAAATTTGCCATATCTGCAGGATCAGCTGTGTTATTATCTGCCAGCAAAAGTCGCAATCAGTCTTGTCAAACTGTTGTACTGTCAGTCCAATTGTATACCAGCTAAAGGGACGTGGACTTATAACATGTATTTATAGAAAAGCACACGTTGTGAGACTGCTGATTGTTTCAGGATTTTTGCCACTTAATTCTCCACTGCTCTGTGCCCGAGGTTGCCCTTGTAATCAAAAGGTTAACAGGTCTCTAATATAAAAAAATTATTAAATATAAATATATAGCTGTCATATCATAATGACAGGAAATCGAAAGTTATCGTAAGAATCAAATATTCAATATTTTAATAATAATGTCAGATATATCAAAAGCATTGCGTGGGACCCCTTTACCCCAAGATTAAGAGTAAGTTCTCAAGATGTATAA
This sequence comes from Oophaga sylvatica, assembly GCA_033576555.1. Lineage (NCBI taxonomy): Eukaryota > Metazoa > Chordata > Amphibia > Anura > Dendrobatidae > Oophaga > Oophaga sylvatica. The sequence goes on along the minus strand of JARQOD010000001.1, from coordinate 428,878,370 downwards.
TATGAAAATAAAAAAAGGACTTTAGTTTTACATGTTTTTAAGCAGAAACTTAGGAGAAACTATCCAAATCCTACCCAAAAATTTGGTGCTTCCCCTTAGTGGCTATGTGCACATCTATTAGATGGAGCAGTCACTGGATTTTTCACTTTCAAGGCCGCATCAGGAAAAAAACAGATGGCTTTTTAATGAAAGAGTTAAAAGACATAACAAAAGCCTGAACATATGCACAGCAATCTTATTTTTCCGTAGACATTCCTGTGTTCATTCTTTTGAATGGTTTTCAAGCAGTGTCCACTGTGGAAACTCTACTTTGAAGAGTTTTTTGATTCTTGAGACATTTTATTAAGCAGTTTTGAAAGTGTTTTTTAAAGCTTTTTAGAAGAGATTTTATTCCTGGAAAGTTTTTTTTTATTTTATTCCTGGAAAGCAGTTTTCCAAGCAAAAGCAATAGCAAACTGCGCCAAAAGCGTTGTTCCATATATCTTGTCAGTTTTCCCATTGACTTTTACTGTGAAGTAGAGAGCAACTTCTAAGAGGAAAACGTTTAAAGAATGGTCTTCTCACTTCTTTCAACCTCTTAAAAGACGATCAAAAGTCTGAGCATATGCACAGCAAGTTGTTTTTCACACAGAAATGCATACGTTTATTCTTTTTAGTATTTTCTTCGGCGGCAGAATCTGGCTGAAAAAGACGTCATATACACACACCCTAGGGGACTTTTTAAAGGAGTCTTTCTTTTTCCTGAAAGATTTCCGAAAGTGGATTGAAGATGTTTTGAACAATTTTGGAAGAGTTTTTTTTCTTTATATTGGACATTACCTAGTTTGGAGAGGTTTCCTTCAGGATCTGCCTCAAAGAGGTAACATGCACTTTCTTTTTTCCAGCAGGTGTTTGTCAAAACGTCTTCAGAGAGAAAAGCTAAGAAAAATTTCCTATGAACATTAAAGTGGATTTTCAATAGAAATTAATTGGAAGGGTTTTCCAAAAGTTTTTGAAGTAGTTTTGGAAGGGGATATAAGTGAGGATCCTCTCTGAAAAAAAAAACTTTGTGTGACCATACCCTTAGTTATTTAACTTTTAGTCTACAAGTTTCTGTAAGTCCATGACAGTGTATAGCCAATTCGCTTCATTCAAACCTCACCCATTAATTCACTTCCCTCCCTCCATATCTCATAAATTATAAGGAAAAACACACAGGAGGCTTTCTTTGGATATAATTATCCACAGCGGCCATTTATTAACAAATAACAATAACCAAATTTAAAATTACCAAAATTGGGGGAGGTCTTTGAAGCTCCAAGATCTAGCACATGTAAACCAAAGTATTTGTCAATAGAATTATTTTACCCTCAGACGTAACCCCTAGCTCTAGGGCACCATACCACCATCAGTGGAAAAAAAAAACACCACCACCGGATCCCAGAGTACACCCCCCCAGAGCCCCACTAAGTGCCAGATCAGCCATTCATAATTCCATCCTGAACAGAACCATCCATATAAATTCCCCCATAACAAACTGACTCCAAGGACCCCTCACGGACACGGCTGCCGCAACCCACAGTAATTCTTGAATATTACAAACCGAACAAGAAGGATTTTTTAAATTAATTTGGCACTAGAATGCCATAAAAAAAACAAAGAGGTGGGCAGGTGGGACTCTTGACTCTGTGATCCCTAAAATGGCCCTGTTCCTGTGCTTTTTCTTTATATATTCCCCCTGTTATTGCCCTCTCCCTGTTAACGCAATCCGTTAACCACCAACCTATATTTTACTCATGGCCCAATCACTGTCATGGGAGCCTATGCTTAACACGTTCAGCTTCAGCCTATTTTATATGCATCAGTGAAGAGCAACATGGCCGCCTTCTGCCTGATGTGAGGGATTGGACCCACTCATTTTCTCTTTGCTGAACCTTAATATATATGGTGGACGGAGGTGTCTCATAAGAAGCAGCATTTTGCCGCCTCCACTGGAGGGGGATTTGGCCAGTTCTCAGCTGTTCTCCAAACTGGTTGTTAAAATGACAGCTGGTTCAGTGAACAGGTAGACCACCAGTTTCTTACATTCTGCAGTGCTGTTGAACCTTAATGCTGCAAAGACAGCAGGGAAGGTAATTACTCCAAGGCAAAGGAGACACTATTCTGCAATATCATATATACACATAGATGTATTTTTGTTATTTATTTAATGTTCTGAATAAGGTTTTCAACATGTTATATTGTCATTTATTTATTTATGTTATTTCATTTATTTTACTTGTCTAAACAGAATGTACCCCCAGATAAAGGCCTATCAGGTCGAAACGTTGGGGTTTTGAATTCTTCATTCTTACCTTTTTTGCACTTGGAACTTCATTGGAATGCTCAAATAAAATATTTCTTCAAATGAATACCATATATTCTCTTCGATCATTTTGAGATCATTTTTAGTGTGCTCGAGGTGTATTTACCTATAGTTCATAATATAGGTCATAAGGATGTATGGGGGTGGTTGTAATTTATAATGGTAAATAGTGTGGAAGCGATATTTTATAGGACACTGTAGAAGAAATGTACCTTACGTGAGAAAGTGCGGAGGACATATTTTGTGCACATAGAGGAGCAATTATCTAATCAGGGGCATAGCATAAGAACAATTTACCTATTTGTCAAGAGCTCCTTGCAAATTTTGCACATACATTCTGCCTCCCTAGTAGAGATGAGCGAATTTGTTTGGATTTTGTCTCCGAATCTGATTTTGACATATTCGGGCCTTATTCGAACACTATTCGTGCCGAATGTATGTGTTATGATCAGTTCCGAACATATTCAGTAATTTCTACTCTCCTTGACTCTAATGACGTTCGGCAGTGTTCGACGAATATTGCAGAAACAATATTCGATTCTGATCGTATTCGGAACCAAATCGAACAAATTTGCTCATCTATACTTCCTAGGCATGCGCACTTATGAAGGCGGTGTCATCAGCGCATTATGAGGGAAGCAGAGCACCTTGTGCATGCGTGCGATTTGCCAGGGGCTGACGGTAACAGCGCTCTTGCAAATTATATAAATCTTACACAGAAGGGTGAGCTTGCAAGATGGGAGGTAGGACTAGTTTTGGCAAATCAATACCCTGTCAGACTTATCCTGATACATTTGCACAGCAAAAAAATAAAATACATTAAAAAGCCAAAAAGAGGGGATGCTAAAATGAGAATAGCGTGGACAGAAACATATGGTTGTTTTAGCGGCCTGAGGCAGCTGAAGGTTCCCTTTGGGGGAAAAAAATCAAAGAGACAAAAATGCAAAAGGGTCTTATCCGGTGGTACGGAAAATTATTTGTAATACCACTCTTTGGGTATTTCAAATAGAAAAAGTAAGAAATTTACTGGGCGGCCCCGGCCAATTCCCCCGGGAAAAGAAAAAAGGAGGTTTATAAAAGCCTTGTGGACTAATTCCAGATAAAAAGGATTTTTGCTGATAAAGGGGGTCTTTGCCTTAAAAGCGTTAAATTAAAAACCTTTTAAAAAAAAACCCCTTTATTTTATCCGCATTGAGTCCTTATGCAGAAATTTGTGACACCCTTTTTTATTTAGGTCCCCTTTTGGGAATAGGGAAAGGCCATAGAAGAAGGGCGGCGGGGGATGCAGAAGGGTCGGGATCCACCAAGGAAAAAAAGGGGGAACTGTGAGAAACTGCGGTGGGGTTCTTTGGCTGCCAAAACCCTTTGTTTTCCCGAAATGGAGCCCCACAGGTGAAATGTAGGATTGTTTTTTGGGGAAATCCTCTTTTTTGGGGAGTTTGCGAACTAGAGAAACGACTCCAAAAGAAAGAGTCACCTTTTTGGCACATAAAACCTTTTTCAAAAGCAAAAGATCTTGGAGAAGAATTCCCAAGGTCTATTTTAAAGCTGAATGTAATGACCTATTAGATCTTTTCATGAGCATTTGTATCTTTTTCATGAAAATTTAATGTGGCAAAGGTAACAAGACAGAACTAAGAAATTGTTCAGTAAAAAGGAAGTAACCCCCAAAATATCTTTGGGGGGTTTTAAAACCCAAAATTAAAAAACCCAAACATAAGGTTGCTTTACTGTCATTAAAAATCTAAAAATTTCTGTGGGAGCTGGGGGGGTTTTTGACAACCAAATACTTCATATGAAAAAATCACTTTTAAAAAGTATCACATAAAAAAGGGGAAATTTCCCCCATAAAAAACCAAAACCCGATTCCCAAAAACGCTTTATATTTTATGCATTTTAATTTTCCTTAAATCAAAACTTTTTTAATTGGACGACAAATTTTAAAAAAAAAAGTTTATAAACCCGTAAAATGCATTAAAATAAACAAATTTAAACTTTTCCAACATATAGATGGCCCCCAAATTCAGCTTTTAACCCCTTTTATTAAATTTTTAGGATCTTTACTTTTTTCTTTTTCAAGTGAAGTCGCCCAAAAAAATAAATCTTTTTTAAATAAAACCTAAAAATTTCCCCTTTATTTCCAGATAGGAATATCTTATGCAATGTTAAAAGACGGAGGGGAAAACAAAACCCCAGTTTTTTTGGCCGGCTTTTTTAATTTTTTTTTAAAAAAAAGGAAAAAACGTAAAAAAAAAAAGCATCTGTTTTTATGGGTTTAATAAAAAGTCTTAAAAGGTGGGGAAGGTTTCCAAGGGGGGGGGAACAAACCTGATTAGCAACAGAAAAGCTTTTTTAGTCGAGGGATGGACAGGGTTTTCTTTGCGGGGATATGGGTAAAAAAAAATTCTTTTACTCTAACTTAGAATTTAATTCCCCCCCTTCCGCCTGCAATTTTAACCCCCTTTTCCACTAAAATTTTTTATTGGTTTTAAAAGGGTTGGGAAAATGGAATTGCTTTTTTCTCCCCAATAAGAAATATTTTTTTTATTGTGTGTGTATGTGATGGGCAAATTAATGGGGAAAAGATAAATTTCCTTAAGCAGTAATACAAAAAAATTTTTTAAGAGTTTTGGTAGGGAAGGATGGTGGTAAATGGTGGGGCTAATTTAAAAACATTCCCCTATTTTTTTAAAAGTGAATTTACCGCGCCAGATGAAAAAACCCTTTTCACATTAATTTCAAAGTCACCATTTGGGGTTCAGGAAATTTTGAATGGGATTCCCCCTTATATTTTTTAACTTTATTTGCTTTCAAAAGGATTTATGTTTTTAAAGGTTTTTTTAAAGTACTTTTCCCCATGAGTGAAATAGAGAAAACTTGGGACTAATTTAGAAAAAGATTCCCGGGTTTTTGCACAAAAAACGAGATAATCTAGGAAAGTTTGGCCCAGGGTTTTGCAATAATGCTTTAGGGGGAAAAGTTTGAAAAAAGAGGGGGAAATTTCTTCAGGGGGTCCCCCCTTTTTCTTATAGGGTTGGCTCCACAAAAGGGA
>JARQOD010000001.1:428671164-428872874 GCA_033576555.1 Oophaga sylvatica | reverse complement strand
TAAAAAGCACACTTTGGAGACTGCGGGTTTTTTCGGGATTTTTCCCATTAAATTCTCCACTGTTTGTGCCCGGGGTTTGCCCTTTTTAATAAAAAGGTTAACAGGTCCCTAATAAAAAAAAAATTTTTAAAAATAAAATATATACTGTCATATCTAATGACAAAAAATCGAAAGTTTTCGTAAAAATTAAAATTTTTTCAATTTTTTAATTCATAATGTAAATTTTATATAAAAAGCATTGGGTTGGGACCCCTTTTTTTTTTTTTTTTTACCCCAAGATTAAGAGAAATTTCTAAAAGATAAAATAAAAAATAAAAAGGGCCTTTATTTTTTTACATGTTTTTAAGCAAAAAATTGGGAGGAAAAACTACCCAAAAACCCCTAAAAAAAATTTTGGGTGCTTCCCCTTAGGGGCTATTTTGACATTTTTTTAGTTTGGAGCAGTCACTGGTTTTTTAAATTTTAAAAGGCCGCATCGGGAAAAAAAACAGAGGGGTTTTTTTAAGGGAAAGATTTAAAAAAACAAAAACCAAAAGCCTGAACATATGCACAGAAAATCTTTTTTTTTCCGTAACCTTCCGTTTTCTTTCTTTTGAATGGTTTTCAAGCAGTGTCCACTGTGGAAACTTTTATTTTTTGAAGATTTTTTTTGATTCTTGAGACTTTTTTTAAGCTTTTTTGAAAGTTTTTTTTAAAAAGTTTTTTAAAAGAGATTTTATTCCGGGAAAGTTTTTTTTTATTTTTTTCCCGGAAAGCATTTTCCAAGCAAAAGCAATCCCAACTGCCCCAAAAGCTTTTGTTTCCATTTTATCTTGAATTTTTCCCTTTTTTGACTTTTCCTGTGAATTTAGAGAGAAATTTAAAAAAGGGGAAAAACGTTTAAAGAATGGTCTTCTCATTTCCTTTCCCCCCTTTTTAAAAGAGGGATAAAAAGCGGGAGCATTGCACACCCAAGTTGTTTTTCACACGAAATCATAGTTATTCTTTTTAGAAATTTTCTTCGGCGGCAGAATTGGCGAAAAAGACGTCATAATACACCACCCTGGGGCCTTTTTAAAGGGGGTTTTTCCCTTTTTCCTGAAAGATTTTCCGAAAGGGGGAATTGAAGATTTTTCCCCCTTTTTTGGAAGATTTTTTTTTCTTTATTTTGGCTTTTCCCTATTTTGGGGAGGGGTTTTTCCTTCGGTTTCTCCTAAAAGGGGAAAATGCACTTTTTTTTTTCCAGCAGGGTTTGTCAAAACGTCTTCAGAGAGAAAAGCTAAGAAAAATTTCCTATGAACATTAAAGTGGATTTTCAATAGAAATTAATTGGAAGGGTTTTCCAAAAGTTTTTGAAGTAGTTTTGGAAGGGGATATAAGTGAGGATCCTCTCTGAAAAAAAAAACTTTGTGTGACCATACCCTTAGTTATTTAACTTTTAGTCTACAAGTTTCTGTAAGTCCATGACAGTGTATAGCCAATTCGCTTCATTCAAACCTCACCCATTAATTCACTTCCCTCCCTCCATATCTCATAAATTATAAGGAAAACACACAGGAGGCTTTCTTTGGATATAATTATCCACAGCGGCCATTTATTAACAAATAACAATAACCAAATTTAAAATTACCAAATTGGGGAGGTCTTTGAAGCTCCAAGATCTAGCACATGTAAACCAAAGTATTTGTCAATAGAATTATTTTACCCTCAGACGTAACCCCTAGCTCTAGGGCACCATACCACCATCAGTGGAAAAAAAAAACACCACCACCGGATCCCAGAGTACACCCCCCTCCAGAGCCCCACTAAGTGCCAGATCAGCCATTCATAATTCCATCCTGAACAGAACCATCCATATAAATTCCCCCATAACAAACTGACTCCAAGGACCCCCTCACGGACACGGCTGCCGCAACCCACAGTAATTCTTGAATATTACAAACCGAACAAGAAGGATTTTTTAAATTAATTTGGCACTAGAATGCCATAAAAAAAACAAAGAGGTGGGCAGGTGGGACTCTTGACTCTGTGATCCCCTAAAATGGCCCTGTTCCTGTGCTTTTTCTTTATATATTCCCCCTGTTATTGCCCTCTCCCTGTTAACGCAATCCGTTAACCACCAACCTATATTTTACTCATGGCCCAATCACTGTCATGGGAGCCTATGCTTAACACGTTCAGCTTCAGCCTATTTTATATGCATCAGTGAAGAGCAACATGGCCGCCTTCTGCCTGATGTGAGGGATTGGACCCACTCATTTTCTCTTTGCTGAACCTTAATATATATGGTGGACGGAGGTGTCTCATAAGAAGCAGCATTTTGCCGCCTCCACTGGAGGGGGATTTGGCCAGTTCTCAGCTGTTCTCCAAACTGGTTGTTAAAATGACAGCTGGTTCAGTGAACAGGTAGACCACCAGTTTCTTACATTCTGCAGTGCTGTTGAACCTTAATGCTGCAAAGACAGCAGGGAAGGTAATTACTCCAAGGCAAAGGAGACACTATTCTGCAATATCATATATACACATAGATGTATTTTTGTTATTTATTTAATGTTCTGAATAAGGTTTTCAACATGTTATATTGTCATTTATTTATTTATGTTATTTCATTTATTTTACTTGTCTAAACAGAATGTACCCCCAGATAAAGGCCTATCAGGTCGAAACGTTGGGGTTTTGAATTCTTCATTCTTACCTTTTTTGCACTTGGAACTTCATTGGAATGCTCAAATAAAATATTTCTTCAAATGAATACCATATATTCTCTTCGATCATTTTGAGATCATTTTTAGTGTGCTCGAGGTGTATTTACCTATAGTTCATAATATAGGTCATAAGGATGTATGGGGGTGGTTGTAATTTATAATGGTAAATAGTGTGGAAGCGATATTTTATAGGACACTGTAGAAGAAATGTACCTTACGTGAGAAAGTGCGGAGGACATATTTTGTGCACATAGAGGAGCAATTATCTAATCAGGGGCATAGCATAAGAACAATTTACCTATTTGTCAAGAGCTCCTTGCAAATTTTGCACATACATTCTGCCTCCCTAGTAGAGATGAGCGAATTTGTTTGGATTTTGTCTCCGAATCTGATTTTGACATATTCGGGCCTTATTCGAACACTATTCGTGCCGAATGTATGTGTTATGATCAGTTCCGAACATATTCAGTAATTTCTACTCTCCTTGACTCTAATGACGTTCGGCAGTGTTCGACGAATATTGCAGAAACAATATTCGATTCTGATCGTATTCGGAACCAAATCGAACAAATTTGCTCATCTATACTTCCTAGGCATGCGCACTTATGAAGGCGGTGTCATCAGCGCATTATGAGGGAAGCAGAGCACCTTGTGCATGCGTGCGATTTGCCAGGGGCTGACGGTAACAGCGCTCTTGCAAATTATATAAATCTTACACAGAAGGGTGAGCTTGCAAGATGGGAGGTAGGACTAGTTTTGGCAAATCAATACCCTGTCAGACTTATCCTGATACATTTGCACAGCAAAAAAATAAAATACATTATAAAGCCACAAAGAGGGGATGCTAAAATGCAGAAATAGCGTGGAACAGAAACATAGTGGTTGTTTAGCGGCCTGAGGGCAGCTGACAGGTTCCCTTTAAGGAAGAAAAAATACTAAGAGACAAAAAGGAGTGCAATAGGGTCTTATCCGGTGGTACCGGTACAATGATTAATGTAATACCACTCTCCTGATGTAGTTGCAAATAGCAACAAGAGATAAGCACATATTTCAGCTGGTGCAGGACACCGGTCGCAATGTGCCACTGGTGAACGAAGAGTAAGAAGGAGGTGTCATCAACTGCGCTGCTGATAAGGACTCAATAGCCAGATAAAATCAACGGATTTTTGTCCTGATGAAGGGGTCGGTATGACCTTGAAACGCGTTGACCTGTAAACCTTTTAATAAAACCCGTTGATTTTATCCTGCTATTGAGTCCTTATCAGCAGCAAAGTTGATGACACCTCCTTCTTACTCTTCAGGTCCCCTTTAAGGGCACACTATCGGGAAGTGCCATAGAAGAAGAACGTCTGCAGAGCTGAGATATGCACTTGATAAGCCGTCATGGCATCCATACCAGATGGAGAAAAAGGGTTGAGAACTAGTGATGAGCAAGCATGCTCGGTGCTGAGTGTCTTCTGCATGCTCGAATACTTTGTTCGAGTCCCCGAAGCTGGATGTCTCACAGCTGTCAGACACATGTATGGATTGCCTGTTTGTTAGGTAATCCCTGCATATGTTACTGCTGTCGAACGTTTGCGCATCACTATTGAGAACGACTCCAAACAGAGAAGACGTCACCTATAACTACCGGCACATAAATAATCTTCTTTTTACAAAAAGCCTGAAAGATCTTGGAGAAGAATTCCCAAAGGTCTATTTCTTAAAGCTCGAACTGCTAATGACCTATTAGATCTTTTTCATGAGCATTATGTATCTTTTTCATGATACATTATATGTGTGCAAAGGTAACAAGACAGAACATGAAGAAACATGTTCAGTAAAGAAGGACAGTAAGCCCCGAAATCATCTCTGCTGGTGGGTACACTGAATGTAAAACCCAAACTATCAAATGCGCCATTGCTTTCTAACTTTACATGTACATTACCAACACTCTACAATATTACTGTAAAAGGTAGCGTGAAAGGGTCTTTGACAACCTCAAATTAACTTACGGTATATGTAAAAAAATCACTGGTTGTCAAAAGTATCACATAACCAAGAGGAAGTTTCCCCATATAAACCGAAGCAACTCCGATTCCCATAAAGCGCTTTATATCAGTTTATGCAGCCTTTAATTCCCTTGCAAACTGCAAACACTTTTTCAGAATTGGGACGACTAAATAAAACAAAAAGTTTATGAAATCCAAGTAAAATGCATATAAAAATGAACAAACCTATTAACTATTCCAACATAGTAGCATAGCGCCCAAATTCAGCTTTTAATGCAACCTATTAAATATAGCATATATTTATAGTTATCTTGCTACAATTTATAGCTTTAATGACAGATGTGAAGTGCGACCAGAAAAATCAATTCTGTTTTCCAACATAAAACTAGAAATTCTCCATCCATCTATCCAGATATGGAAACTCATCTGGTATGCAGAGAGTGTTAAAGACGGAGTGGAGCAAAGCAAAGAATCCAGCTTAGCTTTTGGCACGGCTTTTGTGCAATGAGATTTTTTTATTATAAAAAAAATGTAGAAAAACAGATAAAAAAAAAATCAATAGCATCTGTGGTATTATGGTTAATTAAAGAAGCTCTTGAAGAACGGCTGAGAGACGAGAGGTTTGGCCAAGGGAGGGAGACAGCTGAAACCTGATTAGCCACAAGAAATGCTTTTTTAGATCTGAGTGGATGGACCAGGTTTTCTTTGCGAGGGATATGGGTAAAAAAAAATTGCTTTTACTCTAACTTTAAGTAATCAATACACCCCCATTACCGACCTGCATGTTCCACTCCTGTATTCCACTCACAGTCTTTCAGTCCTCGGATTTTAAAGGCTTGAGGTAGAAATGGAATGTCGCCTTTTATGCTCCACATAATGAAATAGTTTTAATATGGTGTGTGTGATATGTGATGGGCAACTCGTACTGGGTAGAGAAGAGCTACAATTTCCCTTACCTTCAGCAGTCAAATATCAAAAATATGGCTAGAGCAGATTTGGTAGAATGGATGGATGGATAAATGGATGGATGGACAGATAGATAAAAACATTCCCCACTGATTTTTGGTAATAAGTGAATGGTGGTACCAAGTCGCCAGCATGACAAGACCTTCATACTACATTAATGTGCAATGTCACCAGTATGGGCAGGTTCTAGGCAATTGATGAATGGCATCTACCACCTATCATGATATTATAATCAGTGTATATTGGCTTTTCAGAAAAGGAGATGATCGTTTGAATGATTGTTTGTGAAAGTGACTATTTCCCCATGTAGTGAAATAGAGAAAACTTGGCACTCAACTTTAGAAAATAGATTCCGGTTTATTGCAGTCAAAGTACAGATGAGTACATCTAGGAAACGTTTCGGTCCTAGCGGACCTTCGTCAATCCGACTGCTTGTGAGGAGGATATAGTTTGAATAAAGAGGCAGATTGCCTTCAGAGGAGAGAGTCCCCCTATGTTCTTATAGGTTGGGCTCCTACAAGGTAGTAGTCCCTTATTAGGACTTTGTCTTTCATTAAATCCAAGTATAGGGAACAAGGGCCAGAAAGGCTCTAAATGTAACTGGGCAGGTAAAGGAGGGAGCGCTGGTCTCTCTTGTCTGACGCGGTGACGCTCCCTCCTTCACCTGCCCAGTTACATTTAGAGCCTTTCTGGCCCTTGTTCCCTATACTTGGATTTAATGAAAGACAAAGTCCTGATAAGGGACTACCTTGTAGGAGCCCAACCTATAAGAACATAGGGGGACTCTCTCCTCTGAAGGCAATCTGCCTCTTTATTCAAACTATCGCCTCCTCACAAGCAGTCGGATTGACGAAGGTCCGCTAGGACCGAAACGTTTCCTCGATGTACTCATCTGTACTTTGACTGCAATAAACCGTAATCTATTTTCTAAAGTTCAGTGCCAAGTTTTCTCTATTTCACTACTTCTTGGTTGGGAAACTTACTTGTGCACCACCACGGTAGTGCTACGATATATTTTTATTTCCCCATGTAAACATGGCCAACGAATGAACAATCAGCCATAATTGTTGAGCTTCTTTAAAGCTTCATTCTGAGGTCTGTTTCTCAGTTACGCATTACATTCTTGTTTTTTTATGGATAGAACTGGTACCCATTATAGTTTATCGGGCTGTTCACATGTCTTCGTAATTTTTTGAGAGCCAAAGTGTCCACAAAAATAAGGAGACATGTCCATTTTTGATGGGACTCACAGATGCAACATGCCAATGCAAGTCATTGAGTCCATGAAAAACAAAAGAAGACATCACATGGATGCCATTTGTATGTCATCGGTCGGAGTACTGTAAGTTTTTTGCTGTTTAATGGGAACCAGTGATGTCTTCAGACACAAGATATGGGGTTAATCTGCAGGTCAATAGAATTACTAAACTGCCGTTACGCCTTACTGAAAGCCTTGCTACTTGGAGAAAATGAATGTTATTCCTCCCGGCTGTGTCCGGCTTTCAGTCATGAAGGCGTGGCTTCAGTCACCACTCGGTACATAGTGAGCGGTGGGTGTAACCACACCCTGACACTTTGATTGATAGCTCTCAGTGCAGTGCATCTGGGCAGAGTAAACTATAATCAAAGTGCCGTGGTGTGCTTACCGCCACCTCTTACATTGCTGTGACTGGTAATTGCAGCTGTTCCGGACACGCCTCTATGACTGAAATCCGGCGGCTCCCAGGAGAAATAAAGTCCATTTTCTCCCGATAGACACTTTTTCAGTAAGGCAGCCGGACAGCTTTATAATGCTATTAACCTGCAGATTTACCCTATATCTGAAAGTTAATAGTGTCTGGGAACATGACCGGTTCCCTTTAAAGAGTAGAAAAAAAATGGGTGCCACATAATAGAAACACAGACAATGGATAATGGATAACAATGGACACACATAAATCATTTTTTTCTCCTTTGTAAAAAAAAAACCCTCAGACCTTTGAAAGAAGCTCTAAGTTGGCTTAATCATTATTGGTCGGCAGAAAATCCACTGGAGTAAACAGCGTTTGTGCTGCTAACAAGAATGCTAATAGTGGAATTTGATTTTTAGGTGTAATAATATAATTTTACGCTTATAATTCTCTGGGTAAAAATGGAGAATTTTCAAATTTTTTGTATTTTTTTTTTTTTTGGTCATTATTTTCCAGAAACTGCATTACTAGACTACTGGCTGAATCCAGTATACACCTAAATGTACTTTAGCTGCAAAATGACAAGAGTGATGCTGTTTTGGGATAAAAAAAAACAACCATTTATCTAATTTCACATAATGCTTTAAAGTGAAATTAACTACATGTGGTTCTCACAAAATTAGAATATCATCAAAAAGCTAATTTTTATAACAGCTGCTGCACAGATACCAGTCAAGGAAATGACCATGAATATAGAGATGAAAACGGAGGTATCACTCATGTGCTGCTGATGGCGAATTATCGGTGAAATTATTATTGTTTTTTATTTAAACAGGTTTAAACTTCAAGGCGTTTTGATGTCACGCAAGGCCTCTTCATCAGGACAAAACCTGGTGAATCTGTATGGTTATGCTGTCTTTTATGCTTTATCCTTGATGTGTCACAGTCGTTAAACATAGTTTGTTCATCAGTTCAAATCTTAGCCCGGTGTCCCACTTGCAACTGCAATGCGAGAAACTCGCGCGAGTCTCTTGACTCAATACTCGGCAATGCCGCCGGAACTCGGACGGGACCGTTTAGCTGCATAGAAATAAATGCTGCCGCACACTCCAGTCCCGAGTGCCGGCGGTAGTGTCAGGTATTGAGGTCAGAGACTTGCTTTAGTTTCTCGCACTGCGGTTGCAAGTGGGACACCGGCCTTATATATATTTTTTTATCAATTTTTTGATTGGTGCCTTTTTATCAATTATTTATATTTCATGTTTCTTTCATTATTGTTTCTGTTGATTCTGCATGTACTGTATAATTGTAATGCATATAAGAACCTTGGTTTAAATTCATTTTTGCAATTGAAATAGTAAAGAGGACTATTAGCAGCACTCATCCTCGTGACATATTTGAACTTTGACATGACATGTCATGTGCTCGGTTAGGCGGCTTTTTCAAAAGATACAGCATAAAAGACAGTGTAACCACACAGTCTCACCAGGTTTTGTCCTGATGAAGAGGTCATGCGAAACGCGTTGACTTTTAAACCTGTTTAAAAAAATATATATTTAATCGATAATTCTCCATCAGCAACGCATGAGTGATACCTCCGTTTTCATCTCTATATCTCAGTAAATTAAAATACTTTATAACACCAGCTTGGAAAATGATTTTAAAATACGAAATATCGGCCTACTGAAATGTATGTTTAGTAAATGCACTCAATACTTGGTTGTGGCTCATTTTGCATCAATTACTGCATCAATGTGGTATGGTATAGAGGTGATCAGCCTGTGGCACTGCTGAGATGTTATGGAAGCCCAGATTGCTTTGATAGCAGCCTTCAGCTTGTCTGCATTTTGGGTCTGGTGTCTCTCATCTTCCTCTTGATAATACCCCATACATTCTGTATGGGGTTAAGGTCAGGCGAGTTTGCTGGCCAATCAAGCACAGTGATACTGTTGTTTTTAAACCAGGTATTGGTAGTTTTGGCAGCATGGACAGGTACCAGGTCCTGCTGGAGAATGAAATTTCCATCGCCAAAACGCTTGTCGGCAGAGGGAGATTTCCTGATAGACGGCTACGCTGACTTTGGTCTTGATAAAACACAGTTGACCTACACCAGCAGATGACATGGCTCCCCAAACCATCACTGATTGTGGAAACGTCACACTAGACCTCAAGCAGCTTGGATTGTCTGTCTCTTCACTCTTCTTCCAGACTCTGGGACCTTGATTTCCAAATGAAATGCAAAATTTACTTTTATCTGAAAACAACACCTTGGACCACTGAGCAACAGTCCAGGTCTTTTTCTCCTTGGCCCAGGTAAGACGCTTCTGATATTGTCTATTGGTCATGAGTGGCTTACACAAGGAATGGGACACTTGTAGCACATGTCCTGGATACATCTGTGTGGTGGCTCTTGAACAAAGACTTCAGCAGCAGTCCACTCCTTGTGAATCTCCCCAAAATTTTTGAATGGCCTTTCCTTAACAATCCTTTCAAGGCTGCGGTTTTCCCGGTTGCTTGTACACCTTTTTCTACCACACTTTTTCCTTCCACTCAATTTTCCATTAATATGCTTGGATACAGCACTCCGTGAACAGCCAGCTTCTTTAGCAATGACCTTTTGTGGCTTACCCTCCTTCTGGAGTGTGTCAGTGACTGCCTTCTGGCTATCTGTCAAGTCAGCAGTCTTCCCCATGATTGTGGAGCCTACTGAAACAGACTAAGAGACCTTTTTAAATGCTTAGGAAGTGTCACGGGGCAGTTGAAGGAATACAGGGGACGAGGAACCTGGGCCCCTGAACTTCCCCTAAAGCTAAGGAGGACCTATCTTTCCTTAACTTGGGGGTACACTTAAAGATAGCGAGGCCCAAGTCACTGACCTGTCCCTGTCTCCTGTTTAGCACTGAGCTAAACCCACCAATCCCCTCCACAGGAGGTGAGACAGGGAATAATGTGAACTACACAAAACAACCAAAGGAACGACAGACACCTGGGGGTTAAATCAGCTAAACAATAAACACTTAGCTTTCTCTGCTGTAATGCTCCACACAGCAGAGTAATAAGGCACCAGATGAGGGACGCAACTGAAGTACAACTGCTCTCACCAGCACCTGGCTCCAGCTTTGTTGGTTTCCAAAGAAAGCAATATTACCAACGCCAGCTGAGGCCTAATGTGGCCTTTTAAAGGTTCGTGGGAGTGGACTCCACCTTCTCCTGACAAGTCAAGCAATGAAATTACACCAGTGGCCACCGGGGCAAAGACTGAGATTAACCCCCGCTGGCCAGACAGGAAAAAGGTTTCAACATGCAGAAAGAGATCTGCCACAGATCCAACTGTGGATCGTGACAGGAAGCCTTTGCAGGTGTTTTTTGTTAATTATTCTAATTTACTGAAATAATGAATTTTGGGTTTTCATTGACTGTAAGCCATAATCATCAAAATTTACAGAAAAAACACTTGAAATACATCATTCTGTTTGTAATGACTCTATATAATATACGAGTTTCACTTTTTGTATTGAAGAACTGAAATAAATGAATCTTTTGATGATATTCTAATTTTGTGAGAATCACCTGTCCATCTGAAATGTTTCCAACCTAACCCAGGCCATATTAGAAGAGTGGTTTCCATTTTCCAATATGCCAATACTAACTTGCTATCCTGCTTCTGTCTCCCATCTTGACTGTGATAATGAATGCCTATGAGCAGTAGTTCTGAAAATGACTTGCCACTTTTAGTTTGTCTGGTCATAAGATATTGACTACCTAGCCTTCTGCATAGGAGCTGTTCTGCAGTACTCTGCAGAGGTCACAACGCATTGACAAAGGCTGTTCAGTGCAGTACGGATTCATACAGCTGATCCATGGAGAAGTCGGACCGCAATTGATCTAAGGCCGGCGTCACACACAACCACAAAAAATCGGTCCGTTTTAGACGGTCGATTGTCGGATCAAAATGCAAACATCACACATCCTTCTGGCATCCGATTTTCCTTCAAAGATGCGATTTAGTCGCATGTGTGTGTACCTTGTAACATCCGATTTTCATCCGACTTGCGAGATTTTCTCGCAGGCTTGCAAAACTGACATATAATGGATCCAAAAGAATAGTATTTCAATCACAAAAAAAAGAATAGATAAATATACATAAAACACATATACATATATATATACATGTCATTGTGACATGTATATATACATATATTTATAGTTCCTAGACTTCTACATACTGTTATAGCCGCAAATTCAATTGCCGGCTTCTGTGAAATCACAGAAGTCGACATGAAATGATACATTGTTTCCACACAGTTAACCATGTCATTTCTCTATTTTGATATTTGTTTAGAACTTACAATTACATGAGTGTATTTGTGCAAAATTTCAGACATGTAGGGGTTAATTAAAGGTGTAATTTCGTTGAAAAAAAATGTGTGGGCTCCCGCTGTATTTTCTCCACCAGACAGACAAAGCAAGCGAGTGGGGGCAGATAATAACAGCCTAGGGAGGGTACATTTTTTGTGCCCCCCCGGCTACTAACATCTGCCCCCAGACACCCCAGAAAGGGCAAATCTATAATTAGATTCGCCCTTTCTGGCACTTTGCCCGTCTATTCCCATTGCCCTGTAGCGGTGGCGAATGGGTTAATAATCTCACCTTAATGTCACCTTAGTATTGAAAGGTGACCTTAAGGCAGGTTAATAATTGAGAGCTGTCAATTAGACAACTATCAATTATTAATCCTACTGTATGATAGAAAAATCAAACACACACACTTTAATAAAAAAGAAGTTTAATGAAATAATCACACAGTTTTTGACAATATTTTATTTTCCTGCTAAAACCATTTGCTGTAATAAAAATAAAATAAAAAAGCAAAATGATTCTTACCAATCCGAAGTACAGTCAGGTCCCACGCTGTAATCCATCAGAAAGGGTTAACAGGTTACAGGTCGCAGAGAGCTAATAATGCTGTCTCAGACCTGTATTCCCCTGAATGAATAAGTTACTCTCCCAGCGAAAGGAGAGGAATAGATTCATGAATGGAGCTTAATTGATTTATTGGCAATTTAACTTTAGTGACCTGACCTAAAGGGAAAGTGGACACAATCAATTAAGCTTCATTCATGAAACACATCCTCTCCTGTCGCCAGGAGAGGAACTTATTCATTCAGGAGCTTTGAGCTGAGCATGCAGGATTACTTGCACTGCTTGGCTCAAAGCTAGTTAACCATTTGTGAAGGATTGCAGCGTGGGACGTGACAGATCGGCGGAATAGGTAAGAATAATGTTGTTTTATTTTTTTTTCTTTATTTTAGGAGATCAATGGCTTCGCACGGATTAAGTGTAAAATAAAATATGGTCAAAAAAATGTGTTTTTATTTCATTAAAATTATTTATTCTTAAAGTGTGTGTGTGTTTTTTTATTTACTTCAATAGGATTAATAATTGATAGTTGTCTAATTGACAGCTCTCAATTATTAACCTGCCTTAAGGTCACCTTTCAATACTAAGGTGACAGTAAGGTGAGATTATTAACCCATTCGCCACCGCTACAGGGCAATGGGAATAGACGGGCAAAGTGCCAGAAAGGGCAAATCTAATTATAGATTTGCCCTTTCTGGGGTGTCTGGGGGCAGATGTTAGTAGCCAGGGGGGGCACAAAAAATGTACCCTCCCTAGGCTATTATTATCTGCCCCCACTCGCTTTGCTTTGTCTGTCTAGTGGAGAAAATACAGCGGGAGCCCACGCATTTTTTTTCAACGAAATTACACCTTTAATTAACCCCTACATGTCTGAAATTTTGCACAAATACACTCATGTAATTGTAAGTTCTAAACAAATATCAAAATACAGGAAATGACATGGTTAACTGTGTGGAAACAATGTATCATTTCATGTCGGCTTCTGTGATTTCACAAAAGCCGGCAATTGAATTTGCGGCTATTACAGTATGTAGAAGTCTAGGAAATATAAATATATGTATATATATACATGTCACAATTACATATATATATATATATATATATATGTATTCTATGTGTGTATACCTATTCTTTCTAGTCTTTATTAAAGCTGTCAGTGTGATTTTACAGTATAGCCGGGGATGAATTGCCGGCTTTTCTAAAGGACACCGATGCGATTTCATCGCAAGTCACACAGTGTGGTCCGTTTGTAATCCGATTTTTCATCGCTCCCATAGACTTGCATTGGCGATTGTCGACCCACAATCGGTGACAATCGCAGCATGCTGCGATTGTACACGGACGTTTAAAACGGACCACAAAATAACGGATACTGGGAGCTGCTCCATAGATTAACATAGGTCCGACTGCAATACGATTTTTCATCGCATTGCAGTCGTCCGATTATGTCGCCAGTGTGACGCCGGCCTAAGAGTAGATCATCAAGTAATCAGACAACCCCTTTAATACCATTGGATTTTAAGATGAAAACCCCCTTTAAACATCACCTACCCATCTACCCATATCGCTGTAGCATATAGTTGGAGAAAGATTCATCAGGAGAATTGCTCCATAATTCTGGCACACATTACTCGTGTAAGGGGTTACAAAGACTGTTGCGCGCCCCTACCCCTTTAAACACGTCCCAGTTAAGTATTAGTGTTGTACACATTATTGTATATATGTTTTGTGACTTATACTGTATATATCCTTGTCTATATGTATGTATATTGTTGCCTTGTAATGCTGCTAGAATATATAGTGCATTATAATAATAGAGAAATAGTAGTACCCAAATTGGACACTAGATGAGGCACCTTATTATACATAGTTTACATAGCTAACCAGGCATAAGATAGAGGTTTTTCCTGTTTGTAGTCAGTAAGGGCCTTGTGCCCGTGTTGGGCTGTTAGTTCCACAATGTTTAAGTGAGATACCCAGCCATTCAGAGTCCAGATGGACAGAAGTGCAGCTGAAGCAGCAGCGTGTCCGCTATGTGGAGCGGAAGCTTGAGAAGTGGTCCTGAGCAGTACAGGACGCAGGTCGCTCATCATGTGGCAGGTAATTGCATGGGCCGATGCCCTCAGATCCAGGGCAAAACGGACGAGGGAACCCCCAAACGTAGTGAGTCTGGACAGGGAGGACGTTGTGTTACCGTAAGAGGTGGTACAACCCAGTAATGTACTGAAGGACATAGAGAGGAGAACAGAGGAAGTGAACAATGTGTACTATATGGAACCTTATGTTGATGTTGTTACTGACAAGGATGTGCTGCGAAATGAAGAAAGTAAAGTTTTCCTTTTTAAGTTTGAAATGGACTCTGTCTCTTTATGTGCAACAATGGCAGCAATGGACCTTCAGCTAGCCCGATGGGACCCTGACGGTGCAGAAGGTGAAGCAGAGGGTATGCTGCAGAGGGGACACTGTATTCATGTGACAGGAGGCCAGGGCGCGCCAGAGTCACTAGTCTCAGCCACAACTACAGCACTGGCCCTCCCTCACACTGACACAAAGTAAGCCAACTTTAAAAGAAGTGTAAACTTAGACCAAACAGTCCTAAAATACGACAGATTTATTAAACAGCATTAACCACTAGGATAAATCTGATTATTTTTTTAATATTGTCTCCAAAAGTTTGCAGTAAGAATTAGACATCATCGAAACATAGTGAAAAATGTGCACGCCTTTCATTGAATCGGGCTTCTTAAAAGTGTAGTGCACCAGGCTACAAATCTTACCCTAGTCAGAGACTTGAGTAAGATTTGTAGTGCAAGGTTTGCCACACCTCGTCATATATTAGACAAGCGGGCATCGCCACATCCCATTCCGCCCCAGTTCCGACAATTTGGAGGAAGTTGGCACCAAAAGTTGCTAAATATTTTCGAAACTTCAAGCTGCAAAAAAAGTTGTTATGTTTTCAGAGGGGTTTTATACCTAGGGTAACCATTTTGATAAATTGGGGCAAAATGTGAAAGTCATGAAAGATAGTTTTTTGAAGCCAGAAATCTGGTGAGTTTTGCATCTTAATTATCTGTGCATTTAAAAAGAAATACGGTACTCCAAGTAACTGGAGACATCTGTCTGCCTGAAATGGTTGCAAAATTCTAGAAGTCCTACACCCTTTGTCTTGTCTGCTTTCAGAGTTGCAAGCTCAGTGCTCAGTGGGTGTTCTCTGTAATACAGGCTCTCTCTGTATTCTGCAGCCTGTGCACTTGCGTCTCGTTATGAATCCGGTTCTCAACATCCCAAATAGTTTAGAAACAAAATCTGTCTAGGGTAACGTAGACTGATTTTTTGCCTCTTTGCATCCGAAAGAAATTGAAAGGATTCATTTAAAAACAGGCTGAAAAAAGAAATGACATATACAGTATATCGCAAAAGTGAGTACACCCTTCAAATTTATGTAAATATTAAATTATATTTTTTTATGGGATAGGACTGAAGATTTGACACCTTGATACAATGTAAAGTAGTCAGTGTACAGGTTGATTAACAGTGTAAATTTGTGGTGCCCTCTAAATAACGCAACACGCAGCCATTAATGTCTAAATCTCTGACAAAAAATGAGTGCACCCCTAAGTGAAAATGGCCAAATTGTGCCCAATTAGCAATTTTCCCTTAGTGTCATGTGACTCATTAGTGTTACAAAGTCTCTGGTGTAAATGGGGAGCAGGTGTGGTAAATTTGGTGTTAACGTTCTCACAGTCTCTCATACTGGTCACTTGAAGTTCAACATGGCACCTCATGGCAAAGTACTCTCTGAGCATCTGAATAAAAGGATTGTTGTTGTACATAAAGATGGCCTAGGGTATAAGAAGATCGCCAACACCCTGACACTGAGCTGCAGCACAGTGGCCAAGACCATACAGCGGTTTAACAAGACAGTCCCGCTCAGAAACCAAAGGTCGACCAAAGAAGTTGAGTGCACGTGCTCAGCATCATATTCAGAGGTTGTCTTTTCACAATAGATGTATGAGCTAGCATTACCGCAACAGTTAAAGGGGTAGGTGGTCAGCCAGTCAGTGCTCAGATCATATGCCGCACAATGCCTCAAATTTTTCTGCATGGCTGTCATCCCAAAAGGAAGCCTCTTCTAAAGATGATGCACAAGGAAGCCCGCAAACACTTTGCTGAAGACAAGTAGACTAGGGACATGGCTTACTGGAACCATGTCCTGTGGTCTGATGATGCCAAGATAAACATATTTGGTTCAGATGGTGTCAAGTGTGTGTGGCGGCAACCAGGTGAGGAGTACACAGACAAGTGTGTCTTGTCTACAGTCATTTTGGTGTGAGTGTCATGGTTCGGGGCTGCATGAGTTATGCTGGCTGTGGGAAACTACTGTACAGTTCCAGAGAATCATGAATGCCAACATGTACTGTCACATACTTTAGTAGAGCCTGATACCCTCTCTTCGGAAGCAGGGCCGCAGGGCAGTATCTCAACATGACAACACACCTAGAAGACCACCACTGTCTTGCTAAAGAAACTGAGGGTAAAAGTGCTGGACTGGCCAAGCATGTTTCCAAACCCAGTTGTGGGGCATCCTAAAATGGAAGGTGGAGGAGCGCAAGGTCTCTAACATCCTCCAGCTCCATGATGTTGTTGTAAGAAGAAGGACCGGACCGGGGAACCTATTTCACGCCGGGTGCGGAACTGTCGGGGCTGTCTCTCCTGTTGTCTGGGGAAAAGCTCAGAGAACCAGACCAAACTTTGCCCTTGCCAGAAGGGGGTGTGGCTAAGCTAGGAAAGGTTGAGCGTGCTCGGAAGCAGGGAGATTTGGCGGGAAGAGACAGCGCACGGCAGAGAGAAGGCAGTGTTCCCGCTCTTGAGCACCGCTGCAGAGCATGCCCGCGCAGCAGCACACACGCATCCACTCACAGTGACTGTGACCAGAGTCTGGCAGAGTGTCAGGTGGCTCCCGCAAAGCAAAGTGCCAAACGCCCCGGGTCAGTGAGTACCATGCGCAGACCATCTACGTTAGACTGGAGTTGTTACCGTGAACTGTATCCTGCTCACCCAGTCCACATCTGTTGGGCTACGTTGAGCCCCGGCAAGGTCTTGATCTGTGACCCTTTTCTTGTGCTTCATATCGGATCACGGACCCCGCGACAGACCTCAGAGACTCACCGCTGCCGTCGGAACGCGGCCCATCTTCTTCCCCAGGACCCTACCAGATCCACTACCCACTTACCTTAGTTGGCACCATCTTCTGCCTTGTGGACATTCCAGTCCGGGAGATGTCTGTATCGGATAAGTTATATCTAAAAACTGTTTCTTTTTGCCCTGTTTTTACATACATTTTACCCCCAAAATGCATACCTATCACCCCTCATTACCGCATTACTCATTTTTACCATACATTTCATTGCGTGCAGTAACTACTTGTTAATAGTAAATAAGTTAACCCTTGCTCTGCCTCCCGTCCATTACTGCATCCCACAACCGGCTCACATTGTCATGGAGGAGTGGAAGAAGAACCCAATGACCACCTTTGGAGCTCCAGTGACCTCCATGCCCAACAGAGGTAAGGCAGTGCTGGAAAATAATGGTGGCCACACAAAATATTGACACTTTGGGCAAAATTTGGCCATTTTCACTTAGGGGTGTACTCACTTTTGTTGCCAGCAGTTTAGACACTAACCCCTTTCTGACCTTAGACATACTATCCCGTCTTTGTGACCTGGGCCACTATGACCATGGACGGGATAGTACGTCATGTGCGATCGGCTGTGCTCACAGAGGGAGCGTGGCCGATCGCGGCTGGGTGTCAGCTGATTCTCACAGCTGACACCCGACACTAAGTGCCAGGAGTGGTCACAGACTGCGTCTCCGCAAGATAAATAGACATGCTGCATTCTATAAGACGCGCCGCATGTCCGTAATTTAGGGTGTGTCACCCGCGTCCCTGCACGCATAGTGGAGACGGGATTTCATAAAATCCCCTCTACTATGCTGTAACATCTGGAGGCTGCGGATTGAAGGCTGTGACTGTACGCAGCATCCAATCCGCAGCAAATCCTGATGTAATCCTGAATGTGGAAACATACCCTGTACAGTCATGGCCAAAAGTTTTGAGAATGACACAAATATTAATTTTTACAAAGTATACTGCTTCACTTTTTCTAATGGCAATTTGCATATACTCCAGAATGTTATAAAGAGTGATCAGCTTAACAGCAATTACTTGCAAAGTCAATATTTGGCTAGAAAATGAACTTTATCCCCCAAAACACATTTCAACATCATTGCAGCCCTGCCTTAAAAGGACCAGCTAACCTCTTTTCAGTGATTGCTCCATTAACACAGGTGTGGGTGTTGATGAGGACATGGCTGGAGATCAATCTGTCATGATTAAGTAAGAATGACACCACTGGACACTTTAAAAGGAGGCTGGTGCTTGGCATCATTGTTTCTCTTCTGTTAACCATGGTTATCTCTAAAGAAACATGTGCAGTCATCATTGCAATGCACAAAAATGGCCTAACAGGGAAGAGTATCACAGCTAGAAAGATTGCACCTCAGTCAACAATCTATCGCATCATCAAGAACTTCAAGGAGAGAGGTTCCATTGTTGCCAAAAAGGCTTCAGGGCGCCCAAGAAAGACCAGCAAGTGCCAGGACCGTCTCTTAAAAGTGTTTCAGCTGCGGGATCGGGCTACCAGCAGTGCAGAGCTTGCTCAGGAATGGCAGCAGGCAGGTGTGAGTGAATCTGCACGCACTGTGAGGCGGAGACTCTTGGAGCAAGGCCTGGTCTCAAGGAGGGCAGCAAAGAAGCCACTTCTCTCCAGAAAAAACATCATGGACAGACTGATATTCTGCAAAAGGTACAGGCAGTGGACTGCTGAGGACTGGGGTAAAGTTATTTTCTCTGATGAATCCCCTTTTCGATTGTTTGGGACATCAGGAAAACGCCTCATTCGGAGAAGACAAGGTGAGCGCTACCACCAGTCTTGTCTCATGCCAACTGTTAAGCATCCTGAAACCATTCATGTGTGGGGTTGCTTCTCAGCCAAGGGAATCGGCTCTCTCACAGTCTTGCCTAAAAACACATCCATGAATAAAGAATGGTACCAGAATGTCCTCCAAGAGCAACTTCTCCCAACCCTCCAAGAGCAGTTTGGCGATCAACAATGCTTTTTCCAGCATGATGGAGCACCTTGCCATAAAGCAAAGGTGATAACTAAATGGCTCAGGGAACAAAACATAGAGATTTTGGGTCCATGGCCTGGAAACTCCCCAGATCTTAATCCCATTGAGAACTTGTGGTCAATCATCAAGAGACGGGTGGACAAACAAAAACCTAAAAATTCTGACAAAATGAAAGCATTGATTGTGCAAGAATGGACTGCTATCAGTCAGGATTTGGTCCAGAAGTTGTTTGAGAGCATGCCAGGGAGAATTGCAGAGGTCCTGAAGAAGAAGGGTCAACACTGCAAATATTGACTTGCTGCATTAACTCATTCTAACTGTCAATATTAGCTTTTGTTAATCATATGTTTGCAATTATTATATTTCTGTCTGTGATAAAAACATCTGTCAAACACACATAAAAACCAGAGGGCAGCAGATCATGTGAAAATATAATATTTGTGTCATTCTCAAAACTTTCGGCCATGACTGTACACTGACTGCTTTACATTGTATCAAGGTGACACACTGACACACTTTATTGCACTTTATTGCATGCTGACATAGTCCAGGAAAATTGATCCAAAATTGTTTACATCGCACAGAGCACTTTATTTTTTGATAAATTGTTATCTGTAATATGAAATTGTGTATTGCAATAAGTTTGGTCTATGATATTAAGCACTGCATAATGAGGTAATTTTTGGTAAATTGTTAGCTCAAACTTTCTTTCATTATTTGAATTGGCCATATACTTGCTGCATATGTAATATTTATTTATTTCAACATATTTTTTGCTTCAAAATTTGATATATTCGCATGGTTTGGACATCCTTTATTTATTCAGGTGTATTTTATCCCACACTTCTATGAAATTTCCTTGTTTTGCTTTCACATTTTTTGTAATATCAATAAAATTTATTTTTTACTAATTTTTTATTTAATATATGCCTCTTTTTTCTGCCACGCACATGTGGTGGATGGTTTGAGATTTAATTCTTGAGGTTTTTTTCTTGCGCATTTTTGTACTTCTTTTTGTTATGCATAAGATTGTATCAAGGTGTCAAATCTTAAGTGTTGTCCCATGAAAAGATATAATAAAATATTTACAAAAATGTGAGGGGTGTACTCACTTTTGTGATATACTGTATAGTGTGAACTCAGCAATAAAGTGAGAATATCACATGCTGTTGGCAACCACCAATCTCTTGACACAAAAGGCAGTGGTAAAGGAGAAATGGTCTTTTGGCTAAAACCTGTACTTGCAACTGTAATGGCAATTTAATCACTGATAACCTTTTTTTCTGGTGCCATCACACTTAAAGGGGTTGTTCAGGCATAAAATATTGATGAACCATCCTTGGTTGTGCTATTCAGATCCATTCAAGATTTTACATCCTGCCTCTGCAGGAGCTGAGGGTTGGGGTGCTGAGTGTCGGATCCACACCGATTTCATATTGATGATCCTTCCTAAGGAAAAGTCATTAATATTTTATTATACAGCCTCTTTATTATAATTATATCTATACAAGTTACTTCCTCTATAAACTTTAGCTATGTGATATAATAGTCCACAAGTGCCATTACTCAGCAGGTAACAAGATTCTTACAGAGGGATCGCACACACTACATATACTGTGTATATATATATAGTACAGACCAAAAGTTTGGACACACCTTCTCATTCAAAGATTTTTCTGTATTTTCATGACTATGAAAATTGTAGAATCACACTGAAGGCATCAAAACTATGAATTAACACATGTGGAATTATACATTACACTTCACAAAAAAGTGTGAAACAACTGAAAATATGTCTTATATTCTAGGTTCTTCAAAGTAGCCACCTTTTGCTTTGATTACTGCTTTGCACGCAGAAAAGGTGAACGGATGGACTCTACATGCCTGGTTCCCACCGTGAAGCATGGAGGAGGTGTTCTGATGGTGTGGGGGTGCTTTGCTGGTGACACTGTTGGGGATTTATTCAAAATTGAAGCGGTGAGCGGTCCAGCTCACCCCAAACCATCTCGATTGGGTTCAGGTCCGGTGACTGTGGAGGCCAGGTCATCTGGCGTAGCACCCCAACACTCTCCTTCTTGGTCAAAGAGCCCTTACACAGTCTGGAGGTGTGTTTGGGGTCATTGTCCTGTTGAAAAATAAATGATGGTTCAACTAAACGCAAACCGGATGGAATAGCATGCTGCTGCAGGATGCTGTAGTAGCCATTCTGGTTCACTATGCCTTCAATTTTGAATAAATCCCCAACAGTGTCACCAGCAAAGCACCCCCACATCATCACACCACCTCCTCCATGCTTCACGGTGGGAACCAGGCATGTAGAATCCATCCGCTCACCTTTTCTGCGTGAAAGCAGTAATCAAAGCAAAAGGTGGCTACTTTGAAGAACCTAGAATATAAGACATATTTTCAGTTGTTTCAGACTTTTTTGTATAGTGTAATATATAATTCCATATGTGTTAATTCATAGTTTTGATGCCTTCAGTGTGAGTAGTGTAGGTGTCACGCTGTCTAATGATATGTATACAATGTCAGTAAACTATTAATACAGGAACAACACTCTATACAACAACTAGTATAGCAACATCAGCATGTAAGTATAGAATAGATTTACCTGACACGATATCTGCTGAACTCAGGGTTAATCTTGAGGACTTGATGAGCTGAAACAGGAAAGAGGTGGACCGGGATCTAACCTGACCCTAAACTGGGGTCCTAACTAATCCCTCACCTTGGAGGTACTGATAATGGTTCAGAGGTCCAAGTCTCCAACCTACCCTGTCTCCTATCAGACCCTGAACCCTGTAATCAGTCCTAAGAAGGATCCTGACTACCACCAAAGGGATATGGGCTGATCTCAGCTAAATACACAGATTAGACATATAAGACAGACAGGATAACACTCGCTTGCATACACACTCAAACACCAAAGGAACATAAATGGTCTGGGAAATAAACTCTAACCAAGTTGAGCTTAGAACAACTAAGGAGCTCACAACTAAAGTCTATACAGATTCATTCCTATCTGTGGTCTGCATGAAGGTTTCACTGGCAACTCCCCAAGCAGACAACCAGGAATTTAAAGGAAACCAATCAACAAATAATCAATTGCAGCCGGGAGAAACTGCACCCAGTCCCAGCACCGAGCACAGACAGAATTAACTCCCTAGCTGCCAAACACAAAGAAACAGCAGCTCAGCTGTGAGAAATCAAAATGTGCAACCGCGACGATCTTCGTGGCAATGCACACATGACAGTACCCCCCCTTCTACGAGGGGCCTCCGGACCCTCAGGGCCAGGCCTGCCCGGGTGAGTTCTGTGGAAGGTCCGAACCAAACGATCTGCGTTAACATCAGACGCAGGGACCCACGTCCTCTCCTCTGGACCATACCCCTTCCAATGCACCAAGTACTGAAGGGACCGGCGATTCAGACGTGAGTCAATGATCTTTGATACTTGAAATTCCAAGTTACCATTGACCAACACAGGAGGAGGAGGTAGAGGTGACGGTATGACTGGTGCCACATACCTTTTAAGTAATGACTTGTGGAACACATTATGAATTTTAAACGTAGGAGGGAGGTCCAGACGAAATGCCACAGGATTAATTATGGAACTGATCCTGTACGGCCCGATGAATCTGGGACCCAGTTTCCAGGAGGGCACTTTAAGTTTTATATTCCTGGTAGACAACCATACCAGATCGTTCACATTCAGATCTGGACCAGAAACTCTCCTCCTATCAGCCATACGTTTGTAACGGTTCCCCATCGCACTCAGATTATTCAATACACCTCTCCACACAGAAGCAAGTGACGACGAGAAACGCTCCTCCTCAGGAACCCCAGAAGGGCCCCCCCCATTGAAAGTACAAAACTGGGGATCAAACCATATGCCCCAAAAAACGGGGACTTACCAGTGGACTCGCTCCGCCTGTTGTTAAGAGCGAACTCTGCCAGAGGCAAGAAAGAAGACCAGTCCTCTTGGTTCTCTGAGACAAAACACCGGAGATATGTCTCTAAGCTCTGATTCAGACGCTCTGTCTGACCATTGGTCTGCGGATGAAAAGCCGAGGAAAATGACAATTGCATCCCCCGACGTAAACAAAATGCCCTCCAAAATTTGGACACAAACTGAGACCCCCTATCTGACACCACATCAGAAGGCAACCCATGAAGTCTAACGATCTCCCTAATGAACACCTGCGCCAGAGTTTTAGCATTAGGGAGTGCAGGAAGAGCAACGAAATGTGCCATCTTACTGAACCTGTCAACAACCACCAGTATGACAGTATTCCCTGACGACGGAGGAAGGTCCGTAATGAAGTCCATAGATAAATGAGTCCATGGATGCTCCGGAAGTTTCAAGGGTAAAAGGGTCCCAGACGGACGGGTATGAGGGGTTTTAGAGCGAGCACACACCCCACATGACGCGACAAAAGTTATAACATCTTTATTAGCATTAGGCCACCAAAACCGGCGAGAAAGGAGATCTAAAGTAGCCTTACTCCCTGGATGTCCTGCTAGAGCAGAATTATGATGTGCCTCAATAACCTTTTGTCTCAACAGATTTGGGACAAACAGTCTCCCTGGAGGTCCTGCAGGGGCGTCCCCCTGAGCCTCTAACACCTCCTCCTCAAGCTCAGAAAATACAGCCGACACTACCACCCCCTCCTGAAGGATAGGACTCGGGTCATCCATTTTCCCGGCCCCTGGGAAACTGCGAGACAAGGCATCAGCCTTTACATTCTTAGACCCCGGGCGATAAGTGACGACAAAATTAAACCTGGTAAAAAACAACGACCATCGAGCTTGTCTGGAATTCAGACGCTTAGCGGATTCCAAATACAACAGGTTCTTGTGATCAGTAATAACGGTAACCGGGTGGACTGCCCCCTCCAAAAAGTGACGCCATTCTTCAAAAGCTAACTTAATGGCCAAAAGTTCCCTATTGCCGATATCATAATTCCTTTCGGCGGACGACAATTTCTTAGAAAAGAAAGCGCACGGATGCCATTTACCAGGGGACGGACCCTGGGACAATATAGCACCCACCCCTACGTCAGACGCATCCACCTCCACAATGAACGGCTGAGATGCATCTGGTTGGATGAGAACGGGTGCCGAAGCAAAACATTTCTTCAAAGAGGAAAAGGCTTGGCAAGCTTTGTCCGACCATTTAGAAAAATCCGTCCCTTTTCTTGTCATGTCAGTGAGAGGTTTGACGACAGATGAGAAATTACAAATAAATTTCCGGTAGTAGTTAGCAAACCCCAAAAAACGCTGCAGAGCCTTAAGATCCCCTGGCTGATCCCATTCAAGCACTGCTCTCACCTTTTCAGGGTCCATACGGAAACCGGAGGCTGACACCAAAAAACCCAAAAACTGAAGTTCCTGTACGGCAAATACACACTTCTCCAGTTTGGCGTATAGTTTATTGTCTCGCAAGATCTGCAACACCTGTCTCACATGCTCCTGATGAGACACAAGATCTGGCGAGTAAATTAAAATGTCGTCCAAATATACAACCACAAACAGCCCCACAAGGTGACGAAAAATGTCATTAACAAAATGTTGGAATACTGCTGGTGCAGTAGTCAGACCAAAAGGCATGACTAGGTTCTCATAATGTCCCTCCGGCGTGTTAAACACCGTTTTCCACTCATCCCCCTCTTTTATCCTAATAAGATTATACGCCCCTGAGATCCAATTTAGAAAACCATTTGGCGCCAACAATTTGATTGAAGAGATCAGGAATAAGAGGGAGTGG
Source organism: Oophaga sylvatica (assembly GCA_033576555.1). Classification (NCBI taxonomy): domain Eukaryota; kingdom Metazoa; phylum Chordata; class Amphibia; order Anura; family Dendrobatidae; genus Oophaga; species Oophaga sylvatica. The sequence continues at coordinate 428,847,686 of JARQOD010000001.1, read as the reverse complement.
ATACGGATCTCGAACAGTAATCCGATTAAGTTCGCGGAAATCCAAGCAAGGGCGTAGGCCTCCATCTTTCTTCTTCACAAAGAAGAACCCCGCGGCTACTGGGGAAGATGAAGGTCTAATATGCCCTTTGGCCAGACTTTCAGAAATATAATCTTTCATAGCCTGCCTCTCAGGACCAGAAAGATTATACAACCTAGCTTTAGGCAACTTAGCATCAGGAAGGAGATTAATAGAGCAGTCATACACGCGATGAGGAGGCAACTCCTGACACCCCTCCTCAGAGAAAACATCCCCAAAATCCTCCAAAAAAGGAGGCAATGTACTAGGCACGACCGCACTGATGACTGTGTTCATGCAGTTGCTTTTGCAAAACTCACCCCATTGGCTTATTTCTCTGGACTGCCAATTAATCACAGGGTTATGTTTAACCAACCAAGGAAGTCCCAACACAATGGGAGTAGGTAGACCCTCCAACACATAACAAGATAATTGTTCCCTATGTATTGCCCCTACCCGAAGGTCAATGTTATGAACCTCATGAACAAAGCTACCTTGGCCGAGAGGCCTGGCGTCAATGGAGAATATAGGGATCGGTTTGACCAATACACTCAGATGCATACCTTGAGCCTGAGCAAACTGAGCGTCAACCAGATTAGCCCCGGAACCACTATCAAGAAGAACAGACAATCTCTCCACTCTCGTACCAACTACCACCTCCACTGGTACAAGGAACTGAGAAGAACTGGCGGATGAAATACATACTCCCAGGTTGTCGTCCACCACACAACCTGGGATTAACAGTTTTCCGGCGACTTTTGGCTCAACAAGGCACGGGATGGACATTCTCCAACAAAATGTCCCTCTTTCCCGCAGAAAAAACATCTTCTAGTCCTGCGGCGTACCGCCAATCCCCTCCTACGAAATGATGTCCCTCCCAACTGCATAGGCTCATCCGAACAGACAAGGGGAACCTCAACATAAGGGACTTTAGTGGTAGGTGGAGAAACAACAGGGAGTGGGGTTACCTCACCCCTCTCCCGAAGCCGTCTATCAGTACGGATAGCTAAGGCCATAGCAGCCTCCAGAGAAGGAGGAGACTCATACTGAGCCAAAACGTCTTTTAATTTATCAGAAAGCCCATGACAAAACTGGCTCCTAAGAGCTGGGTCATTCCACTGAGTATCTGTGGCCCATCTACGAAACTCAGAAGCAAATTCCTCTGCCGGACGATCTCCCTGCTGTATCTTACGTAATTTTGGCTCAGCAAGAGAGACCCGATCTGGGTCATCATATACCAATCCCAGGGCAGTAAAAAATTGATCTACAGACAGTAGAGCCGGGATCCCGGAGGAAGGGAAAATGCCCAGGATTGAGGGTCCCCTTGCAGAAGTGAGATAACAATTCCCACTCTCTGCTCCTCACTCCCTGATGATCGAGGCCGAAGCCGAAAATACAATTTACATGCCTCCCGGAAGGTGAAAAATTTGTCTCGCCCACCAGTGAACCTGTCCGGGAGAGCTACTTTAGGTTCAACTCTGGTTTGCTCCAGGGGAGACAAAACTTTGGACTTAATGTCCGTCAGCTCCATGGATAATCCCTGCAACTGCAGAGCCAGCTGGGCTACTGGATCCATGGTCAGTGAAAATGTCACGCTGTCTAATGATATGTATACAATGTCAGTAAACTATTAATACAGGAACAACACTCTATACAACAACTAGTATAGCAACATCAACATGTAAGTATAGAATAGATTTACCTGACACGATATCTGCTGAACTCAGGGTTAATCTTGAGGACTTGATGAGCTGAAACAGGAAAGAGGTGGACCGGGATCTAACCTGACCCTAAACTGGGGTCCTAACTAATCCCTCACCTTGGAGGTACTGATAATGGTTCAGAGGTCCAAGTCTCCAACCTACCCTGTCTCCTATCAGACCCTGAACCCTGTAATCAGTCCTAAGAAGGATCCTGACTACCACCAAAGGGATATGGGCTGATCTCAGCTAAATATACAGATTAGACATATAAGACAGACAGGATAACACTCGCTTGCATACACACTCAAACACCAAAGGAACATAAATGGTCTGGGAAATAAACTCTAACCAAGTTGAGCTTAGAACAACTAAGGAGCTCACAACTAAAGTCTATACAGATTCATTCCTATCTGTGGTCTGCATGAAGGTTTCACTGGCAACTCCCCAAGCAGACAACCAGGAATTTAAAGGAAACCAATCAACAAATAATCAATTGCAGCCGGGAGAAACTGCACCCAGTCCCAGCACCGAGCACAGACAGAATTAACTCCCTAGCTGCCAAACACAAAGAAACAGCAGCTCAGCTGTGAGAAGTCAAAATGTGCAACCGCGACGATCTTCGTGGCAATGCACACATGACAGTAGGAGGGTTACCTTTCGTCAAACTCAATCTGACAGGTCGTCACGCCCCCTATCATTTAATCCGTCTCCCTGTGATTTGATCTGTCTGGGAAATCAGGACTGCTGAATCTGGGAAGTTCTATCAAAGTGATTCATGAATTTATTCGTCTCTATTTATATTTTATCCATCTCCTTGTGGATTTGATCAGTCTGTGGTGTGGGGAAAGTTGTATCAAGGCGAATCTTGATTTTATCAGGCTCTTTTTGTGGGGGCACTTTTAAGTCCACCAGTAAATGTATGTAAAAAGTGCTTCATGAATTTATTCGTCTCTATTTACCAGTAAATGTATGTAAAGGGATTTTATCTGAGTGTCTGCTTCACTCGATGTAAAGTTATATCTTAGCAGGCTATGTACAGACTAAAAGGAGTTTAAGTCCACCAGTAAATGTATGTAAAGGATTTTAGTACAATTGAGAGAAGCTCGCATCTTAACAGGCTATTTAGATATGGTAATTCACTTGATAGAAATTACGCATAATAATAATAATAATAATCTTTATTTATATAGCGCCATCATATTCCGCAGCGCTTTACAGTTTAACAGTTTCAAAACACAAGTCATAAGTAACAACGTTAACAATACAGTAATTAAAGCAAAATAAGACGGCCCTGCTCGTGAGAGCTTTCAATCTACAATGAGGTGGGGAGATACAAAGTACAGGTGTGTATATACAATGGTGCATTTACAATGATGGTCCAGCCATCTTAAGGGAGTGAGGGATGGATGGAGATAGTGAATGGACTACACACACACACACTTACACAGAGAATGACTTTGATTAGTGAATGTGATAGGCCGCTCTGAACAGATGTGTTTTGAGGGAGCGCCTGAAACCATGCAAATTGTGGATAGTCCTAATTTCTTGGGGTAGAGCATTCCAGAGGATTGGCGCAGCGCGGGAGAAGTCTTGGAGTCGGGAGTGGGAGGTACGGATTAGTGCAGAGGTTAGTCGAAAGTCGTTTGCAGAGCGCAGCAGTCGGTTAGGCCGATAGATAGAAATGAGGGAGGAGATGTAGGGGGTGCTGCAGTGTGGAGAGCTTTGTGGATGAGAACAAGTACTTTGAATTGGATCCTATAATGAATGGGCAGCCAGTGTAAGGACTGGCGAAGAGCGGACGCGTCCGAGTACCGATTAGCCAGATGGATGACCCTGGCTGCTGCATTAAGGATGGACTGGAGAGGGGATAGTCGAGTAATGGGGAGGCCAAGTAATAGAGAGTTGCAGTAGTCCAGGCGGGAGTGGATCAATGCTACAGTGAGGGTTTTTGTTGTTTCCATGGTGAGAAAAGGGCGGATTCTAGAGATGTTCTTTAGGTGTAGGCGGCAAAGCGGGCAAGAGATTGTATATGGGAGGTGAAGGAGAGATTGGTGTCAAACATAACACCCAGACAGCGAGCCTGCTGCCGGGGAGTTATTATGGTGCCGCCCACTGAGAGGGAAATGTCAGATTTAGGGAGGTTAGTAGACGGCGGGAGCAGAAGAAGTTCAGTTTTGGAGAGGTTAAGTTTCAGATAAAGAGCAGACATGATGTTGGAGACTGCGGACAGACAGTCGGTGGCGTTCTGTAGTTGTCATGTATAGTGTACAGTTCCTATAGCGTCTTGTGCTTGGGTGCGAGGAAAACACAGGAGACATAGGTTGAAATGAAATGACTTGTATTACTTCATACAAGCATGCTGAAAAGTTCACACAGTTTGCAGGAACAGCGACAGGAGACACAGCAGGCCAGAGTAACTTCAAGCACTACAATAAATCTCCAAAGCAGGTTCAGGATCTCTTCTCTGTACCGTAATTCCTCTGCAAACATGGATTCACCAAACAGCAGGTTTCCAGAGTCCAAAAGTGTTCCAAGGTTCCTCAGTAGGGAATAGCTGGAGTACAAGTCCAAGGCTTCCAGGAGTCAGGTCACAGACTGACTGAGGCTTGATTCAGGAGCACTGATTGTTCAGCTGAGGCTGCTTAAGAAGCAAGAGGGAAGAATCAGGGCGGGAACATGAAAACTGGAAACTCCATATTAACTGAGGGCAAGAGCTGCAGAAAGACAGAAAGCAAAATGGCTGACGGAAAACTGAGTTTCAAGGAACATGTCAACAGAAACAAAGAACCTTACATTACTCCCCCCTTAGGGACAACCTCCGGATGACCTCAGACCAGGCTTGTCAGGGTACCTCTTATGAAACTGGCGGAGCAGGCGAGGAGCATTTACATTATTGACTGGTTCCCATGAGTTGTCCTCCACTGGGTAGCCCTGCCATTTAATCAAATATTGCAACTGATTTCTGTACAACCTGGAATCTAGAATCCTTTCCACCATAAATTCTTCCTGACCATCGACCAGCACTGGGTCAGGGCAAGGAGAAGAACGTCCAGGCAGTGGCGTAGCTACTGTTTGTGGCGCCCGGGGCGGCAAATTTTAGACCACACCCCTAGCCACACCCATTTCACTGGTCACACCCATATCCACGCCCTGACCACACCCACTTAGCACTGCTGATCACACTGTTTCATAAACAATAATTATAAACACATACCTCTCAACCGTCCCGGTTTCAGCGGGACAGTCCCGATTTCGGGACCCTGTCCGCTGTCCCGGCCAGGCGGTTTACTTTCCGCATTAGAATCGTCCCGGGGACCTCCCACACATTCTGGCAGCCACAAGTCACGTTCCATCGCTGACCTCATTTCCCCAGGATGTGGGGATCTCACCAGCTATGAGGCGCTCCATTCAATACCCGGCTCTCACTGAGCGAGACAGGCAGGATCTGGGGATCTCTTCATCTGTTGAACAGATCCCATGTTGAGATCCCCACATGCTGCTTGTCTCGCTCAGTGAGAGTCGGGTATTGTATGCAGCGTCCGTACAATACCCGGCTCTCACTCCAACAGATCCAGCGGCTTGATGCGTCGCCGTTCTGAAGACTCTCCCGAGAGCGAGTTACAGTAACTGCTGCTGTAAGCTGACTGCCGGAAATGAGGTCAACGGTCATTTCCAGCGTTCAGCTGACTTACAGCACGTCACCTCCGGTGGAACGTGACATGTGGCTGCCAGAACGTGTGGGAGGTCCCCGGGTTTCCGCATGTACGATTCTAATGCGGGAAAGTAAACCTCCCGGCCAGGACAGCGGGACAGGGACCCAGCCCTACACAGATAACAGCATTCGCTCCGTCCCCACGCAGACCCATGCACATAATGGCACCCCTCCTTCCCCCCTGCAGCCCCCAAGCACACAGATCCCGCAAGTAACAGGACCCTTGTACATGCCCGGCTCCGCTCTTTGTGGCCCTGTACACACACGGGTCCGCTCCACACACCTCACACGCACAAGGCTCCGCTCCGTACACCTCGTACACACACGGCTTCGCTCCGTACACCTCGTACACACACGGCTCCGCTCCGTACACCTCGTACACACACGGCTTCGCTCCGTACACCTCGTACACACACGGCTTTGCTCCGTACACCTCGTACACACACGGTTTCGCTCCGTACACCTCGTACACACACTGCTTTGCTCCGTACACCTCGTACGTACACCTCGCTCCGTACACCTCGTACACACACGGCTCCGCTCCGTACACCTCGTACACACATGGCTCCGCTCCATACACCTCGTACACACACGGCTCCGCTCCGTACACCTCCGCTCCGTACACCTCGTACACACGGCTCCGCTCCGTACACCTCGTACACACGGCTCCGCTCCGTACACCTCGTACACACGGCTCCGCTCCGTACACCTCATGCACACACAGCTAAGCTACATCCACACTGTAAACCCCTTATGATCCCACATATAAACTTACCATCATCCAGCACCATGACGACCAAAACAGCAGTTTCCTGCACACAGGGGCCTGAAGATCATGTGACACCTAACTCCTCCCCTCCTGTGACCTCATCACAGGTCCTGCTACCACCTTTACAAAGCACAGCACAGCAATGGTAAATGCTGGCTGTGCGAAGTTGGGAGGGCAATGAAGGGGTGCATATGGAATTGCTGCTGCCCCGCCCCCACACACACGTGCCGCCTGGGGCGGACCGCTCCCCCCGCCCCCCCCCACGCTACGCCACTGCGTCCAGGAAACGTATTGGGTGTTGCAGCCTTTAGTAGGGATACATGAAAGACAGGGTGGATTCTCATAGTTCTGGGCAGTTGAAGACGACAAGCAACAGCACTTATAATCTTATTGATCTTATAAGGTCCAATGTACTTATGTCCCAATTTAGACGATGGAATCTTTAATTTAAGATTTCTGGTTGACAGCCAGACCAAATCTCCTACCTTGAAAGCTGGTGCAGGTTTACGAAATTTATCTGCTGCTTTCTTGTACCTTTCCAGAGCCAATTCTAGATTTTCCTTTAGAAGATCCATATTCTTTTGTAAAGAAGTGATTCTTTCAGCCACTGCCGGCAAGGGCGTATCTATGGGAAATTGAGGAAGAATGTTAGGATGATAACCTAGATTGGAGTAAAAAGGAGACTGCTTAGTGGAGGCGCTCTGAGAGTTGTTATAAGAGAACTCAGCCAGTGGAAGTAGATCCACCCAATCATCCTGTAGGTGGCAGATAAAACAGCGGAGATACTGCTCCAGGGTCTGATTGGTTCGTTCTGTCTGTCCATTAGTCTGGGGATGAAAAGCAGAAGAAAGGTTTACTTTAATGTCCAATGCTGCACAGAAATTTTGCCAAAACCTTGAAGTGAATTGCACCCCTCGATCCGAAATGACCTCATCCGGTACTCCATGTAAGCGAAACACATTCTTATTCATCAAGTCTGATGTCTGTTTTGCAGTGAGTAAGCCGACACAAGGGATAAAATGAGCTGCCTTTGTTAGACGGTCAACCACCACTAGAATGGTGTTCTTCCCTTGAGAGGTTGGTAACTCCACAATGAAGTCCATGGAAATGGATCCCCACGGGCGGGACGGGGTGGGAAGAGGTTGCAACAGACCAGTTGGTGAGGAGCGAGGTGTTTTGCATCTTGCACAGACTTCACATGAAGTGACATAGTTTAAGACATCTTTCCTGTAAGTGGGCCACCAAAAGAAACGAGAAAGAAATTCTTGTGTCTTTAGAATTCCCCTATGCCCGGCTATCTTGGAATCGTGGATGAGTTGCAATACTCTCAATCTGACTGTTTCAGGTATATACAGACGTTGTCCCTGAATCCACACACCATTCTTAAAGACAAGACTTACGTCCCTTGGGGGTTGAGCCAACAAAGAATCCGCATGGTATGCTTCCTTGATGTCCTTAAGTAGGTCTTGATTATGAATCACTCCCAGGAATCTAGAGTCAGGAAGAATAGTCTTAGGAGGAGTAAGTGGACGTGTCTCTGCTGAATGAATCCTAGAGAGTGCATCAGCCTTTCCATTGCGCGATCCTGGTCTATAAGAAATGACAAAATTAAATTGGTTTAGGAAAAGATTCCAGCGAGCCTGGCGAGGAGTAAGGCACTTAGCCGACCTGATAAATTCAAGGTTACGATGGTCTGTCAGGACGACTATTTGCTGTGCAGCTCCCTGAAGAAGGTGTCTCCATTCCTTGAAGGCGGCAATAATGGCCAACAATTCTCTATTGCCCACATCGTAGTTCCTCTCAGCCGAAGACAACTGCTGGGAAAAGAAGGCACAGGGATGCAAGACATTCTTCTCACCTGTTCTCTGAGAGAGTATAGCTCCAACGGCACAGTCTGAAGCATCCACCTCTATTATGAAGTCAAGCTCGGGGTTGGGATGTACTAAGATAGCTGCGGTGGTAAATTTATCTTTTAAACAGGAAAATGCTTCCTGAGCTTGCGGGGTCCAGGAGAACCTAGACTGTTTCCGGGTAAGTTGGGTGATAGGTGACACTACCTCAGAAAAATTCTTAATGAAACGTCTATAGAAGTTGGCAAACCCGATGAAACGCTGCACCTCCTTCACATTTCTAGGAATTGGCCAATCCTTGATGGCTTGGGTCTTGCTTCCATCCATACTAATCCCTTGCATAGATAGTACATACCCCAGAAATTGAATTTCGGTCCTATGGAATTCACATTTTTCAAGTTTGATGTAGAGATGGTTTTGTCTTAGGCGTTCTAAGACCATTCTCACATGTCCATGATGTTCCTCTGTGGAGTTAGAAAAAATTAGAATATCATCCAGATAAATCACCACAAATGTATCTAGGAGATCCCTGAAGATATCATTCACGAAGTGTTGGAAAGTGGCTGGGGCGGTACTCAGACCAAAAGGCATAACTAGATATTCAAAGTGTCCATAGCGTGACCTGAAAGCAGTCTTCCATTCATCCCCAGGTCTAATACGGACCAAGTTATAGGCCCCACGGAAATCCAGTTTAGAGAAAATTTTGGCATGCCGCACTCTCTCCAACAACTCAGGGATTAAAGGCAATGGATAACGGTTTCTAATAGTAACCTTATTGAGTTCCCTATAGTCTATGCAGGGTCTCAGAGATCCATCTTTCTTCTTCACAAAGAAGATGGGTGCACCTGCGGGAGATGAAGAGCGGCGTATGAAGCCCTTGGCTAAATTTTCGTCTATATAATCCTTCAAAGCTTTTAGCTCGGGCCCCGCTAGGGGGTAGATCTTACCAAAAGGTATCTCGGCTCCAGGCAATAATTCAATTGGACAATCATATGGACGGTGAGGAGGAAGCTGATCAGCGTTCTTCTTGTCACATAAATCCACATAGTCCTGGTATACAGCTGGTAGTTCAGGGACTGACATGGTTCCTTTAGGAACAGAGCAAGCTGAAACTCCTTGACTCATCTGTTTCTCCGGAAAGTGTAATTCCTTGGTCTCCCAGTTAATCGTAGGATTCTGCGCCTGCAGCCATGGTAGCCCTAGAATAATGGGAAAGTGGGGAGAAGAGATAAGCATAAAAGACATTTTCTCCTGATGATCTTTACCCATAAGGACCCTCAAAGGCTCTGTTTCTTGATCCACTGGTCCAGAAGTCAGTAGAGAGCCATCCACAGTCTCCATCTGTACTGGAGTAGCCTTCTTCACTGAACGTATCCCCTGTTTCAGAGCAAAGGAGATATCCATAAAATTTCCACTTGCTCCTGAGTCGATCATAGCAGAGCTAGACACCCAGACAGAGTCAACCCAGAGTTTGATGGAAAGGAAGCAATGAGAATTGTTTCTTTTCCAACTCAGCTGGGACACCGCTGAGGAAACTTGAAAAATTGCAGCGTTTATACCGTCATCGTCCCCAGAACTAACAGAGTTTAAGTCCGAGAAATCAAGACCTCTTGCAGCAGATCTCTCTGGAGCCTGAGGCTCGGACATGACAGAGCTCCTCTCGCAACACTCACAGTGAATGACTGCTGCAGTAGTCTTACGAGAACGGCTGGGGCAGTTTATAATAAAGTGCACTGACTTACCACAGTAGAAACATAGATTTTCCTTTATACGATGTTCTTTGCGTGCATCACTAACCCGTCTTTGTAAAGAGTCCACCTGCATGGGTTCAGGTTCTGGTTCCCTTGTGATCCTACTCAAAGGTTTTTAGCTGAGGAGGGAGGTAGTAAAAGGTTAGTGCGATTATTTTCGAACCATCTCTCTTGTCTGCGTTCAGTCAGACGAGCATCAATACGGATACAATAGTTAATAAAGTCACCTAACGCAGTGGGAGGGTCGGCACGAGCAAGTTCATCCTTAATCAGTGGAGACAACCCTTTCCGAAAAATAGATTTTTTAGCGGAAGTGTCCCAAGTGGTATCAAGAGCCCATCTCCTGAAATCCAGGGCATATTCGGCTACTGAACGCTTACCTTGGCGCAAAGTTAACATGGCTGCTTCAGCTGTTGCACCTCGATTGGGTCATCAAACACCTGCCCCATGGCTGAAATAAAAGCATCAAGGTGATTCAAACAATCATCCTCAGTCTCAATCAGAGGGTTTGCCCACATCAAAGCCTTATTGGTAAGCAACATGATTATAGTAAGCACTTTGGATCGTTCAGTGGGAAATTGTGAAGCATGTGCAGAGAAAAATAAATTGCATTGATTAATAAATCCCCTGAATTTCTCACGTTCACCGCCAAAACGAAAAGGAGGTAATTTGGGGATCCCAGAACTTGGGGTTATGGCAGGAGCCTGGGCTCGTTCCTCTAGAGCCTCAATCCTGGCTCGCAATTCCTGGGTAGTCTGTCCAAACACTTGCAAATTATGATTAGTGAGGTCCTGTAGGCTTGCAAAACGGGTTTTTAAAGTCTGTACATCTGAAAGGATTGTATCAGTCACTCCGCAAAGTTCCTTTATGCGGGCCTCCATCTTCCAGATCTTTTAAGGCAGAAGTGCTGGAAGGAGAAGAGGAAAGGAAAAAAAAAAAAAAAACAATAGTGTTTACCTGTGGTAACACTCCAGAGTAAAATTTTAAGGGAATGCGCTCACCTGGAATGGTTGTGAGAAGTCACAACCACTGTCATCACATAAGGTATTAAACGGACATCTGATATCCACAGTCACAGCAGACACGGCTTTCCCGGACCCAGCAGACACTAAACATTGGCTCCTGAATCTTGTCATGTATAGTGTACAGTTCCTATAGCGTCTTGTGCTTGGGTGCGAGGAAAACACAGGAGACATAGGTTGAAATGAAATGACTTGTATTACTTCATACAAGCATGCTGAAAAGTTCACACAGTTTGCAGGAACAGCGACAGGAGACACAGCAGGCCAGAGTAACTTCAAGCACTACAATAAATCTCCAAAGCAGGTTCAGGATCTCTTCTCTGTACCGTAATTCCTCTGCAAACATGGATTCACCAAACAGCAGGTTTCCAGAGTCCAAAAGTGTTCCAAGGTTCCTCAGTAGGGAATAGCTGGAGTACAAGTCCAAGGCTTCCAGGAGTCAGGTCACAGACTGACTGAGGCTTGATTCAGGAGCACTGATTGTTCAGCTGAGGCTGCTTAAGAAGCAAGAGGAAGAATCAGGGCGGGAACATGAAAACTGGAAACTCCATATTAACTGAGGGCAAGAGCTGCAGAAAGACAGAAAGCAAAATGGCCGACGGAAAACTGAGTTTCAAGGAACATGTCAACAGAGACAAAGAACCTTACAGTAGTACAGCGGGGGTAAGGTCGGGGGATGACGTGTATAATTGTGTGTCATCAGCATAAAGATGGTACTGAAAGCCAAATCTGCTGATGGTCTGTCCAATTGGGGCGGTGTAGAGAGAGAAGATAGTAATTAGCCCTGTATTGTGTATAGCCTGGCATACTCAGCTTAGCCTGACATGTCCGGGCATGCCCGGACAAGTCCCTTAAATGCTCATATTATGAAATGGTCACATTATGAAATGGTCATATTATGTATATGGCCGTGTGTGAGGAACTCAGCCGGCCGCCACAACGGTAGCCCGGGTATCACAGCTTCTGATACCACCGCCGCTACCAAATGTGACGGACGATCACTTTCCTCCCACGTCACCAATGGGACGTAACTCCACAGGTACAGCTCTCCGGCGCCCCCCTTTGTCTCTCAGGTCAGTAAGAGAACTGCACCTAGAGCAAATGGCCGCCGGGGAAGGTGTCCTGCTACCCACTGGGTATTCTAAGATTCGTGATCAGAGTAAAAGCATCAGCCCAAGATTAATTTTATGGTTTAATTTGCCTTAAGGGCGCACTAGATAATTACAGAAATATACAGTAAAGCTATACAACGTAACTACAATGGATTTGCAGTCAGAGTAAAAAATACAACGATAATGTACAAGGCTTAAAGGTATTAGCTATAGATCAATATTACCGGGTTGTAGTATGGTCATGGGAAGGCAGGGGCTTTGCCATTCCCAGGTAGTAGTCTTCAGTTACTGGATAGTCCCCAAAGCATATGTTGCTGCACCCTTGGCAAGACAAATCCGTTTTCTTTTGGTCCTTTCCTAGACCATCTTCTTGGCTTCTGTGTGTTAATGGAAAGAGACCAGCCTCTTCTTGGCTACAGCTTTTGAACCTGCTAGGCCCTTCCCCATTTGCTTTGAAGCCCGCATATTAACTGGCCTGCAATTCATATGGAGCAGGAAACAATGGCTTGAGCTTGAGCTAATTACCATACGACTGACCATCTTTTCAGACCCTGGCCTAAACCAATTAGCATGTAAAGGCCTATTGATTCATAGTGGACATCAAAGCTGGCCGTACTGAATATGCTAATAGGCCCTGTGTAGCTAAAAGTCTGTGGCTGTGTGAACTGACAAAATGGAGGCTGGTACAGGCCCTATACAAAATGGCGACAATCTTTTCCTTACACCTCCCTGCTTTTGAGGGCGCTAGGGGGTATCACATTCCTGTGTTCCCCGTGCGCCCTACCGCACCCTCTCTTTGGCTAGGGTGGCAGATCCACGAGGATTTCTGACTCTCTGTCCTCTGAAAGGTTGCACACTGGTTGGGCATAAGCCTCCCGCTCATGGTGGGCCTTCATCATGTTCACATGGAAGGCCTTCCTCCTACCACGGGCGTGGTCCAGGGTGACCAGGTAGGTGACGGCGTTGAGCTGCTCGTGCATGAGGTATGGACCCTCCCAGGCCGCCTGAAGCTTGTTTTTGGGTACGGGGACCAGTACCCACACCTTTTGACCCACCTGGTAGGTCCGCTCACAAGCATTCTGGTCGTACCATCGCTTCTGGTCAGCCTGAGCTTGGGCCATATTGTCATGCACCAGCCGCGTCAAGGCCATCATTCGGTCCCGGAAGCGCACGACATACTCAATGACCGACACTCCAGGGGTGGCTAAATCCCCTTCCCATGCTTCCTTCACCAGAGCAAGGGGCCCCCGTACACGTCGCCCGTACAGGAGCTCAAAGGGGGAGAACCCCGTTGAGGCCTGTGGAACCTCCCGGTAGGCAAACAGCAGGTGTGGGAGATACCGCTCCCAGTCTCTCCCGTGGGAGTCGACCAACATCTTCAGCATCTGCTTTAAGGTGCCATTGAACCGCTCACACAAGCCATTGATCTGTGGGTGATACGGGCTGGCCACCAGATGTTGCACCTGTACCTGCTTACAGAGAGACTCCATCAGCTGCGACATGAACTGGGTCCCTCGGTCGGTGAGCATTTCCTTGGGAAACCCCACTCTGGAGAAAATCTCCAGTAAGGCAGTGGCCACTTTGTCGGCCCGAATGGACGACAAAGCTACCGCCTCCGGGTACCGGGTGGCATAGTCCACTACCGTTAGTATAAAGCATTTCCCGGAGCGGCTGGGAGTGGACAGAGGTCCAATGAGATCCACAGCCACCCTCGAGAAAGGCTCTTCGATGATGGGCAGAGTTACCAGTGGGGCTTTGGGGCGCGGCCCCGCCTTCCCCACCCTCTGACAGGTGTCACACGAACGGCAGTAGGCTATCACCTCGGTCCTCATTCCAGGCCAGTAGAAATGCTGAGCTAGCCTGGCCCTGGTTTTAGTGATCCCTAAGTGTCCGGCCATTGGAATCTCGTGTGCGATCCGCAACAATTCCGCCCTGAACGGATGGGGCACCACTAACTGTCGGTCCCTGGGCCACGCCTCCGGTGAACCCTGCTGGACCGTTACCCGGTGCAGCCGTCCCTGGTCCCAGACCACTCGCTCGCGGTCGGACTCCAGGGGAGGCTGTGCCGCCTGTTCCTTGAGAGTCTTCAGGCTAGGGTCAGCTTCCAACGCTGCCTGAAATCCCTGACTAGATATGGCAAGAATTGATGAGACTGCCCTGTCCTCTGTCAGTTCCCCGGGATCGGTCTCCTGGCCACTGTCTGACTCGGCAGCCACTTGGTCAGAGAGGGGGAAACCGTCGGACCTCCGCGAGGCTCCTTGGGCTTCAGCGCTCCCACTCCTGGTAACAGCGGCCACGACCGCTGAGACCACGGGTAGCGCCTGCTTTCCCTCCTCCTCTGACCAAGTCGCCGGGTCAGGCAGACTTCCCTGACTTCCTGACATCCCGGATGTGGGGAACTCCTGACCTGGGGTCCTACCTGGTGGCTCCTCTCCCGGGACACCCCCTCCCCCCATGGCCTGTTCCTCTTCCTGCAGGGGCCCTAGACTCAGCAGGCTGGATTCACTTAGGGGCCCTACACTGCCCATAGCAGCCCCTCCCTCCACCTCTGAGCTCTCCCCTACCGCCTCCTCACCTGTCCTCACTGTGAGCCCTGTGTGTGTAGTGTCAGTGCATGGCTTACCATCAGGTTTCACTCCCTCCTCCACTGTTGGAGGCACATTCAATACATTAACATTAGCATTCACAGTAGAGTCATGACATTCTTGGGGAGCCGGACTTGGGGGTTCAGTGGCCACATACTGGGACACTAGCCGCCCCAAATCGGTTCCAAGCAACACATTTGCAGGAATATTCGGCGTTACTCCCACCTCCTGCATCCCCCTCCCGGCACCCCAATCCAAATACACCTTGGCAACGGGCAGCGCCGGTTCAACGCCTCCAATTCCGGAGACGGAAAGGGTTTTCCCAGGTACCAAGTCTTGAGGGGACACCACCTCAGGGCGTACCAGGGTCCGTTCAGCGCCTGTGTCCCGCAGTCCCATGACCGCTGAGCGGCCGATGGTGATGGGTTGGTAATTGTCT
The DNA here is from genome assembly GCA_033576555.1 of Oophaga sylvatica. Lineage (NCBI taxonomy): Eukaryota > Metazoa > Chordata > Amphibia > Anura > Dendrobatidae > Oophaga > Oophaga sylvatica. The sequence goes on along the minus strand of JARQOD010000001.1, from coordinate 428,832,686 downwards.
AGGGACCTCCCACCACCCCCTCCCACACACAAAACAGTGGACGGTTTCTGGGACAGGGATGGGGCCTTCTGGCGCTGGGGACATGCAGCCTTAAAGTGTCCTGGCTGATTGCAATTATGGCAACGTCTGGGTTCTGTTCCTGGCCTGGAGAGGGCAGCCGGGGGGTACACCCCTTGCACTCTGGGGGCTGGATATGGGGCTGGGGCAGGATTGGGCTTACCCCCTCTCCAGGTGTTGCTGGCAGGCTTCTTTGGCTCCGGCGCCCTGTTGTTGGCATACTCGTCTGCCAGGGCGGCTGTAGCAGAAGCCCCCTTTGGTTTCCGGTCATGGAGGAACTGCTGGAGGTCCTCTGGGCAGTTCCACAAGAATTGCTCCACGACAAACAGTTCCTGGACCTCCTGACGGGTAGTGAGCTCTAGACCCGAGGTCCAGTGCTCCGCAGCTCTCAACAGGGCCCGCATGTGGTCGGTCCAGGTGTCCTTTGAACCCCGCTGCAGGCTCCTGAACTTCCTGCGGTACGACTCCGGGGTGAGGTTGTAGTGCTGGATCAGGGCCCGCTTGATGCTGTTGTAGTCCTGCTCCTCCCCGGCAGGTAAGTCCCCCAAAACTTCCAGGGACTTACCCCTCAAACGGGGGTCAGGTACCTTGCCCACTGATCCGGGGCCAGATGATGTTGGAGGCATGTCCTCTCAAAAGCCAGCAAAAAGGAATCCAGGTCTCCATCCTTTTCAAGCAAGGGAAGGTCCTCCGCCCGGACCTTGGAAGCCCTTGTCTCCAGGGGGCCTGGTGCGTCCAGTGGGGGCCCGTGCTGAGCCATCTCCAGTCGGTGCCGGTGCTCCGCAGCTTCACGGCGTTCTGTATGCTCCCGCTCCGCTGCTCTCTCTGCCGCTGCTTGCTCACGCTCTGCTGCTGTCTCTGCCGCCACCAGGAGTCTTTCATAGGCGGCGTCATTACCAGCCTCGAGCTGCGCCATAGCCGCTTGGAAGAGGGTCTCCGATCTGGACAGGCTGGGACGGGCAGGGGGTGGGCAGTCCACTGTGAGACTGAGCACGGGGGTCGGGCTCCTTGGGGAGCCCTGGCTGAGCTCCCCCTCATCGGTATCGAACCCCTCATAGGCCACAGCATTGGCCTCCCCCTTTGCCCTACTCCTGGTGCCTTCCGCCATCTTGGGAACCCTTGGTTACTGAAACACAGCTGCAACCCTGACCTTGCACACAACTTGTTATATTTACACTCTGACCGTCTAGTGCTGGGCTGACCTTAAGACCCCAGCAGTGAAAGTACTGCTGGTAGTCTCTAGTGTCTGGGAGTAGGGGTCCCACGCACACTATTACTCTAATCCCACTGCTGCCACCAATTTGTGAGGAACTCAGCCGGCCGCCACACGGTAGCCCGGGTATCACAGCCTCTGATACCACCGCCGCTACCAAATGTGACGGACGATCCCTTTCCTCCCACGTCACCAATGGGACGTAACTCCACAGGTACAGCTCTCCGGCGCCCCCCTTTGTCTCTCAGGTCAGTAAGAGAACTGCACCTAGAGCAAATGGCCGCCGGGGAAGGTGTCCTGCTACCCACTGGGTATTCTAAGATTCGTGATCAGAGTAAAAGCATCAGCCCAAGATTAATTTTATGGTTTAATTTGCCTTAAGGGCGCACTAGATAATTACAGAAATATACAGTAAAGCTATACAACGTAACTACAATGGATTTGCAGTCAGAGTAAAAAATACAACGATAATGTACAAGGCTTAAAGGTATTAGCTATAGATCAATATTACCGGGTTGTAGTATGGTCATGGGAAGGCAGGGGCTTTGCCATTCCCAGGTAGTAGTCTTCAGTTACTGGATAGTCCCCAAAGCATATGTTGCTGCACCCTTGGCAAGACAAATCCGTTTTCTTTTGGTCCTTTCCTAGACCATCTTCTTGGCTTCTGTGTGTATAATGGAAAGAGACCAGCCTCTTCTTGGCTACAGCTTTTGAACCTGCTAGGCCCTTCCCCATTTGCTTTGAAGCCCGCATATTAACTGGCCTGCAATTCATATGGAGCAGGAAACAATGGCTTGAGCTTGAGCTAATTACCATACGACTGACCATCTTTTCAGACCCTGGCCTAAACCAATTAGCATGTAAAGGCCTATTGATTCATAGTGGACATCAAAGCTGGCCGTACTGAATATGCTAATAGGCCCTGTGTAGCTAAAAGTCTGTGGCTGTGTGAACTGACAAAATGGAGGCTGGTACAGGCCCTATACAAAATGGCGACAATCTTTTCCTTACACCGTGTTACAATATTACACACGCAAATGTTTTATTCGTATTTTTAAAAAAGCAATGACGCTGTATTGTAAAACAGGGTTACAAGATTTTATTGTAATAAATAAATACATCTCAAAGACATTTCAAGCATTTAAAAGTACATACAGAATGATATAAAAAGTGTCACAGGCACAATTAACAAATCGCATCACACATTTCAAGCTCAGCTGTTATATTAAACAGTTACCATACCGATATTGTAGCGAATCAAGGTGTATTAAATTGAATGCTTACACGATTCCAGCAACTTGATGACAAATTCAGAGCAAATTCGTTATTTTGGGAGAGACCTAGGCCTATTTTTTAACGATGCTAACCCCCTCAGATATGAAAGACAGGCAGCTCTTTTTCAAGAAAACTGTCACTGTGGTGATTTCTTCTAGTCTTCATCAGTGTAGCCGTTAGGATACACGGACCCCTACAACTCATCCCTATAGTGTAGTTTAATGTATGGGGGCAAACAGATCATCGCTGGTGTTTGGAAAATACCATATTTCATAGATGGTGGTGATCCGCTGAATCATTTTTAAACATTTCACGCCACTCATGCACCCACAGCACACTTATGGTGTACCCGCACCGCTGCAGCTAGCGCTTTTTAGCTAAAAAAGGCATGATATAACTGCCCGGAGGTGATGTTTGTGACCTTATTTGCAACATTTTCATTATAGCACGACGGACAGCCGCGGAAAAAACAACCCTGAAATTCAAAAACGATGTGCTGGCCGTTAACATACGCATAGGCATCTAGAAAATAATGAACGAGTTGCTTCACAAACCCTCTCAAGGCATGCTGTATGCCAATGTTCTCGGTATGCGCTGGCCTATTTTGCTACAGGCCCACTCCTACGCAGCGATTTTGACCACCATGCAACAAAAATCGGGTACAAACTTTTTAGCATAGCGGTGTTTCTGACTCTCAGCTGCTATTTTAATAGTTACCATGCGAATATTGTAGCGAACCAAGATGTATTAAATTAATAACTAACACGATTCCAGCAACTTGATGACAAATTCAGAGCAAATTCGTTATTTCGGGACGGGTCCCGGCCTATTTTGGCACATGCTCCACTTTACTCTGATTCAACGCGATATATTCAACACGATATTTGTAAAGCTAGGCTATTTTAAAGATTCCAGCAACTTGATGGCAAATTCAGAGCAAATTCGTTACTTCGGGACGCGTGTACTGGCCTATTTCGGTACATGCCCACTCCTACGCAGCGATTTTGACCACCATGCAACAACAATCGGGTACAAACTTTTTAGCATAGCTGTGTTTCTGACTCTCAGCTGCTATTTTAATAGTTACCATACGAATATTGTAGCGAATCAAGATGTATTAAATTGATTACTAACACGATTCCGGCAACTTGATGACAAATTCACAACAAATTCGTTATTTTGAGAGAGGCCTAGGCCTATTTTTTAACGATGCTAACCCCCTCAGACATGAAAGACAGGCAGCGCTTTTTCAAGAAAACTGTCACTGTGGTGCTTTTCTCTAGCCTTCATCAGTGTAGCCGCTAGGATACACGGACCCCTACAGCTCAGCCCTATAGTGTAGTTTAATGTAGGGGGGGCAAACAGATCATCGCTGGTGTTTGGAAAATACCATATTTCATAGATGGTGGTGATCCTCTGAATCATTTTTAAACATTTCACGCCACTCATGCACCCACAGCACACTTATGGTGTACCCGCACCGCTGCAGCTAGCGCTTTTTAGCTAAAAAGGCATGATATAACTGCCCGCAGGTGATGTTTGTGACCTTATTTGCATCATTTTCATTATAGCACGACGGACAGCCGTGGAAAAAACAACCCTGAAATTCAAAAACTATGTGCTGGCCGTTAACATACGCATAGTCATCTAGAAAATATTGAGCGAGTTGCTTCACAAACCCTCTCAAGGCATGCTGAATGCCAATGTTCTCGGTATGCACTACATACATGACCCAATGCATAGCCTGGGATGAGCAGCGTTCTTGCTACACAGGCCTATTTTTAAAGATGCTATGCCCCCTCAGATATTAAAGACAGGCATGTCGGGACGTGTCCCGGCCTATTTTGGCACATGCCCACCCCTATGCATCAATATTGATCACCGTTCAACAAAATCAGGTACAAACTTTTTAGCATAGCTATGTTTCTGACTCTCATGCCATGCCAGAAAGGCCTATTTTGGCACAGGCCCACGCCTATGCAACGATTTTGACCAGCATTCAACAAAAAATTGGGTGCAAACTTTTTAGCATACCTGTGTTTCTCACGCTCATGCCGTACCAGAAAGACCTATTTTGGCACAGGCCCACACCTATGCAACGATTTTGACCGGCATTCAACAAAAAATTGGGTGCAAACTTTTTAACATACCTGTGTTTCGGACTCTCATGCCATACCAGAAGCACCCTGTGCCATGTACTCTAGCCCATAATTTTTCACATCGGGTATGGGACCTACATAGCTTTGTTTTCTCAGGTATTAAAAAAGTGTGGAAAACTGAAAATCCCGAGGCCTGAGGTAATTTAGTGAGCTTCATGGGGATAAAATTTAGCGAGTCTATGAACCTTATAGACAAATCGGGTAGCGTCACACACAAGACCACGACACCTCGGGCTATCACATTTACCGGTAGTTTTCAAAAACCACTGCCTTAACAATAAAGTAAGAATCGTGGCGACATGCATTGTGGGCTATAACTGTATACCCTGAAAATTTACCGTTGGTAAAGAACAGTAAAAAGTTGTGCGTACAACGATCACCCTCAAACTCCCAGCGCTATCACAAACACTATTACCTACAGAGGTCACCCCACGAGAATTTCTGTATGTGTGTATCAAGATGCTCCATGCTTTGACCGATTGTTTGCTCGTGAATGCTGCCATCTCCAGGGGCATCATAGTTGTGTAAATGCGCTGTGAGATCGTGTATCGGCCCCCTAGGGTGTAATGCGTGAGCATTTTAATTATTTTTCAATTCATAACCAAACGTTCTCAGGCAGACAGGTTTATTTCACAGAAGTTGACTGTACATTTGCATAATTTTGTTTAAAATCATACATTTGCATAATTTTGTTTAAAATCGCACAGTTCTGCGATAATGTCGGGTGTTGGACACGCACTTATCAGTCTCTCATACGTGTCGCAGAAAGATTTTAGTCTGTTCTGCGCAAGTTTATTATGCACGTACTGTGCAGACATGTCATGAAACATTTTGGCGTGTTCAGCAGTCCATACGGGTGTTGGTGTGTAAGGTGATCGACCATCATCCTTCTGCTTCTTACTTACACGACGGCGCGATACCGCGCGTTTCTTTGGCGCTAATGCATCGGCTGAATTGGTAGCTGCTGCTTCCGCGTTGCTATTTGCAGATTCTGTAGGTTGACACAGACGTATATTCTTACGCCTACTACTCTCCATATTCCCGGGGTGGGGGGTTGGCGCGTCGCTTTCTTCACGATCTGCGACACACCTGAGTGAGAGAGGTTCCGTTCTCACATCCGCTCTGTTCTCAAATCCATAATTGCGCTGTTGCAAAACTCGCGAATGACGATCCTGCGTAACTAAAGAAAAGATACGTGGTGTAGTTAACCGCTAAGCGGGCGAGATATAGGAAAAGCTACAGGCCCCACTTTACTCTGATTCAACGCGATATTTGTAAAGCTACCAGCACCGCTTATCTATGAAACCGATGCATGATTGTTTGTATAAGTACACTATAGAGCGGCCTAGACATATATACTTACAAGTATCCCCCGGGTGCTGGTCTACAGAGAATGCTGAATTAACAGACACCTCTAGCTGCCCGGGCGCCGCCGTATGGGGCTGTTTTCTCCCTCAAACTGCAACCTCCCTGGCGATACTTTAGCAGCTGTAAATAAAATATAACATACATGAATGCGCAAAACACTCACAAACCTAACTTGACACACGTAAATAAAATATATCTACTAGTTACCGCAGAAATTTTTATCTGCATGTATAAGTACACTACAGAGCTGCGTAGACATATATGCTTACAAGTATGAGACGTGTAGTGTAGTTCAGAGATTGGTGAATTAAACGGTGTGGAGTTGCTCGGTCGTTGTCGTATGGGGCTGTTTTCTTTTTCAAGCTGCAGCCTCCTGCACGCTAGTTTAACAGCTGTAAATAAAATATAACTATTAGTCGCCTCAGAAATGATATCTACACGACCCACACGCACAAAGCTAAATTCGCAAAGCTACCGTAACGCGCGTAAATAAAATATATCCACTAGTTATCGGTGGGGGACGCAGAGTACAGAGGATACAAACACATATCACCCGTGTTTCAAGGACCCGCTACCTTTTCTATTCCAGCGCCGTGTGCTTAGCGAATCACTCCATCTTTTAGGAGCGTAGGGTATCGCCGAGTTAGAGGGTTATAGTCCGGTTCTACGAACTCGACATCTGAATCCTGGGGACCCTCCACGATCTCAACATCGGAATCGCGATGCTCGAGCGGCTCAGCCGCCACAGTGTTTTCAACCGCCCAGTCCGCTTGGAGGCGAAGTGTATCTGTATGAGAAAATGTTTATATTATTAAAACATGTCTAGCTAACGACCCTGTCAGCTAAAATAAAATTAACTGTATGGATTTTAGCGGCAGTCTATATTAATTATTAATATTAATAGTAGGCGTTATAAATTTACAGCTACCGCGTTTACCCGTCTAGATACATAGGTTTAAAGCATCTGATATAGCTATAGGTTTCTTGCCTGTGACAGACTGGTGAGAGCTGGAGGCTCGTCGCCCGCTAGCAGAGTTGCCATCCTCTAACAGGTTCGGCGTAATGAGCCGGTTCTCGTAGGAGTAGCCTGAATGGACTCCCTCTTCTTAAATAAGAAAGAATGAAATATATAATTTATATATACAAAGCGCAGACTCAGACAGCCCGAGACAATACGACGTACACTATATACGGTGTAAAACTTACCCGATTGTTCTGGTGAAAGCAAAGCAGAATATTGACCGCGAGAATATCTGGACTCCATCTTGAATAAAAAGGGTCCGCTATTGAATTAAAGCAAAGAAAGATCAAGTATGAAAACACGGCTAACCTGTTCACGCAAATACTACACAAACTTAAATATAATTGAAACAAACGTGGATATTCACGAGACATAAAAATACTTACTTTAGCTCTAAAGATCTGCCGTGTGTCCTGTGAGGTGCGAACCCTTACAAGTGCGAGTTGTATTGATTGTGACCGGCTTGTATTTATTAGGACTAGCAGAGAGAACCCGCCCTCTGTCAATGCCCCCACGCTAGGGGCAGAAAAAAACATCCCATTCATGTTTTACAGAGGGATCATGGCGGCTAACCGCGTTGAAGCAATATTAGAGAAGCAATATTTCATGACCGAACCCCCACCATCATTACGCGGTAGCTGTAAATTTATAACGCCTACTATTAATATTAATAATTAATATAGACTGCCGCTAATATCCATACAGTTAATTTTATTTTAGCTGACAGGGTCGTTAGCTAGACATGTTTTAATAATATAAACATTTTCTCATACAGATACACTTCGCCTCCAAGCGGACTGGGCGGTTGAAAACACTGTGGCGGCTGAGCCGCTCGAGCATCGCGATTCCGATGTTGAGATCGTGGAGGGTCCCCAGGATTCAGATGTCGAGTTCGTAGAACCGGACTATAACCCTCTAACTCGCGCGATACCCTACGCTTCTAAAAGATGGAGTGATTCGCTAAGCACACGGCGCTGGAATAGAAAAGGTAGCGGGTCCTTGAAACACGGGTGATATGTGTTTGTATCCTCTGTACTCTGCGTCCCCCACCGATAACTAGTGGATATATTTTATTTACGCGGTTACGGTAGCTTTGCGAATTTAGCTTTGTGCGTGTGGGTCGTGTAGATATCATTTCTGAGGCGACTAATAGTTATATTTTATTTACAGCTGTTAAACTAGCGTGCAGGAGGCTGCAGCTTGAAAAAGAAAACAGCCCCATACGACAACGACCGAGCAACTCCACACCGTTTAATTCACCAATCTCTGAACTACACTACACGTCTCATACTTGTAAGCATATATGTCTACGCAGCTCTGTAGTGTACTTATACATGCAGATAAAAATTTCTGCGGTAACTAGTAGATATATTTTATTTACGTGTGTCAAGTTAGGTTTGTGAGTGTTTTGCGCATTCATGTATGTTATATTTTATTTACAGCTGCTAAAGTATCGCCGGGGAGGTTGCAGTTTGAGGGAGAAAACAGCCCCATACGGCGGCGCCCGGGCAGCTAGAGGTGTCTGTTAATTCAGCATTCTCTGTAGACCAGCACCCGGGGGATACTTGTAAGTATATATGTCTAGCCCGCTCTATAGTGTACTTATACAAACAATCATGCATCGGTTTCATAGATAAGCGGTGCTGGTAGCTTTACAAATATTGCGTTGAATCAGAGTAAAGTGGGGCCTGTAGCTTTTCCTATATCTCGCCCGCTTAGCGGTTACCGTATTTTTCGGACTATAAGACGCACCGGACCATAAGACGCACCCCAAATTTTCAGAAGGAAAACAGGGAAAAAAAAATAATGTGTCAAATGGGGGTCCGTCTTACAGTCCGAAGTGCTCTGTGTTGCAGGGGTGCTCTGTGGGGTGGCTGTGCTGTGTGGGGTGGCTATGCTCTGTGGGGTGGCTGTGCTCTGTGGGGTGGCTGTGCTCTGTGGGGTCGCTGTGCTCTGTGGGGTCGATGTGCAATATATGGTACTCACATCCCATAGCGGTGGTCCCAATGCAGCCTCCTGTGCTCTGTGGTGTCTGGCCAGCAGCGGGGCTCTGTGCTGCGTGGGGGGCTCCGCCGGCATTTCCCTCTTAGCCGGTCAGCCCCCCGCAGCTCCGCTGCTGCGGCCTCCTGATACATGGCCGCCAGGGGCCTCCGGTAAGATGGCCGCCGAATCTCATTCAAGTCTCGGCAACGAGATCTCTTCTCCCGAGATCTCAGGACAAGATCTCGGGAGAAGAGATCTCGTTGCCGAGACTTGAATGAGATTCGGCGGCCATCTTACCGGAGTCCCCTGGCGGCCATGTTTGAGGACGCCACCGAGATGCAGGAGGGAGCGGAGCTGCGGGGGGCTTTCCGGCTAAGACCGAAATGCCGGCGGAGCTCCCCTGCAGCACAGAGCCGGCTGCTGCCCCGGAACTACTGCACGGAAGACTTCGTCGGGACCGCCACCGGAGGCCCCTGGCGGCCATGTATCAGGAGGCCGCAGCAGCGGAGCTGCGGGGGGCTGTCCGGCTAAGACGGAAATGCCGGCGGAGCCCCGCACGCAGCACAGAGCCCCGCTGCTGGCCAGACACCACAGGAAGGCTGCCGCCGCCACCGGGACCGCCGCCGCCACCGGATTTTTTGGTATGTTGGGACCATAAGGCGCACCCCCATTTTCCCCCAAATTTTGGGGGGAAAAAAGTGCGTCTTATGGTCCAAAAAATACGGTAACTACACCACGTATCTTTTCTTTAGTTACGGAGGATCGTCATTCGCGAGTTTTGCAACAGCGCAATTATGGATTTGAGAACAGAGCAGATGTGAGAACGGAACCTCTCTCACTCAGGTGTGTCGCAGATCGTGAAGAAAGCGACGCGCCAACCCCCCAGCCCGGGAATACGGAGAGTAGTAGGCGTAAGAATATACGTCTGTGTCAACCTACAGAATCTGCAAATAGCAACGCGGAAGCAGCAGCTGCCAATTCAGCCGATGCATTAGCGCCAAAGAAACGCGCGGTATCGCACCGTCGTGTAAGTAAGAAGCAGAAGGATGATGGTCGATCACCTTACACACCAACACCCGTATGGACTGCTGAACACGCCAAAATGTTTCTTGACATGTCTGCACAGTACGTGCATAATAAACTCGCGCAGAACAGACTAAAATCTTTCTGCGACACGTATGAGAGACTGATAAGTGCGTGTCCAACACCCGACATTATCGCAGAACTGTGCGATTTTAAACAAAATTATGCAAATGTATGATTTTAAACAAAAATTATGCAAATGTACAGTCAACTTCTGTGAAATAAACCTGTCTGCCTGAGAACGTTTGGTTATGAATTGAAAAATAATTAAAATGCTCACGCATTACACCCTAAGGGGCCGATACACGATCTCACAGCGCATTTACACAACTATGATGCCCCTGGAGATGGCAGAATTCACGAGCAAACAATCGGTCAAAGCATGGAGCATCTTGATACACACATACAGAAATTCTCGTGGGGTGACCTCTGTAGGTAATATTGTTTGTGATAGCGCTGGGAGTTTGAGGGTGATCGTTGTACGCACGACTTTTTACTGTTCTTTACCAACGGTAAATTTTCAGGGTATACATTTATAGCCCACAATGCCGGTCGCCACGATTCTTACTTTATTGTTAAGGCAGTGGTTTTTGAAAACTACCGGTAAATGTGATAGCCCGAGGTGTCGTGGTCTTGTGTGTGACGCTACCCGATTTGTCTATAAGGTTCATAGACTCGCTAAATTTTATCCCCATGAAGCTCACTAAATTACCTCAGGCCTCGGGATTTTCAGTTTTCCACACTTTTTTAATACCTGAGAAAACAAAGCTATGTAGGTCCCATACCCGATGTGAAATATTATGGGCTAGAGTACATGGCACAGGGTGCTTCTGGTATGGCATGAGAGTCCGAAACACAGGTATGTTAAAAAGTTTGTACCCAATTTTTTGTTGAATGCCGGTCAAAATCGTTGCATAGGTGTGGGCCTGTGCCAAAATAGGTCTTTCTGGTACGGCATGGGTGTGAGAAACACAGGTATGCTAAAAAGTTTGCACCCAATTTTTTGTTGAATGCTGGTCAAAATCGTTGCATAGGCGTGGGCCTGTGCCAAAATAGGCCTTTCTGGCATGGCTTGAGAATCAGAAACATAGCTATGCTAAAAAGTTTGTACCTGATTTTGTTGAACGGTGCTCAATATTGATGCATAGGGGTGGGCATGTGCCAAAATAGGCCGAGACACGTCCCGACATGCCTGTCTTTAAAATCTGAGGGGGCATAGCATCTTTAAAAATAGGCCTGTGCAGCAAGAACGCTGCTCATCCCAGGCTATGCATTGGGTCATGTATGTAGTGCATACCGAGAACATTGGCATTCAGCATGCCTTGAGAGGGTTTGTGAAGCAACTCGCTCAATATTTTCTAGATGACTATGCGTATGTTAACGGCCAGCACATAGTTTTTGAATTTCAGGGTTGTTTTTTCCACGGCTGTCCGTCGTGCTATAATGAAAATGATGCAAATAAGGTCACAAACATCACCTGCGGGCAGTTATATCATGCCTTTTTAGCTAAAAAGCGCTAGCTGCAGCGGTGCGGGTACACCATAAGTGTGCTGTGGGTGCATGAGAGGCGTGAAATGTTTAAAAATTATTCAGCGGATCACCACCATCTATGAAATATGGTATTTTCCAAACACCAGCGATGATCTGTTTGCCCCCCCTACATTAAACTATACTATAGGGCTGAGCTGTAGGGGTCCGTGTATCCTAGCGGCTACACTGATGAAGGCTAGAGAAAAGCACCACAGTGACAGTTTTCTTGAAAAAGCGCTGCCTGTCTTTCATGTCTGAGGGGGTTAGCATCGTTAAAAAATAGGCCTAGGCCTCTCCCAAAATAACGAATTTGTTGTGAATTTGTCATCAAGTTGCCGGAATCGTGTTAGTAATCAATTTAATACATCTTGATTTGCTACAATATTCGTATGGTAACTATTAAAATAGCAGCTGAGAGTCAGAAACACAGCTATGCTAAAAAGTTTGTACCCGATTTTTGTTGCATGGTGGTCAAAATCGCTGCGTAGGAGTGGGCATGTACCGAAATAGGCCAGTACACGCGTCCCGAAATAACGAATTTGCTCTGAATTTGCCATCAAGTTGCTGGAATCTTTAAAATAGCCTAGCTTTACAAATATCGCGTTGAATATATCGCGTTGAATCAGAGTAAAGTGGAGCATGTGCCAAAATAGGCCGGGACCCGTCCCGAAATAACGAATTTGCTCTGAATTTGTCATCAAGTTGCTGGAATCGTGTTAGTTATTAATTTAATACATCTTGGTTCGCTACAATATTCGTATGGTAACTATTAAAATAGCAGCTGAGAGTCAGAAACACCGCTATGCTAAAAAGTTTGTACCCGATTTTTGTTGCATGGTGGTCAAAATCGCTGCGTAGGAGTGGGCCTGTAGCAAAATAGGCCAGCGCATACCGAGAACATTGGCATACAGCATGCCTTGAGAGGGTTTGTGAAGCAACTCGTTCATTATTTTCTAGATGCCTATGCGTATGTTAACGGCCAGCACATCGTTTTTGAATTTCAGGGTTGTTTTTTCCGCGGCTGTCCGTCGTGCTATAATGAAAATGTTGCAAATAAGGTCACAAACATCACCTCCGGGCAGTTATATCATGCCTTTTTTAGCTAAAAAGCGCTAGCTGCAGCGGTGCGGGTACACCATAAGTGTGCTGTGGGTGCATGAGTGGCGTGAAATGTTTAAAAATGATTCAGCGGATCACCACCATCTATGAAATATGGTATTTTCCAAACACCAGCGATGATCTGTTTGCCCCCATACATTAAACTACACTATAGGGATGAGTTGTAGGGGTCCGTGTATCCTAACGGCTACACTGATGAAGACTAGAAGAAATCACCACAGTGACAGTTTTCTTGAAAAAGAGCTGCCTGTCTTTCATATCTGAGGGGGTTAGCATCGTTAAAAAATAGGCCTAGGTCTCTCCCAAAAAAAAAAGGAATTTGCTCTGAATTTGTCATCAAGTTGCTGGAATCGTGTAAGCATTCAATTTAATACACCTTGATTCGCTACAATATCGGTATGGTAACTGTTTAATATAACAGCTGAGCTTGAAATGTGTGATGCGATTTGTTAATTGTGCCTGTGACACTTTTTATATCATTCTGTATGTACTTTTAAATGCTTGAAATGTCTTTGAGATGTATTTATTTATTACAATAAAATCTTGTAACCCTGTTTTACAATACAGCGTCATTGCTTTTTTAAAAATACGAATAAAACATTTGCGTGTGTAATATTGTAACACGGCCATATACATAATATGACCATTTCATAATGTGACCATTTCATAATATGAGCATTTAAGGGACTTGTCCGGGCATGCCCGGACATGTCAGGCTAAGTTGAGTATGCCGGGCTATACACAATACAGGGCTAATTACTATGCGTAATTTCTATCAAGTGAATTACCATATCTAAATAGCCTGTTAAGATGCGAGCTTCTCTCAATTGTACTAAAATCCCTTTACATACATTTACTGGTGGACTTAAACTCCTTTTAGTCTGTACATAGCCTGCTAAGATATAACTTTACATCGAGTGAAGCAGACACTCAGATAAAATCCCTTTACATACATTTACTGGTAAATAGAGACGAATAAATTCATGAAGCACTTTTTACATACATTTACTGGTGGACTTCAAAGTGCCCCCACAAAAAGAGCCTTATAAAATCAAGATTCGCCTTGATACAACTTTGCCCCACACCACAGACTGATCAAATCCACAAGGAGATGGATAAAATATAAATAGAGACGAATAAATTCATGAATCACTTTGATAGAACTTCCCAGATTCAGCAGTCCTGATTTCCCAGACAGATCAAATCACAGGGAGACGGATTAAATGATAGGGGGCGTGACGACCTGTCAGATTGAGTTTGACGAAAGGTACCCCTCCTACACTACTAGTGTGATTCTACAATTTTCATAGCCATAAAAATACAAAAAAATCTTTGAATGAGGTGTGTCCAAACTTTTGGTCTGTACTGTATATATATATATATATATATATAATAACATATATATATATATATATATATACAGGGTGGGCCATTTATATGGATACACCTAAATAAAATGGGAATGGTTGGTGATATCAACTTCCTGTTTGTGGCACATTAGTATATGGGAGGGGAAAACTTTTCAAGATGGGTGGTGACCATGATGGCCATTTTGAAGTCGGCCATTTTGGATCCAACTTCATTTTTTTCAATGGGAAGAGGGTCATGTAACACATCAAACTTATTGAGAATTATTTGAGGTGCACTCTGTGCGCATCTACTCCTCCTCCAACCTCCAACTAGCTGTCATTTACCGCCCCCCAGGGCCAGCCACCACCTTCTTTGACGACTTCACCACTTGGCTACTTCATTTCCTCTCCGCTGACATCCCCACTATCATCTTGGGAGACTTCAACATCCCCGTTGACACTTCCCTCTCAGCTGCCACTAAACTTCTCTTTCACTTCCTCCTTTGGCCTCACTCAATGGTCTTCTGCAGCCACTCACAAAGATGGCAACACACTGGACCTCATCTTCACCTGCCTCTGCTCCCTATCTAACCTCTCTAACTCACCTCTTCCTCTTTCTGACCACAACCTACTTGCATTCTCTTCCCTCTCCTCTCCCAGGTCCACAATCCCCACCCCACAAACTTGCACACCCTCAGGGTGAGTTTCCACGATCAGTAAACGCTGCGTGTTTGGCGCTGTGCGCTGGCGCAGCGCCAAACACGCAGCGTCCAGATGTTACAGCATAGTGGAGGGGATTTCAAGAAATCCCGTCTCCACTATGCGTAACAACACGCAGGTGGCAGACCTGCGTAAACGGACATGCGGTGCGTCTTTTCAGACCGCAGCATGTCCTCGCGTGTTGCGGCGACGGTGCGTCGCCGCAACAGAATTAACACAGGGCTGTGTAGCCCTGCGTTCTTTCCGGAGGTGTTCCGGAGGTGTCCTGAACACCTCCGGAAAGAGCGCGCGTCAGAAAGGGGGCGGGGCTTAGACGGAGCGGAATTTCCGCTCCGTCCAAAGCGCTGTGGTTCCGGACCGTGGAACCACAGCCTTACAGAAATCTTAAACACGTCGATCTACACTCACTGTCTGAATCCTTTCTCCCTTTTACAGTCATAAATTCCCTACACAATATGGATGCCGCTGCCGCTCTATATAACACCACAATAGCTGCAGCTCTGGAATCGGTTGCCCCTCTCACACATACCAAAGCTCGCAAAATCAACAGACAGCACTAGAACACCAGCCTGACCAAAGAACTAAGATGGGCTTCCAGGGTTGCTGAGCGGAGATGGAAAAGATCCCACTCCAACAAGAACTTCATCGCATTCAAACAGTCCCTCACTACTTTCAAGGCCACATTTGCCACAGCTAAACAAACCTACTTCTCATCTCTCATATCCTCCCTGTCTCACAACCCTAAACAGCTATTCAACACCTTCAATTCTCTCCTTCTTCGCCACACCTCCTCCCTCTCCACTCATCTCAGCTGAAAACTTTGCCTCATTTTTCAGACAGAAGATTATTATTATTATTTATTATTATTATTAGGGTTGAGCATTCCGATACCGCAAGTATCGGGTATCGGCCGATATTGGCTGTATCGGAATTCCGATTCCGAGTTCCGATATTTTCGTCATATCGGATACCGGAATCGGAATGTCACTGTCACTGTCAGTGTCCGTCGGTCGGGTCTGTCAGGAGTCAGCGGCACTTACCCGGCAGAAGATCTCCGGCGGTCACATCCCGGACTGCTTAATGGCCGCCATCCTCTTCTCCCCGGCGGTCACATGCAGTATCTCGCGATAACTGCAGTGACTGCTGGGTAATCGCGGCCGTAAAGCAGTCCGATGACGTCACCGCCGGGGAAGCTGGTAAGCAGCTGTGCTGCGCCGGGATGTCAGGCTCTGCCTGTCATTCCGATGTAGCAGAGCTGGATCGTCGTGGGACAATCGTTACTATGGACTGCGTCGGACAGGTGGTATACTGTTGGTTTGTTTTTTTTATTTTTTTACAGGAGATCGATGGCGTCGCAGGAATGAGAGAGTAATAAAAAAAATGAAAACTGTGTTGTCTCTTTTATTTCATTAAAATACTTTTTTCTTGCTGTGTCTTTTTTTTAAACATTTAAAAACTTTGGGATTAATAATGGATCGGTGTCTTATTGACACCTCTCCATTATTAACCGGGCTTATTGTCACCGTGCAATCAACGGTGACATTAACCCCTTATTACCCCGCTTGCCACCGCTACAGGGCAAGTGGGAAGAGCCGGGTAAAGTGCCACAATTGGCACATCTTTTGATGCGCCAAATGTGGGGCTGCTGTAGCCTGGTATTATCAGGCTGTTGAGGGCCAAAATCCATGGGCCTTGACAGTCTTTTAATACCAGGCCGCAGCAGTCTGCATTTTACTTGGCTGGTTAACAAAAATAGGGGGATCCCCACGCCGTTTTTTTTTCGAGGGGATCCCCTATTTTTGTTAACCAGCCAAGCTAAGCAGACTGCTGTGGCCTGGTATTATCAGGCTTGCAAGGTCCATGGATATTGGATCCTTACCAGCCTGAAAAACCAGGCCTCAGCGGTCTGCTTCATCTGGCTGGTTAACAAAAATAGGGGGGACCCCACGCTAATTTTTTCGAGGGGATCCCCTATTTTTGTTAATCAGCCAAGATATGCAGACTGCTGTGGCCTGGTATTATCAGGCTGGCAAGGTCCATGGATCTTGGCTCCTTAACAGCCTGAAAATCCAGGCCTCAGCGGTCTGCTTCATCTGGCTGGTTAACAAAAATAGGGGGGACCCCACGCCATTCTTTTTTCGAAGGGAACCCCTATTTTTGTTAATCAGTTCCCTCTGACGTCACTGATGGTGTCCCTGGCTGACCTGAAGTGAAAGTGGAAAGCAATCAATTAAGCTTTCCACTTCCTCTCCTGTCAGCCAGGAGAGGAGCTCATTCATTTGGGGGTTTACTGTGAGGCTGCAGCATTAGCTGCGGTCCCTGCAGTAAACATTAACCCTTTCTGAAGGATTACACCGTGGGACCTGACTGTGCATCGGATTGGTAAGAATAATTTTGCTTTATTATTTTATTTTTATTACAGGAAATGGTTTTAGCAGGTAAATAAAATATGGTCAAAAACTGTGTGATTATTTCATTAAACTTCTTTTTTATTAAAGTGTGTGTGTTTGATTTTTCTTTCATACAATAGGATTAATAATTGATAGTTGTCTAATTGACAGCTCTCAATTATTAACCTGGCTTAAAGTGACCTTTCAATTGCAAGGTCATTTTAACCCCTTATTAACCCATTCGCCACCGCTACAGGGCAATGGGAATAGACGGGCAAAGTGCCAGAAAGGGCAAATCTAATTAGAGATTTGCCCTTTCTGGGGTGTCTGGGGGCAGATGTTAGTAGCCGGGGGGGCCAAAAATAATGGTCCCTCTCTGGGCTATTATTATCTGCCCCCACTCACTGGCTTTGTCTGGTTGCGAAAATAGGGCGGGAGCCCACGCATTTTTTTTCAGCAATTTTACACCTCATATATATATATACATGTCATTGAGTTTGTGACTAGGGTTGAGCGATACTTTCCGATATCCAAAAGTATCGGAATCGGAATGGTATCGCCGATACCATTAAAATATCGGCGATACCCGATACCGATACCGGAAGTCCCATGTAAGTCTATGGGAACAAAATATCGAAATAAAAAAAAACCCATTCTTGCCTTGTTGGTTAATTGTACATGAAGGAAAACAACAAAGAGTAATGTAGAATGTATTGGGGGAGGTTGAGGAGACATTAAAGGCATACATGTTTAACCCAATCCAATGGAATAGCATTAAAAATTTTTTTTTGGAAATACGTTTGGATTGACTAACAAATTGACAATGTTGTTAACCTTTTTTCTATTTTGGCAAATATGTATGTTTCACAACTTCCATGCTCTTCACCTTTTTAACTTTTGACACACTTTCTCCTTCATAATCTTCAGCAGCATCATCTTTGTCATAAAATTATTCTTCATCTTCACCTTCTTTATCTTCTTCGTAAACTTCTTGTTATTCATCTTTTTGTTAACATTACTCATATTGTTCTTATTAAACTATTATTCTTCTTCATATTCTACATTTTCATCTTCTTCCTCTTCATCTTCTTCATCATATTCTTATTTGTGACAGAGATTCCTGTACTTGTAATCTGTCAAAGTATGAATTTTTCATCCTTCCGTTCTTGCTGTCACAAAAGATTTAAATTACAACAGTATTTGTCCGTGTTCAGTTTAGCCTGCAGCAGCAGGCAGTTTCCAGGGGCACCACGAGGAGGAACGGACTCACCCCCATACACTGCTTAGTCTTCTTCTGCTTATAATTTAGAGCATATATTTTGCTCTTCATTTGGTCTTATACTTCATGTTCTTCTGCTTTTTGATCTTCTGCTTATTGTTCTTCTGTCTCTTGTTCTGTAGCTTGTAGTTTGTCTTAACCTTCTTTGTCCTGTGGTGATGGTACAAAAGCCAATGGAAGTAACGAGGACCAGCTGACTGTGCTGGAACCGGAGGGTCAGCAGAAGAAAAGAGCCAATGGCACAACCGAGGACCAGCTGACATTACTGGACACGGTTACTAAGCAGAGGTACCTGTGCTTTTTGATCTTCTGCTTATTGTTCTTCTGTCTCTTGTTCTGTATCTTGTAGTTTGTCGTAACCTTATTTTTCCTGTTGGTGATCTTCTTCTGGGTAATCTTATATTTCTTCTTTGTGATGGTGTTCAGGCTGGTTGGCTTGATGCTCGTCGTCCTTGGGGTTGTCATCTTCTTCGGGGTGGTCTTTAGGGTCGTCTAACTTCCGAGAACCAGTTGACGTTACTGGAACCCGGACGGGTAGCATAAGGTACAAGAGCCAATGCAAGTAACGAGGACCAGCTGACTGTGCTGGAACCCGGAGGGGCAGCAGAAGGAAAAGAGCCAATGGCACAACCGAGGACCAGCTGACGTTACTGGGACACGGTTACTAAGCAGGAGGTGCCTGTGCTCCAAAGCACTACCAAGGACCAGCAGACGTTGCTGGAACTCGGATACCGAGATGGAGGCACCTAGGCCAAAGGCACTGCGGAGAACCAGCTGACGGTACTGGAACCCGGACGGGTAGCATAAGGTACAAGAGCCAATGCAAGTAACGAGGACCAGCTGACTGTGCTGGAACCCGGAGGGGCAGCAGAAGGAAAAGAGCCAATGGCACAACCGAGGACCAGCTGACGTTACTGGGACACGGTTACTAAGCAGGAGGTACCTGTGCTCCAAAGCACTACCAAGGACCAGCAGACGTTGCTGGAACTCGGATACCGAGATGGAGGCACCTAGGCCAAAGGCACTGCGGAGAACCAGCTGACGGTACTGGAACCCGGACGGGTAGCATAAGGTACAAGAGCCAATGCAAGTAACGAGGACCAGCTGACTGTGCTGGAACCCGGAGGGGCAGCAGAAGGAAAAGAGCCAATGGCACAACCGAGGACCAGCTGACGTTACTGGGACACGGTTACTAAGCAGGAGGTACCTGTGCTCCAAAGCACTACCAAGGACCAGCAGACATTGCTGGAACTCGGATACTGAGATGGAGGCACCTAGGCTAAAGGCACTGTGGAGAACCAGCTGACGGTACTGGAACGCGGACGGGTACCATAAGGCACCCATGAAAATGTAAGTTGACAGGCCGCAAGCCGTCTGCAGTTACCGAATCACACAGTCCTACAGTGGGTGCTTGTCCTATTTTCACAACGGAAAGAGCCTTTATTTACATATCCCACAGCACACATAGGAATCACCTAAACTGCAGGCACCATAGAGTCGGATAACCGGAATGCAACATGACAGGACAACTTCAGGCTAATTTACGTTGACACTGCCAGGAAACAGCTGTCGTGCTGTAACCAGGGTGGGCATGAGTCAGTACCCGTGCCAATTACTTCCGAGCAACAACTGGCGGTGTTGGAGCCCAGGGATGAGAGGAGGACAGGGTGGAGGCAGCATGACTTTTTGTCGTACACACAGCAGGGGGAACAGCTGCCATTACTCAACACCAGTAACACAGGAGCAAGTGTTGACTGTGCTAACAGCACTTACAGGCAACAACTGGTGGTGTTGGAGCCCAGGGTCCAATGCATCGACTTCAATTGCTTCCACCTCCTCTCAGGACCACAGCACTGTTGAGCAACCATCTGTCTCTTCACTGCCTGCCAAATTGCCCAGTCAGTCAGAGAGTTCTGTACAGGAGCCAGCTGAGTCTCTGCTTCTGTTCTCAGAATCTGTTGGTTTGCAAACAGGGGCCCAGCCAAGCAGCATTCTGGAATGTGAAGAAGAGGGAGTATGCAGTGATGCGCAACAGCTGTGTCTCTCTGAATCTGAAGAGGCGGTAGAGACAGTGCCGATGGTCAGCACACCGCAGAACGCATCTGATGATGATGAGACTCAGGTGCCAGTTTCTGTTGAGCATGGTGGTGGCCAGACCACCCAACAGCAGCAGGTGTTGTAAGAAGTTAGTGGAGATGATGAGGTCCAAGACCCAACATGGCGTGAGGAACAGGAAGGTGGTGGTAGCAGCTCTGAGGAAGCGATTGCCCCAACGGTACAAACAGGAGGGAGAGTTAGGCTGCATACTCTGTTGCCTGTAGCCTCCATTTTGGCACCTGTTCGGATTTCTCTTCCAAAAGTCTAAACGGACGCTCCCAGGACTTGCACTGCTGGTCCTTTTTTAACACACTTGCAGATGATATTTGCTATGTCAAATGCAAGCTGTGTAATCAAAAAGTAAAAAGAGGTAAAGTGTCAGTAACCTCAATACCACAAATATGTCTAAAATAGTGCGTAGAAAACACGTAGTTGAGTTACAAAGACACACTGAAGATGTACAGTCTATAGAGAATCACAGCACAAGTTTAACTGCATATGTCATGGTTAAATTTGAAAATTTTATTGCACACTTGATGTGAAAAAAGAAAATAGCTATGAGACGACTGACTGACGTTTTGGGCAACGCAGTGGCCTATATCAAATAGTCGCTGGAAGAGATAGAAAAATTTACAGTCAATGACAATGTATAATATATACAATATATACATAGGGTGAAGAATATATATACATAGGAATTAGGCAACATGTTAAACATTTGGGTGATACTGTAGAACACGGAGAATTATCCCTCTAGGGTATGCGGGTGGATAATGTAGTTTTTTGTTGATTTTTGTGAGTGTGTAGAAAACAGGGGTGATGGGGTATTGAATATTAAGGAATGTCATAGTCTTACAGTCTATGGTGATCAATTAAAGATGTTTTGTCAGGATACGATCAATTTTTTGACAGATGTAAAATGTAGGGTCACAATTTAGTTGTCTGTAGGTTAGGTTAACTCACAGTTGTCTATGAATTTCGGCAATAGATTGTGTCTTATTCATAATAACGATAGCACCCCCCTTATCTGCTGGTTTAATAATAATGTTGGGGTTATCTTTCAGAGATTTTATGGCTTGTTTATCTGTGGGTGTCAGGTTGTGGCGTATCGGGTGTAGGCCCAATCTCGGCAAACCATCCACGAGCACAGGCTCTGAATGCTGGCATTGCAAAACTCCTGTCCCTTGAAATGCTGTCATTCAGGCTGGTGGAGATTGACAGTTTACGGAACTTAATGGCATTAGCAGTCCCACAATACAATGTGCCAAGCTGATTTTATTTCAGCAGGCAAGCCGTCCCTGGTCTGCAAAACCATGTTGTTGAGGTTAAAATTAAACATGCGCTACTAAACTCCGTCAGTAGCAATGTCCACCTGACCACCGCTGCGTGGACCAGTACCCATGGCCAGGGATGATACCTTTCCCTTACTGCCCATTGGGTCAATGTTGTGGAGCCGGGTACAGATCTTGCGAGTGGCGCTGTACGTGTTCAGGCAACTACAAGGATTGCGGGAATCAAGTCTGTACACATTGACTCCTCCTTCTCCAGTTCCTCAGAAACATCGTTGCAGGAGCCGTCACGGTCTACCTCCACATGGACCCGTGAATGCTTAATAAGAATCTTTAGTTATATAGCGCCAACAGATTACGCAGCGCTTTACAGTTTAACAGTTTCCGAACACAAGTCATAACTAACAACGTTACCAATACAATAATGAAAGCAATATAATCCGCACACGCTCGTGAGAGCTTACAATTTACAAATATGTGGGGGAGATACAAAGTACAGGTGTTTATATACAATAAAAAAAAAAAAAAAGGGGGGGGAAGCCAGCGCAACACATGGTCAGCATGAAATAATTTAAGTGCATCTGCACATAATTCTAACTGTTTTTTTTAAAAAATAGAGACATTTAGCAAACAATTGATCAATTCTTTGAGCTACCCCGCCACGACAAGGCATTCTCATATGGGGCAGTACCTACTCTAAGTTTATCATATCACTGTGCCATAGCGGCCTCCTGAATAATTAAAAGCATAACTGCAAAAAACTGTAAAGCAGGACTGCATAAACTGCAAGAGTACCTTAAGCATAACTGAATCACCCCCGGGTGCCAGTCAGACAGATGCAGGTAAAAGGCCGACCAGCAACCACAGATAAAGAGTGAAACAGGCCACAGGTGCACAATTATATATAGCCTGGGGCAGGGCAGGGCTGCTGTATATGTGTATAGCAGCCTAAGTCAATTATAAGAAAGAAAAAAAAACAGACAAAATAGTCATCTGCACATAATTCTAACTGTTTTTTTTAAAAAATAGAGACATTTAGCAAACAATTGATCAATTCTTTGAGCTACCCCGCTTTATAAGAAAGAAAAAAAAACAGATAAAATTATAATTAACTTAGGCTGCTATACACATATACAGCAGCCCTGCCCTGCCCCAGGCTATATATAATTGTGCACCTGTGCCTGTGCCTGTTTCACTCTTTATCTGTGGTTGCTGGTTTGGCGGATGTGGAGGTCAGATCTGACATGTCCATTCTTGGACCTGGTCGGCCTTTTACCTGCATCTGTCTGACTGGCACCCGGGGGTGATTCAGTTATGCTTAAGGTACCGCTTGCAGTGTATGCAGTCCTGCTTTACAGTTTTTTGCAGTTATGCTTTTAATTATTCAGGAGGCCGCTATGGCACAGTGATATGATAAACTTAGAGTAGGTACTGCCCCATATGAGAATGCCTTGTCGTGGCGGGGTAGCTCAAAGAATTGATCAATTGTTTGCTAAATGTCTCTATTTTTAAAAAAACAGTTAGAATTATGTGCAGATGCACTTGAATTATTTCATGCTGACCATGTTGTTGCGCTGGCTTCCCCCCCCTTTTTTTTTCTTGTATTGGTAAGTGGCTGCCACCACTGGTTGCCGTGCGCGCTGGGTCATGCATGCTATTTTATCTGTTTTTTTTTCTTTCTTATAATTGACTTAGGCTGCTATACACATATACAGCAGCCCTGCCCTGCCCCAGGCTATATATAATTGTGCACCTGTGCCTGTGCCTGTTTCACTCTTTGTCTCGACCCGCCACCACAATTGTGGATTACCAGGGCAATGGGGTACTCAGAGCCGAGCCCATGGAAGTCTATGGGTTTGTCACAGGTAGCGGTGGCTCGGTCTGTGGCCCTGGCGGTCTGGCGTATGTTGGGGAAATATTTACAGGGGATAGATATATTTACAGTTCGTGACGCCACCTGTAGTCTTCTGGTAATTTGTACCAGCGCTGCTGTAGATCTCTGAGGGGATGGTGATGCAGCTAGATGTCGGGTCCCCTACAGGTGGGACTCTTCCCTCAGGTCGGTAGTTAAAGCAGGGTTGTGCAGGCATGCAAGTAAATAACTCAGTCTCACACGGTCAGCGTCTCTCCATACCTTTACTTGCAAGATGGTAAGGCAGGTCCCAGGGAGGCTGATCCAAGGAGAATGTATTTTGAGATAGCAGCTGGACAAGTTAGGGGCCTCCTTTACTTTCACAACGATGAGTACAACCAGCATGAAGCGTAGTTCCCTCTATAACTCCAGCTATTCCATAGCTGTACTGCCCAGTCAGTTTTGTGGTCGGAGCCTTCCTGTGAGAGAGCTGAATTCCTATCTTGCTGATCAGGCTCAAAGTCTTCACCCCCCTGACCCCAGTTACGTACCGACTATTTAGGGGCTGCTTGCCGCGACCTAAGGTCCGATAAGCCTCTGGTTTTCTTACCACTAAGCGTGAAGCTTTAGTGATCCTTCGGTCCCCAGTGACCGGTAACAATGTGCAGGACTTCTTCAATCCAAAAGCACTTTTCAAATATTCCTTTCCACTGTGCCTTTCGCCTTGTCCGCGCTTGTAGCATAAACACTCACACTTGCAAAAAGTCATATAATCACTCCCTTCTTTTCCTTCCTTCAGAGTTAGTTAACAGACTCTCAGTTATCCACTAGGCAGGAGCACGTCTCTGAACCTTTCACTGTCCTTGGGACAGGAGACTGAAGTATTTCTGTACTAAGCTCTTCTTTCTTTATCAGTGTCTTCAAGTGAGGTACAGCTCTGACCAGGCTGAGGTGATCTATATCTCGCTCTTACTGGCCTCCACTTGCTGAACTGCTGGTAGAACCAGGCTGGACTGCTTCCTCCCTCCAAGTCCCAGCTAGACTCCACACGTCTGCTCTGTCCGAAGACAGGAAACTGACTACTCTAATCACTCAACGAATACACCCTGACCACTCCCTCACAAGTGACTACACTACCCTAAGGGTGTGTCTAGTGTATGTTGAGTGAATGGGTATTGAGCATTAAACTGCTATCTCTCCACACATTCTCCAGGGTACTGCGTGTGCCTAACACCAGGGCTACACATCTTTATCTGTGGTTGCTGGTTTGGCGGATGTGGAGGTCAGATCTGACATGTCCATTCTTGGACCTGGTCGGCCTTTTACCTGCATCTGTCTGACTGGCACCCGGGGGTGATTCAGTTATGCTTAAGGTACCGCTTGCAGTGTATGCAGTCCTGCTTTACAGTTTTTTGCAGTTATGCTTTTAATTATTCAGGAGGCCGCTATGGCACAGTGATATGATAAACTTAGAGTAGGTACTGCCCCATATGAGAATGCCTTGTCGTGGCGGGGTAGCTCAAAGAATTGATCAATTGTTTGCTAAATGTCTCTATTTTTAAAAAAACAGTTAGAAT
The DNA here is from genome assembly GCA_033576555.1 of Oophaga sylvatica. NCBI lineage: Eukaryota > Metazoa > Chordata > Amphibia > Anura > Dendrobatidae > Oophaga > Oophaga sylvatica. The sequence continues at coordinate 428,807,325 of JARQOD010000001.1, read as the reverse complement.
TATGTGCAGATGCACTTGAATTATTTCATGCTGACCATGTGTTGCGCTGGCTTCCCCCCCCTTTTTTTTTCTTGTATTGGTAAGTGGCTGCCACCACTGGTTGCCGTGCGCGCTGGGTCATGCATGCTATTTTATCTGTTTTTTTTTCTTTCTTATAATTGACTTAGGCTGCTATACACATATACAGCAGCCCTGCCCTGCCCCAGGCTATATATAATTGTGCACCTGTGCCTGTGCCTGTTTCACTCTTTATCTGTGGTTGCTGGTTTGGCGGATGTGGAGGTCAGATCTGACATGTCCATTCTTGGACCTGGTCGGCCTTTTACCTGCATCTGTCTGACTGGCACCCGGGGTGATTCAGTTATGCTTAAGGTACCGCTTGCAGTGTATGCAGTCCTGCTTTACAGTTTTTTGCAGTTATGCTTTTAATTATTCAGGAGGCCGCTATGGCACAGTGATATGATAAACTTAGAGTAGGTACTGCCCCATATGAGAATGCCTTGTCGTGGCGGGTAGCTCAAAGAATTGATCAATTGTTTGCTAAATGTCTCTATTTTTAAAAAAACTGTTAGAATTATGTGCAGATGCACTTGAATTATTTCATGCTGACCATGTGTTGCGCTGGCTTCCCCCCCCCCCTTTTTTTTTTTCTTGTATTGGTAAGTGGCTGCCACCACTGGTTGCCGTGCGCGCTGGGTCATGCATGCTATTTTATCTGTTTTTTTTTCTTTCTTATAATTGACTTAGGCTGCTATACACATATACAGCAGCCCTGCCCTGCCCCAGGCTATATATAATTGTGCACCTGTGCCTGTTTCACCTTTATCTGTGGTTGCTGGTTTGGCGGATGTGGAGGTCAGATCTGACATGTCCATTCTTGGACCTGGTCGGCCTTTTACCTGCATCTGTCTGACTGGCACCCGGGGTGATTCAGTTATGCTTAAGGTACCGCTTGCAGTGTATGCAGTCCTGCTTTACAGTTTTTTGCAGTTATGCTTTTAATTATTCAGGAGGCCGCTATGGCACAGTGATATGATAAACTTAGAGTAGGTACTGCCCCATATGAGAATGCCTTGTCGTGGCGGGGTAGCTCAAAGAATTGATCAATTGTTTGCTAAATGTCTCTATTTTTAAAAAAACAGTTAGAATTATGTGCAGATGCACTTGAATTATTTCATGCTGACCATGTGTTGCGCTGGCTTCCCCCCCCCCTTTTTTTTTCTTGTATTGGTAAGTGGCTGCCACCACTGGTTGCCGTGCGCGCTGGGTCATGCATGCTATTTTATCTGTTTTTTTTTCTTTCTTATAATTGACTTAGGCTGCTATACACATATACAGCAGCCCTGCCCTGCCCCAGGCTATATATAATTGTGCACCTGTGCCTGTGCCTGTTTCACTCTTTATCTGTGGTTGCTGGTTTGGCGGATGTGGGGGTCAGATCTGACATGTCCATTCTTGGACCTAGCCTTTTACCTGCATCTGTCTGACTGCACGCCGGGTGATTCATAATGCTTAGTACCGCTTGCAGTGTATGCATCAGCTCTTACAGTTTTTTGCAGTTATGCTTTTAATTATTCAGGAGGCCGCTATGGCACAGTGATATGATAACTTAGATAGTACTGCCCCATATAGATGCCTTGTCGTGGGGTAGCTCAAAGAATTGATCAATTTCTGCTAAATGTCCTCATTTTAAAAACAGTTAGAATATGTGACGTTCACTGAATATTTCATGCTGACCATGTGTTGCCTGGCTTCCCCCCCTGATTTTTTCTTGTATATGGTAATGGCTGCACCACGGTTGCCGTGCGCGCTGGTCAATGCTGCTATTTATCTGTTTTTTTTTTTTCGTAATGATTAGGCTGCTATAACACTATCAGCAGCCCTCCCTGCCCAGGCTTATTAATTGTGCACCTGTCCCTGCCTGTTTCACTCTTTATCTGTGGTTGCTGGTTTGGCGGATGTGGAGGTCAGATCTGACATGTCCATTCTTGGACCTGGTCGGCCTTTTACCTGCATCTGTCTGACTGGCACCCGGGGGTGATTCAGTTATGCTTAAGGTACCGCTTGCAGTGTATGCAGTCCTGCTTTACAGTTTTTTGCAGTTATGCTTTTAATTATTCAGGAGGCCGCTATGGCACAGTGATATGATAAACTTAGAGTAGGTACTGCCCCATATGAGAATGCCTTGTCGTGGCGGGGTAGCTCAAAGAATTGATCAATTGTTTGCTAAATGTCTCTATTTTTAAAAAAACGTTAGAATTATGTGCAGATGCACTTGAATTATTTCATGCTGACCATGTGTTGCGCTGGCTTCCCCCCCCCTTTTTTTTTTTCTTGTATTGGTAAGTGGCTGCCACCACTGGTTGCCGTGCGCGCTGGGTCATGCATGCTATTTTATCTGTTTTTTTTCTTTCTTATAATTGACTTAGGCTGCTATACACATATACAGCAGCCCTGCCCTGCCCCAGGCTATATATAATATGTGCACTGTGCCTGTTTCACTCTTTATCTGTGGTTGCTGGTTTGGCGGATGTGGAGGTCAGATCTGACATGTCCATTCTTGGACCTGGTCGGCCTTTTACCTGCATCTGTCTGACTGGCACCCGGGGGTGATTCAGTTATGCTTAAGGTACCGCTTGCAGTGTATGCAGTCCTGCTTTACAGTTTTTTGCAGTTATGCTTTTAATTATTCAGGAGGCCGCTATGGCACAGTGATATGATAAACTTAGAGTAGGTACTGCCCCATATGAGAATGCCTTGTCGTGGCGGGGTAGCTCAAAGAATTGATCAATTGTTTGCTAAATGTCTCTATTTTTAAAAAAACGTTAGAATTATGTGCAGATGCACTTGAATTATTTCATGCTGACCATGTGTTGCGCTGGCTTCCCCCCCCCCCTTTTTTTTTTCTTGTATTGGTAAGTGGCTGCCACCACTGGTTGCCGTGCGCGCTGGGTCATGCATGCTATTTTATCTGTTTTTTTTTCTTTCTTATAATTGACTTAGGCTGCTATACACATATACAGCAGCCCTGCCCTGCCCCAGGCTATATATAATTGTGCACCTGTGCCTGTGCCTGTTTCACTCTTTATCTGTGGTTGCTGGTTTGGCGGATGTGGAGGTCAGATCTGACATGTCCATTCTTGGACCTGGTCGGCCTTTTACCTGCATCTGTCTGACTGGCACCCGGGGGTGATTCAGTTATGCTTAAGGTACCGCTTGCAGTGTATGCAGTCCTGCTTTACAGTTTTTTGCAGTTATGCTTTTAATTATTCAGGAGGCCGCTATGGCACAGTGATATGATAAACTTAGAGTAGGTACTGCCCCATATGAGAATGCCTTGTCGTGGCGGGGTAGCTCAAAGAATTGATCAATTGTTTGCTAAATGTCTCTATTTTTAAAAAAACAGTTAGAATTATGTGCAGATGCACTTGAATTATTTCATGCTGACCATGTGTTGCGCTGGCTTCCCCCCCCCCCCTTTTTTTTTTCTTGTATTGGTAAGTGGCTGCCACCACTGGTTGCCGTGCGCGCTGGGTCATGCATGCTATTTTATCTGTTTTTTTTTCTTTCTTATAATTGACTTAGGCTGCTATACACATATACAGCAGCCCTGCCCTGCCCCAGGCTATATATAATTGTGCACCTGTGCCTGTTTCACTCTTTATCTGTGGTTGCTGGTTTGGCGGATGTGGAGGTCAGATCTGACATGTCCATTCTTGGACCTGGTCGGCCTTTTACCTGCATCTGTCTGACTGGCACCCGGGGGTGATTCAGTTATGCTTAAGGTACCGCTTGCAGTGTATGCAGTCCTGCTTTACAGTTTTTTGCAGTTATGCTTTTAATTATTCAGGAGGCCGCTATGGCACAGTGATATGATAAACTTAGAGTAGGTACTGCCCCATATGAGAATGCCTTGTCGTGGCGGGGTAGCTCAAAGAATTGATCAATTGTTTGCTAAATGTCTCTATTTTTAAAAAAACAGTTAGAATTATGTGCAGATGCACTTGAATTATTTCATGCTGACCATGTGTTGCGCTGGCTTCCCCCCCCCTTTTTTTTTCTTGTTTATATACAATGGTATATTTAGAATGATGTCCCAGCCATTTTGAGGGAGTGAGGGATGGATGGAGATAGTGAATGGGCTACAAACACACACACTTACACATAGAATGACTTTGATTAGTGAAGGTGATAGGCCGCTATTATTATTATTGATTTTTATAGCGCCATTTATTCCATGGTGCTTTACATGTGAAGAGGGGCAAGTATAGACAAGTACAGTAAACATGAGCAATACAAGGCACACACAAGTACAGAAGGAGAGAGGACCCTGCCCGCAAGGGCTCAGAGTCTACAGGGATGGGTGAGGATACACTAGGAGAGGGAAGACCTTGAAGAAATGTGTTTTGAGTGAGCGCCCAATAACATGCAAATTGTGGATAGTTCTAATTTCTTGGGGTACAGCATTCCACAGTATTGGCGCAGCGCGGGAGAAGTCTTGGATTGGGGAGAGATGTTCTTTAGGTGTAGGCGGCAATAGCGGGCAACAGATTGTATATGGGAGGTGAAGGAGAGATTGGTGTCAAACATAACACCCAGACAGCGAGCCTGTTGACCGATATGAGGACAGACGTGGCCAAACGTCAACAGGCCGTCCTGAAATTAATTTCCATGGGGAATCAAAGCCACACAGTGCTGGAGCTCTGGAATGCCATAAAGCAAGAGAGCGACATGTCTATTTTGCCAGCAAATCTCCAGCCAGGCTTGGTAGTGTGTGACAATGGCCGAAATCTGGTGGCAGGTCTGGGCCTAGGCGACGTCACTCACATACCATGTCTGGCACATGTGCTAAACTTTGTCGTCCACAGTTTTTTGAGGGACTATCCGGATCTTGATTCACTGCTGCACAAGGTCCGCCTACAGTGCGCTAACTTGCGACGTTCCACCATGGCCAGATCTCGCATTGCAGCTCTGCAACGCAGATTTTGCCTTCCTGAACATCGCATCATATGTGACGTACCCAGCAGGTGGAATTCCACGTTACATATGTTGTAGCGGTTGTGTGAGCAGCAGCCAGCAGTAATGGAGTATCAGCTGCATCAGTCGCAATCAACTCGCAATTTGCGCCGTTCACTTCACCACTACTGAGTGGGCCTCTACTATAATAATCTTTATTTATATAGCGCCAACAGATTCCGCAGCGCTGTACAGTTTAACAGTTTCATAACACAAGTCATAAGTGACAACGTTAACAATACAATAATTAAAGCAATATAAGCCGCCCCTGCTCGTGAGAGCTTACAATCTACAATGAGGAGGGGGAGCTACAAAGTACAGTTGTTTATATACAATGGTGTATTTACAATGATGGTCCAGCCATTTTCAGGGAGTGAGGGATGGATGGAGATAGTGAATGGGCTACACACACACACAGTTACACATAGAATGACTTTGATTAGTGAATGTGATAGGCCGCTCTGAACAAATGTGTTTTGAGTGTGGAAGTAGGGCTGTTAATGGGGATGTTTAAGTCTCCAAGGATAAGGGTTGGTACTTCTGAGGACATGAAAGTGCGGCAGCCAGGCAGAGAAGTGGTCAAGGAACTGTGTGGGCGAGCCTGAGGGAGAGGGGACGAAAGAGCCTGATGGTGTGGACCTACTAATTTGCAAAATCTTAATCTAAAATTTACATGTTACATATTTACATCTAGTATAAAACATTTAACCATTAAGCCTACTTACAGAACAAGAAGTGTAAAAAAACTTGTATAAAACATTTAACCATTAAGCCTATTTACAGAACAAGGAAGTGTAAAAAAATTTGTATAAAACATTTAACCATTAAGCCTACTTACAGAACAAGGAAGTGTAAAAAAAACTTGTGCTTAAAAAAAAAAGTGAAAATAAAATGTGAGAAGGGCAGTGTAACAAATAATTGAGGAAAAAGATAAACTAACATCAAGTGCTGTGTAAGAGCCAGACACATTAACATTAAATCAGTCTGGAATAGCGGTGATTTTCTCCCCATAACCCGAGTAACATTCTGGGGAGAGGGGTGTAGAGTCAACGATCAGCAACTAGCTACGGTAGATCAAATACCTGAAAAAAAAAAAAAGTTATTTAACATTCATAACATACATTGTATTTAACCAAAAAAATAACAAATTTATTTAACATTCCTAAGATTTTTTTTTTTTTAAAACATAAAAACTATAATACACAGCAGGATCTTTAGTAAAAACCAGACTTACCACTGTAACCTCTTCTTAATCCTTGCAAGCTTCAACACAACGTTGACAAGGTACACAGCAGGGGTGCTCGGTCTCCTAGACAACAAGCAAGCTCCTTCATGTTGAAGGAGGCCACCATCTCCTTAGCTTTCAGGTACTTTTCTGTGGGAATGAGGTTGTCTCCAACCAGCCAGGAATATCCATTGAATGCCACACCATGGTTTGGTATTAGCACCCAGCCAGTACCAAAAGTGAAGCCAACCACAGTTCCCATTTCTCATGAACTTTATTTGATATACTGGCTGGCCAAACATTAGTTTCTCACAAAGGAGCTGAAGACCCTGAGTGGCAGTAGGTGCAAGTCTCTCCAGCATGACCTGTTTGTTAGATATTTAACGTCTACACACCTAAAGAACATCTCTAGAATCCGCCCTTTTCTCACCATGGAAACAACAAAAACCCTCACTGTAGCATTGATCCACTCCCGCCTGGACTACTGCAATGCTCTATTACTTGGCCTCCCCATTACTCGACTATCCCCTCTCCAGTTCATTCTTAATGCAGCAGCCAGGGTCATCCATCTGGCTAATCGGTACTCGGACGCGTCCGCTCTTCGCCAGTCCTTACACTGGCTGCACATTCATTATAGGATCCAATTCAAAGTACTGGTTCTCACCCACAAAGCTCTCCACAGTGCAGCACCCCCCTACATCTCCTCCCTCATTTCTATCTATCGGCCTAACCGACTGCTGCGCTCTGCAAATGACTTTCGACTAACCTCTGCAGTAATCCGTACCTCCCACTCCCGACTACAAGACTTCTCCCGCGCTGCGCAAATCCTCTTGAATGCTCTACCACAAGAAATTAGGACTATCCACAATTTGCCTGGTTTCAGGCGCTCCCTCAAAACACATTTGTTCAGAGTGGCCTATCACATTCAATAACCAAAGTCGTTCTATGTTTAAGTGTGTATGTGGAGCCCATTCACTATCTCCATCCATGCCTCACTCCCTCAAGATGGCTGGACCATCATTGGAAATGCACCATTATATATACACACCTGTACTTTGTATCTCCACCCACCTCATTGTAGATTGTAAGCTCTCACGAGCAGGGTCGGCTTATTTTACTTTAATTATTGTATTGTTAACGTTGTTACCTATGACTTGTGTTTTGAAACTGTTAAAGTGTAAAGCGCTGCGGAATATGTTGGCGCTATATAAATAAAGATTATTATTATTATTATTATTATTATTATATCAGAGGGAGAAGAGGATTGGGCCTTGACAAGGTGCCCGATTGCATCTTAAGTGTTATTGAATGTTGGAGCCAGTCCACCGTATAAAAGCAGCCATACAGTGTCCGGGTACCTGCTTGGATCTCAATCAAAATGAAGACTACTTTGATGTACATGTACACCAATTAGAGAAAAATGACAAGGATGAGGCAGTAAGACACGTTCAGCAGAGTACAAGCAGCATTGCTTGAAGAAGTAACTTGAGCGTGATCAAAATTGAATAAATTAAAATCTCAGACTACAGTGAACACAACTCTTAGCTGTGAAAGGGCTTTTTGTGTCCTTCTACAGTGTTTTCAACCAATGTATTGGATACGGATGGAAGCACGTCACACTATAATTTCAATTGAATTGAGCAGCAAGAATTACACTAAAGAAAAAAAAAAAAAAAGAGTGTGAGAGTGACATGTGCAGATGCCTACATACAGCGTTGTATGCCGAGCAAACTGCAGCACGTCACCTGCACTCACACACACACCTTGCAGACCTGTGAAAAAAACACTGCAAGGCAAAAGGAAGATGTACACAGCGGTTGGTAAAGTAGCCTGCCTAAAGCACAGTACACAAAATCGCAATCTCTAACTGTCCCTCAGAGTCAGCAGAGCAGCGTTCTGTCCCAAACAGAATTAACAGCACAGTGACGCTAAAATGGCGCTTTATCCGGCAACAATACCTTCCTTGTGTCACGGTTAGGGTAGCGTGTGTCTATTATATGAGTGTCTGTAAAATGTAACGTTACGCAGACTTATTCTGCCCTTGGGACGCAAAAAATAAGACAGCAGTAATCATTTACTGTATAAAACTCCACCTATGCGCAACAAAACAAGCACGTTCCCTCTTACGGTTCCTGCGCTGACATGTGAGTAGGGAGTTTGGAGACGTTCCTGAATTTATCCCAGGTATCCAAGCATATCAGGCCGATAGGAGAGCATTAAAACCACCCATGGTGGTGACTTAAATATGGTGAATCTAAACAGTGAAGAACTGTAGGTCGATGCGAATGAATGTGCGATCACATGACACACGTTTATAATAACCCTTGCTAGACACGAGTAACTTTGTAGACATTTTGACACACCTGAACCCAGATGGCAGTGAATATTAATTCTATTCGGCGCCACATGACTCTTGGTCCAGAATAGATTATATATTGCTAGCACACGAGCTATTAAGGGGAGTGGAAGAGGCAGATGTGCACAACGTCGCTAAATATGACCACGCGCCCGTATCAGTGACCCTGCCAGATATGGTGCAGATGGGGCCAAACCAAACTTGGCGCTTCCCGACCTATTTGTTAATGGATGAGAAGTTTCGACATCACGTGAAGCAATGGTGTTTTTAATATGTAAGGGATAATGGAGATACTAGGGATAGGCCGGAACTTTTATGGGCAGCAGGGAAGGGAGTAATGCGCGGGAAACTAATAGGTTATCAGACAACGCTAAAAAAGAAGATCGCGACAAACTAATCGCAGGCTACAGGATATTACGCGATAGGTACACGGCAAACAAGACAAGTTCATCAACACAGGTTAAAAATAGATGTAAGCAGGCTAAGGCTGACTTACACGTATGGGTATATCGACGAGAGACAATCAGTAATAACAATTATAGAGCCGATGTATATCGTTATGGTAGCAAATGAGGGAGACTATTAGCACGACTAGCGAAAGGAAATCACATTCGTCATCAACATATTACAGCGTTAACGAATAAACATGGGATCATGAACACAGACCCTCGAACCATAAACACCATTCTACAAGAATACTACTCAGACTTATATAAGGTGGAACAAACGGATAGTGCGGAGGGTAACACCTTTGTAGATGGAATACGGTTACCATCCATCACAAACTATCAGCTTCTCCTTTTAAAAAAACAAATTGAGGTGACGGAAGTGACAGCGGCGATAAGTTACTTTAAATACGGGAAAGCTCCAGGACCTGACGGGTTTACAGCCAAATTATTTAAATTATTGAGTGAGGATATCCCGTCCACATTGGTACGCACCTTCAATCATATATTGGAGACAGGAGGGTTGCCCAGCCATTCAAACATGTCACACATGAAGTTGCTACTAAAACCAAACAAACATTCACATCTGCCTGGATCCTATCGTACATTCTCACTCATTGACCATTATATCAAGATTTTGTCCAGGATCATGGCAGATCTTTTGAGTAGCATTGGTCCTACGCTGATAGGGCCATCACAAGTGGCCTTTGTTAGCTACTTTGTTGGCTACTATCAGTCTCACTATGCATAACACATGTGTGCAGTGGGCAGTATTACCTTTGCCTTCGGTGGAGTAGGAAAACCCCTCTCCTATCGAAGTGTTAGTTGGGGAGATGGAAGATTTGACACCGGGACCTGAATTGTAATACTTAAATGTGACAGGTGACAAATTTGTTAAGGCGCAACTCCGCGGCCCCTACGTTGAGTCTAGCCCGTGAAAATTTACTGGTTGTCAATGGGGAACCCCAACACCCCGGGGCAGCTACAGTATTTCAACAATTAGAGCTGAACCAAGATTTGCTGTATCAGGTTTATAAAATACATGTTGAAATTTTTTAACAATTGCTGCTACCGCAGTCATATCGGAGATTAGTAATGGACTTAGCGCATGCGCATGTACTTGGGTGACATTTGTGCCAAAAGAAAACCCTACACAGAATTATACAACGGTTTTACTGGCAGGGGGTCTATCAAGAAGTTAAACGGTATTGTAACTCTTGTCGCATGCGCCAGGTACACAGTCCTCAGCCTCATTTAGTGAGTCCCTTGGTGCCATTAAAAATTTTAGAGGTCCAGTTTGAGAGAATACCCATGGATCTGGTGTAGCCGGTTAATAAATCAGCAAGGGGTCATCAACAGGGGCAATAAAAGGGGCACTGTGTGGGTCACCAGTTTTGAGCACACCCGAGTTCAAAAGAGAATTCATTGTCCAGACTGATGCGTCAGAGGTAGGTATGGGTGCCGTGTTGTCTCAGGAGTGGAGCTTAACGGGGAGGAGCATCCCATTAGTTTCCTGAGTCGAAAACTTACTCCATCAAAAAACAGAGACAGCATTGTAGAGAGAGAGTGCCTGGCGATAAAGTGGGTACTGGAGTCGTTGCGCTACTATTTGTTGGGGATAACATTTTGTTTTGTAAATGATCATTCCCCTGTGACTGGCAGTGTTGTAGCCCAGGGAGTAGAGTTCAGGTGGTAGAAAGATGAACATAACAGGAGACTTGGAAAACGTTGGCAAACAGTTATTTAATCTGAAAACGGACAGGCAAATTCAGGTGAGATCCATGCCTTGTTCATTTTCAGAAAAATAAGCCGGTCTACATTGTCTGAGGATAGTCGCATGCGACGGTCTGTTAGTAAACCACCTGCAGCACTAAAGACGCGCTCAGATAATACACTGGCAGCAGGGCAAGCCAGCACCTCCAAGGCATACCACACATCAAATACAAATATAGCAGTAATAATAATATTATTAATAAAAAATGAAATTGCACACACAGTAAACAGACACAGCTCATATGTGTGTATAAGAGAGAGTGTTTCTGTGTGTAGTTCATGCCTCTAGCCTAGAAGATCAGTCTTGCTAAAATCTTTAACACTGACCCCTGTTCTGTTCTTAAAATGGTGGATGCTGAACTGCTTCTCAGCCCCCTCATACACAATCATTATGTGGCACTGCTGGGCTCAGTCAGAGGCATCAGATTGAACTAGGCTGTCCTGAGTCATTCTCAATAGAACATTTTGTTCAGCAGTTCATCTAGTTCATTTAGTTCAGAGGTCACATGATGCATTTCCTATCAGCTCCTCACAGGATAGGGTGGAGAAAAGCTGAACTAAATGAACTAAATGAACTAATCTTTGAACTAATCTTTTCAGTGAACTAGTTCATGGTGAACTAATCAACAAAATTAACTAGATTTCCCATCACTATGGTGTACACCTTGGTGGCGCTGTCACAAAACTTTGCCACATTTGTAACATACAGCTCTTGCCCTGTGCAGAGGCGCTGCTTGTGCTCCCTCTTGTTGCAGAGGTGTCTACAATGCCTCGACGCACAGAGCTGCTTTGTAAAGCAGTATCAGCAGCAGCGCTCTCGGCTGGAATGGAGAACATTATGGATTTCAACAGTGTGTCTTGGTCCTCCAGCATTTTACGGTCCCGGTTCAACGGTGTGATGAGGCTTTGTAAGTTGTCCCGGTAACGAGGGTCTAGGAGGGTGTACACCCAATAATCTGACGTGGTGAGAATGTGGCCGATGCGGCGGTCGTTTCTCAGGCAGTGCAGCATGAAATCAACCATGTGCTGCAGACTCACAACTGGCCAACAAACGCTGTCCTCTGGAAGAGCGTCACACTAATAGATTTTTGTAAATTTTAAATAGAAGAAAGCAGCAGCAATTTTTAAAAAATGACAAGGATGAGCCAGTGACAGACACTCAGCAGAGTACACGCTGCAGTGGTTGAAGTAAGTGGAGCGGGATCTACACTCCTACAAAAAAATTAAAGCTCAGACTAGAGTGAACACTGAAACACAACTGTTCACTTGCTGTGAAAGGCCTTTTTGTGGACTTCTATTATGTTTGCAAGCAATGTATTGTATTTTGATGGAAGAGCGTCACACTAATAGATTTTTGTAAATTTTAAATAGAAGAAAGCAGCAGCAATTTTTGAAAAATTACAAGGATGAGCCAGTGACAGACGCTCAGCAGAGTACACGCTGCGGTGGTTGAAGTAAGTGGAGCGGGATCTACACTCCTACAAAAAAATTAAAGCTCAGACTAGAGTGAACACTGAAACACAACTGTTCACTTGCTGTGAAAGGCCTTTTTGTGGACTTCTATTATGTTTGCAAGCAATGTATTGTATTTTGATGGAAGAGCGTCACACTAATAGATTTTTGTAAATTTTAAATAGAAGAAAGCAGCAGCAATTTTTGAAAAATTACAAGGATGAGCCAGTGACAGACGCTCAGCAGAGTACACGCTGCGGTGGTTGAAGTAAGTGGAGCGGGATCTACACTCCTACAAAAAAATTAAAGCTCAGACTAGAGTGAACACTGAAACACAACTGTTCACTTGCTGTGAAAGGCCTTTTTGTGGACTTCTATTATGTTTGCAAGCAATGTATTGTATTTTGATGGAAGAGCGTCACACTAATAGATTTTTGTAAATTTTAAATAGAAGAAAGCAGCAGCAATTTTTGAAAAATTACAAGGATGAGCCAGTGACAGACGCTCAGCAGAGTACACGCAGCGGTAGTTGAAGTAACTGGAGCGTGATCTGCACTAAAAAAAAAACAAAAAAAAACACAGACTGCAGTGAACACTGAAACACAACTGTTCACTTGCTGTGAAAGGCTCCTTTGTGGACTTCTATAGTGTTTGCAACCAATGTATTGGATACGGATGGAAGCGCGTCACACTATTATTTCAATTACATGGAGCAGCAAGAATTACACTGAAGAAAAAAAAAATAGTCTGTGAGTGACACGTGCAGATGCCTACAGACAGCGTTGCATACAGAGCAAACTGCAGCGTCACCTGCACTCACACACACCTTGCAGAGCTGTTAAAACAACACTGCAGGCAAAAGGAAGCTTTACACAGCGGTTGGTGCTAGCCTGCCTACAGCACAGTGCACTAAATCGCAATCTCTAACTGTCCCTCAGAGTCAGCACAGCAGCGTTCTTTCCCTAACTGAGTTCACAGCACAGTGACGCTAAAATGGCGGCGGCGCCTTTTATAGTGCATTCTGACATCATTTCAGCATCCAATCACAGCCATGCCATTAGTTAACATGACCGCAGCAGTACAGGATGTGCCCACACTTCTTAGGATTCCTCATTGGCTGACTAAAATCACATTGCCTCTCAAAGAATTATGGGAACTTCCGATTCCGGTATACGATATATGGAAAATATCGGAACTAAGTATCGGAATTCCGATACAGCGAATATCGGCCATACCCGATACTTGCGGTATCGGAATGCTCAACACTATTTGTGACGCATATATATATATATATTTATAGTTCATACACTTCTACATAGTATAATAGCCGCTAATTCAATTGCCGGCTTTTGTGAAAATGCAGAACCCGACATGAAATGACACTTGGTTTACATAGAGTTAACCATGTCTTTTCATGTACTTTGATATCTGATGTGCACAAACAATTACATGAGTGTAAGTGTGCAAAATTTCACACCTGTAGGGGTTAATTAAAGGTGTAAATTCGTAGCAAAAAAGTCCTTTTTTTTTACAACGAATTTACACCTTTAATTAACCCCTACAGGTGTGAAATTTTGCACACATAGACTGATGTAATTGTTTGTGCAAATCAGATAGCAAACGACATGAAAAGACATGGTTAACCCTATGTACACCAAGTGTCATTTCATGTCGGGTGCTTCTGTCTTTTCACAGAAGCCGGCTTTACCCGGCAATTGAATCAGAGGATATTTTACTATGTAGAAGTGTATAAACTATACATATATGTATATATATATGTCACAATGACATGTATATATATATATATGTATTCTATGTGTGTATATTTAGTGTTTACAAGGAAAGAATGGGGTTTTTTTAGTTCCGATATTTTGTTCCCATAGACTTACATTGGATTTCCGGTATCGGTATCGGGTATCGCCGATATTTTAATGGTATCGGCGATACCATTCCGATTCCGATACTTTGGGATATCGGAAAGTATCGCTCAACTCTAATTATTATACATTTTTATAGCGCCATTTATTCCATGGCGCTTTACATGTGAAAAGTGGCAAATATAGACAAGTACAATAAAAGTGAGCAATACAAGGCAAACACAAGTACAGAAGGAGAGAGGACCTACAGTCTACAGAAGATTGATAACATCAGAGACAGTTTTGGTCAAAACCCCCCAACGCCCTTCGCCCTAACTGCCCAGCCCTTCTCCTCCAAAATCAACTTCTCCACCATTACAGAATATCAACTCTCCACTCTACTCTCATGATCACATCTCACCACCTGTGCACTTGACTCGATCCCATCCCACTTCATCCCAAACCTCACTACAGTCTTCATCCCAACCCTAATCCATCTCTTCAACCTATCACTAACAACTGGTGTTTTCCCCTCAAGCTTTAAACATGAGTCAATCACACCTATCCTCAAAAAGCCCTCTCTTGAGCCATCCTCTGTATCTAGCTATCGCCATATATCACTTCTCCCCTATGCCTCAAAACTACTGGAAAAACACATCCATCTTGAACTGTCCTCCCACCTTTCTTCTTGCTCCCTCTTCAACGGCTTACAATGTGGCTTCCGGCCACACTACTTCTCTGAAACTACCCTAACTAAGGTCACCAATGACCTATTAACCGCCAAGGCCAAGCGACACTACTCTATCCTCCTCCTCCTGGACCTGTCCTCTGCCTTTGACACAGTGGACCATTCACTATTACTATAGACCCTCTCATCTCTTGATATCACAGACTTGGCCCTATCTTGGATCGCATCATTCCTAACAGACCGGATATTCAGCATCTCCCACTCACACACCACCTCCTCACCGCGCCCCTATCTGTTGGAGTCCCGCAAGTTTCAGTCCAAGGGCCCCTGCTCTTCTCCATTTACACCTTTGGCCTCAGACAGCTCATAGAATCTCACGGCTTTCAGTATCACCTCTATGCTGATGACACACAGATCTACATCTCTAGACCAGATATCACCTCCCTACTAACAAGAATACCACAATGTCTGTCTGCTATCTCATCCTTCTTCTCCACTAGATTTCTAAAACTTAACATGGACAAAACAGAATTCATCATCTTTCCCCCATCTCACTCGACTCCCCCAATGGACTTATCCATTAAAGTAAACAGCTGCCCACTCTCCCCAGTCCCACAAGCTTGCTTCCTCGGGGTTATCCTTGACACTGATCTTTCTGTCAAGCCACTATACAAGTCCTTTCCACTTCCTGCTGACTTCAACTCAAAAATATTTCACGGATCTGTATATTCCGCAGCCAAGAATCTGAAAAAATCCTAGTCAATGCCCTCATCATCTCCTGCCTTGACTACTGCAACCTCCTGTTCTGTGGTCTCCCCTCTAACACTCTCGCACCCCTCCAATCTATTCTAAACTCTGCTGCTAATCCACCTGTACCCCCGCTATTCCCCGTCCTCTCCTCTCTGTCAATCCCTTCACTGGCTCGATTTTACCTAAGACTCCAGTTCAAAACCCTAACCATGACATACAAAGCCATCCACAACCTGTGTCCTCCGTACATCTGTGACCCTGTCTCCCGGTACTTACCTGCATGCAACCTCCGATCCTCACAAGATCTCCTTCTCTACTCCCCTCTTATTTCCTCTACCCACAATCGCATACAAGATTTCTCCAGCTCATCCCCCTACTCTGGAACTCTCTACCACAACATATCAGACTCTCACCTACCATGGAAACCTTCAAAAAGAACCTGAAGACCTACCTCTTCCGACAAGCCTACAACCTGCAGTAACCACCGATCCACCAAACCGCAGCACAACCAGCTCTACCCTCACCTACTGTATCCTCACCCATCCCTTGTAGATTGTGAGCCCTCACGGGCAGGGTCCTTTCTCCTCCTGTACCAGTCGTGACTCATATGTTTATGTCTGGTGAAAGCAGTACCCGAGTCATTGCAGCAGATTTACAAAATCCAACTGCTGCAGCATCTCAATGAGGATGACCCAGATCGGCGCACTGAATTTGCAGAATGGGCAAAACAAAAATTGGAACAGGACCCTCAGTTTACACAGAACATTATGTTCAGTGATGAGGCAAACTTTTTTTGTGAATGGTGAAGTTAAACAAAACCACCGCTATTGGTCGACACTAACCCACAGTGGAAAGATCTCTCCAAGACTGTTGGAACACAAAAATTGATGCTATGGAGTGGTATATGGGGTACAAAGATAGTGGGGCCATTCTTCATCAATGGAAACCTCAATGCCACTGGATATCTGAAATTGCTACATGACGATGTGTTGCCCTCTTTATGCATTGAAGATGGCATGTTCCCTGAGTTTTTCCAGCAAGATGGTGCACCACCACATTATGTGTGTCAGGTCCGAGCATTCCTTTGTGAACAGTTTCCTGGATAGTGGATTGGTCGTCGTGGGCGAGTTGAATGGCCACCAAGGTCTCCCGATCTGACCCCATTACACTTTTATCTTTGGGGTCATCTGAAGGCAATTGTCTATGCTGTGAAGATACGAGATGTGCAGCATCTGAAACAACTGATACCGGAAGCCTGTGCTAGCATTTCTTCATTGGTGTTGCTATCAGTGTGTCAAGAGTGGGAGAAGAGGGTTGCATTGACAATCCAACACAATGGGCAGCACTTTGAACACATTTTATAAGTGATCATAAACTTGTAAATAACTCATGAAAGAATAAATTTACATTAAAACCAAGCTTGCCATTGTTTTTCTTGTGAAATTCTCAATAAGTTTGATGTGTCCCATGACCCTCTTCCCATTGGAAAAAATAAAGTTGGATCCAAAATGGCCAACTTCAAAATGACCACCATGGTCATCACCCATTTAATCACAGCTTTCATGCATCTTGGCATGCTTTCCACCAGTCTTTCACACTGCTTTTGGGTGACCTTATGCCATGCCTGGTAGAAAAATTTAAGCAGTTATTCTTTGTTTGATGGCTTGTGACTATCCATCTACCTCTTGATTACATTTCAGAGGTTTTCAATGGGGTTCAGGTCTGGAGATTGGGCTGGCCATGACAGGGATTTGATATGGCAGTCCTTCATCCATACATTGATTGACCTAGCTGTGTGGCATGGCGCATTGTCCTGCTGGAAAAAACAGTCGTCAGAGTTGGGTAACATTGCCTGAGCAGAAGGAATCAACTGTTTTTCCAGGATAACCTTGCATGTGGATTGATTCATATGTCCTTCGCAAAGATTAACTTGCCCAATTCCAGCCTTGCTTAAGCATCACCAGATCATTACCAATCATTACCGATCCTCCACCAAATTTCACAGTGGGTGCAAGATACTGTGGCTTGTACGCCTCTCCAGGTCTTCGTCTAACCATTAGATGACCAGGTGTTTGGCAAAGCTGAAAATTAGACTCATTAGAGAAGATAACCTTACTCCAGTCCTCTATTGGCCAATTCTTATGGTCTTTGGCAAACTTCAGCCTGGCTCTCCTTTGCTTCTCATTGAAGAAAGGCTTTTTTCTAGCTTTACATGACTTGAGCCCCGCCTCTAGGAACCTATTACTAACTGTTCTTGCTGTGCACTTTACCCCAGCTGCCATTTGCTATTGCTTTTGTAGGTCACTTGTTGTCATCCTGCGGTTGCTGAGTGATATTCGAATAAGATGACGGTCATCCCGGTCAGTGGAGAGTCGTTTTCGCCCTCTGCTGGTCTGTAGCTTTGTTGTCCCCAGTGTCTGCTGCTTGACCTTGTTGTAATGGACTTCCATCTTAGAAATTTTAAGTATGGAGGCAATATGACGCTCACTGTATCCCTCTGCTAGTAAAGCCAGAATTGAGCCCTTATTTTCCTCACTCAAGACTTTTCTTTTTAACTCCTTTGGCATGGTTAAAAGTTATTTTTTCATTCCTATTACTTTTGGGATATTACTAGCACTTGTTTTGCCATCCAGATTGGCCTGTTGCCAGAGAATTGTGAACACTACAGCAGTGTTTTTTATACTTTCTTTCATTAAATAAGATTTGGTTCAGGTGATCACCTAATCAGAAGCACATTAAGTAGAATGAGGTGTACTCTGGTTGGAATTCAACTGACACTGGAATGGAATGGCTGTCAGACTGATTTTTATAAAACTGTGCAGTAGTCTCTTAATTTTTGCCAGAGCTGTATATGTCTGTATACAGAAGGTGCTCTTGGCTATACACCTGCATCGGTTGCATATGCATTATTATAAATATATATATAATATATAATAGCTATATAAATAGTTATATAAATGGCTACAGTGTATGTGTCTATAAAAAAAATAATTATATGTATATAAAAATATAATAAGAAATAGCTATATAGTATATAGATTATATAAACATATATATTATGTAGATATTTATTGTTAAATTTTTATAGTTTTAATATAAATATGATTTTATTTATTCCCAGACCTACATAGCTATTAAAAAAAAGATATATATATGTCTCAATATTCACGAATATGAGATCATGTCCTCAAGCCCATTATCACTCCTCTAACGCCTCCATATTTATAAGTCTAATTTACTACAAAAAGACTCTCGTTGCATAAGAGTTCTTAATCCTAAAAAGATGTCACATGTGCCAAAGATGTCCAGAGGCAGCTCTGTGATCCAAGACAACCTTGTCATTCCACCTTAAGGGTTTTAACGAATATTGTTTAGAGAAATAAGCATTCATAGAAAAAAGATGTAATCGCAGAAGGATTTATTCCAGTTTCAAAAGGGTTAATCTCGAAGCACTTCACCAGATCTCAGCCTGGACGCTGGAATATCGACTGAATGATGCGGTTGGGAGTCAGTGAGAAAAAGTCGTCTTATAAACAATTAATTAATGTTTGCCATAAATTATCATCTTTTACTTCCTACTCAAGAAGAGCAGAGGGAATAAAAAGCTGCCTTTCTTGCAGGTGGTGGCATTCAGAGCGAGGGCAATCAGTGTATTGAGAGTGGAAGTACAGCACTTCCAGTGCGGCTGGGTGAATTGGGCTGGATTAAAGCCCAGCAGGGTGCTAGGGTTTCAGGTGGAAAGCTGCATGTTTGTGATCAGCAGAAAAAAAAAAATAAAAAAAAAAAACTTGAATTTATCTAAACTGCTCTTCTGCTAACAACACTCTTGTCGCCGACAGCATTCTCTCAAAAGAGTCCTCAGGCTCTCCCTACGAAAACATGATCAGCATCTGAAAGCTCAACCTCCCCCAAAGCTTGGTGCTCAAAAAATATGAAAAGCCCATTGAGCAGACCCCCACAAACTTGACGGTCCCATCAGCATTCTCTAACATAAGCACTTACGTGAATGCATGTACAACTGATGTGGCACTACGTATATAGCCAAGAGTACGCACTGTATTCAGATATAGGACCTGATCAATGCTAGATTCCCCCCCCCAAAAAAAAAAAAAAAAAAAATAAACCATACAGCCAAATTGCTTGAAACTTGCTGGATAGACCAAGGCGGGGCATGGAGGAGGCAGCTGCTATTGTTGTTTGCAATTATTTATTAGTTCTATACTTTTCAGTGCAATTTGAGGCAGACTTATCAAAAGCTTGAGATGGAAATCTGATGCACAACTGTTGCAAACATTTTTGGGTGCAACTCATAGTTGTGCAAAAAAAAAAATTGCGATCTTTGAATCTTTTGCTGCAACTCCAGCAAGTTTTTGAAAAATGGAGGAGCTTATTGAAAAGGAGGAGTAGTTAGGCTCAGTCCTACAAATTCATCATAATTTTCAGCACATAAAGGTCATTGATTCACAGTTACAACTAATGATCCATCCTATATATCTGTAAGCTGAATGATTAATGACCATATTAATCATATGGACTATGTGTGATGCTAAATTGTACATATGAGTGTCTCTAATGTACAGGTCCTAAATTTCTCCACTCTTTGTTTTTTTACAATGTGCCATAAAGGTACATTTTTAAGAGCACTCCAAATAAATCAAGTTTTTTGAACAGGTAGTTGCCTGCTTTTTATCATATGAGCCAGTAGGTGGCAATAGAGAATGCCATCTTTTCAGTTACTGAACATCAGATATTATTTTATAGGCGGACTCCAAAGTTTCTGCATTATGCCACAGATATTTTTTATTTCCACTGCAGATTTTACTTTTTATCAAGCATAGGACAAAACCTTTTGCAAATTGACAGAAAATCCACATGTGCACATGTAGATTTTGCATACGTATATGCAAATTCATCACAAATAATTTCCATAAATATGTGCAACAGGAAAATTTTATTTCAGACGTACAACGGATTATCAAGAGTGTGTGGAGGGTAGATAGAAATAAAGATAGCTATATATTAGATTAGATATATAGAGTTGTGCTTGAAAGTTCATTTCAGAATTTTCTATATTTCAGTATAATTTGGACTTTCATCAAGTTTTTATACAAGTTCTACAAAGTCTATACAGAGAACCAAGTTATTTAAGAGTGAAAAATATTGGACCTTTTAAAATGAGGAAAATGATCCAACATTACATCATTCTTCTCTACCAAACAGCTTCAACTCTTGGTCCCTTTTCTTCCATGAGCTGTTCACTTCACGTCTTTTCACAGCATTTTGATAAGTTTAATGTCAAGACTTTGACTTGGATTTCCAAAACTTTAACTTTATTATTCAAACTTTTTCTTGTAGAATAACTTTTGTCCTTTAGGTCGTTGTCATAAGGCTTGACACACGTTCTCATTTTACGTTAAAATTTGCTGGTAAAATTCAGAATTCATTGTTCCATTAATTATGGCAAGCTGTTGTGGTCCAGATGCAGCAAAACTGGCCCAAACCTTGATGCTACCACCAACGTGTTTCACAAATGATATGAGGTTTTTATTCTACAATACAGTGTTTTTCTGTATTTAAATCAAAAATCTCCATTTTGGTCTCATCCGTCTACAAAACATTGTTGAAGTAGCCTTTTGGCCAGTACAAGTGATCTTTAGCAAACTGTAGACGGGCAGCAATGTTCTTTTGGGAGTACAGTGGCTTTCTCATTGCAATCCTGCTTTTCAGACCACTGTTGTTCAGTGTCCTGCTGATGATGGACTCATGAACATTAACATTAGCTAATATGAGAGTCCTTTAGTTGCTTAGAGATTACCTTAGGTTCCTTTGTGACCATGCAAACTATTATGAGCCTTGCACTAAGTGTGGATTGGTGGAGTCCAAGCTCTTTACAGATAGTTTTGTACATTTTTCCAGCCTGATGAACATCAATAACTCTTCTACTAAAGTTTTCATAATTCTCCTTTGTTTGTGCCATTGTAGTCGTTATCAAACATGAGATGTGAAGATCAGACCTCCATAGATCCCTCTTCTTTAAATAAAACAGGTTGCCCACTCACACCTGATTGTCATACCATTGATTGAAAGCACCAAACTACAATTTTGCATTTAAAATATTTACTAATCTTAAAAGTTCACATAGTTTTGCTTTGCCACTTACAAATACGTAATATTAGATCATTTTCATCAATAATAAATAATTATCTGTTTTTATGGCTTACAGGGCCGGCTCCAGGTTTTTATGGGCCCCGGGCGAAAGAGCCTCAGTGGGCCCCTTTAACACAGACCACGATTCATAATACACAGAT
This sequence comes from Oophaga sylvatica, assembly GCA_033576555.1. Lineage (NCBI taxonomy): Eukaryota > Metazoa > Chordata > Amphibia > Anura > Dendrobatidae > Oophaga > Oophaga sylvatica. Next base: position 428,785,455 of record JARQOD010000001.1, on the reverse strand, counting down.
ACTGCAGAGAAATATGGGTATAGTACAATGCCAAACACTTCACTTCTTCCATTACATGACTGATGCCTATTGTAAATTGTACAATAGCTCAAAAACCGCCAAATCCTCACAGCGCACAGAACAGACTGGACAGTACAGTCCTCCATACAATATTATGGGCACCACAGTCTCCCCCTCATCACCCATATAATACCCCATGCAGGATGTCACCCCTCATATAATGCTCCATACAGAATACTGGACCCAAAATAATGCTCCATACAGGATACTGGTCCCCATATAATGCTCCATACAGGATACTGGTCCCCATATAATGCTCCATACAAAATATGGAGCTCTCCTCTGCGCTGTACTGCGTTCTGCACTTTTACGGCTCAGGAAAGGGCGCTGTGGAAAGACTCCCCATTATCATCATGATTTCCTCATCATCATCATTGCCTCCTTATCATCATCATTGTCTCCCCATCATCATCATGGCCTCCCCATTATCATCAATGCCTGCCCATCATCATCATCATCTCCTCCCCATCATCATCAATGCCTGCCCATCATCATCATCTCCTCCCCATCATCAATGCCTGCCCATTATCATCATGGCCTCCCTATTATCATCAATGCCTGCGAATCATCATCTTCTCCCCATCATCAATGCCTGCCCATTATCATCATGGCCTCCCCATTATCATCAATGCCTGCCAATCATCATCTTCTCCCCATCATCAATGCCTGCCCATTATCATCAATGCCTGCCCATTATCATCATCTTCTCCCCATCATCATCATCAATGCCTCCCCATTATCAGCAATGCCTCCCCATTATCAGCAATGCCTGCCCATCATCACGCACAGACAGCACACAAGCACTCTCTCACATACATACACACACACACACACACACACACACACACACACACAAAGCACCGCACTACATACACACAGACACACACACACACACACAGAGAGACACACACACACGTCTTACCCGTCCAGCGTCCGCGCTCTCTGTCACAGCCGGCCGCTGAATGATGACGTCATTCAGCGGCGCTGTTGTGAGAGGAAGCGACGGCGCCCCCTGGAGCCTGGAGCTGCGGCAGCGGAGGCACAGGAGAGGTAAGTATTGTGCCAGCTCCTGCCGGGGCCCTGAGCAAGCGGGGGGGGGGCCCAGTGGCGGCGCTGACACCGCTCTCCTCCGCTAACGGGCGCGGGGGTGCCAGACTGTGAGTGGGCCCCCCGCCTGCTCAGGGCCCCGGCACTTGCCCGGGTGTGCCGGGTGCTGACTCCGGCCCTGATGGCTTATTTTAAAATCTGATGTAGTTTTAGGTCAAATATACAGAAAAATTGAAAATTCTGAAGGGTTGAAACACTTTCACACACTGTACAAGGATAGATAAATAGATAGATATGTGCTAGAGATATAAAATAGATTAGATAGATGAGAGAATGAAATATATTTACTCATGTATGATCTGCACCCAATAATTGTCCTGGTCCTGTAGTCCAGGACTAATAAAAGACGATTTCTGCTTCTCTCCACACTCCTCCATCTTTCCTCATAGACCCAGTGTACGAATACCTGCACTAGTCAGGAAGTGGAGGGACCAAAGCTGATTTTGCAAATTACCTCCTATGAGTCTTCTAGCATTTAGTGTCAACCATTAAACACATGCATCTGTAATGCGGTTATTGGATGCATTCACAATGCAATTTAAATACATTTCACATGGTAAATGCAATCAACAATGTTTACGGACACATTAATTATTATCAACACTATTTTTAATCAGAGAGAGAAAAATTACGTAAACTAGAGTCACTTTTCTGGAAGGAAAAAAAAACAAACTGTTCAACTACTTTCCAGATAATAGATGCAGATGTAGCAGAGCTGATTTTGTCTCTAAACTACATTGTTTTGCATCTTTTAGATTATAATTTGTTATGATTCATGTTTTACGGTACAAAGATACACATCTTTCCTATATGTTTTATTTTGGTAATTTTTCGTTATCTGTTCCACGAGTTTACTGCTTCATCTAATTGTAGAGCTCTGCAGTATATGTTGGCGCTATATTGGCAACCACTATTTTAATTTTTACTGTAACTTTCCGGGTTGAGATAATGCAGTAGATTCACATGCAGTTCTGATGAAAGCCACAAATAACTCTGCGCCAAACTCAGCTCTGCTGCATCTGCTTGGAATTCTGCTTACATGTGGCTATGAGCAGCGAAAGTGCTGCATGCATCTGGGTCCTTTCTGGAAATGACATGATCCACTTTATAATGTGCAATGGGAAAAGGAAAATGGAGGAGGGGATGAAAAATAAGTGTCTCATCAGTACCCTGATCATGTTCGCATGGCCGGGGCAGGCGTGTGCCCTGACTTGATTGTAATTGTCTGAATCTGTTCCTGCCGCTCGGAAGCCTGTGTTAATGTGTAATAAAACAGCACGGGTGGGGGAGGTGTTAATCATCTGCAAAGTGACACTGTTCAGGGGCCCCATTAAGTAGAGAAAGTTGGGTGCAGGGGCGGCAGCCATTCTTGGTACACTAACAATTTTACCTTAGCACAGAAATATCTGCACGACTGACTGTACATTTCTAGTAGATACAGTAAACAGTATATTAATAGCGTAATGATGATGTTTTCCTATTGCACAGATACATCTCCTAGAAAATCAGAAAATCAGAGTAATAAATTATAAGATTAATAATAATAATCTTTATATAGCGCTAACATATTCCACAGCGCTTTACAGTTTGCACACATTACCATCACTGTCCCCAATGGGGCTCACAATCTAAATTCTCTATCAGTATGTCTTTGGAATGTGGGAGGAAACCCACGCAAACACGGGGAGAACATGCAAACTCCTTGCAGATGTTGTCCTTGGTGGGATTTGATGCCAGAACTCCAGTGCTGCAATGCTAACCACTGAGCCACCGTACTGCCCATTAAGATTAAAAAACAAAGTGTAAAAATCCAAAATACTGATAATCCATAAGATTAGAACCAATAACAGGTGAAATGATCATGGATTATCTTTTATTGGAGGCTGTAGGTGCTTTAAATTTGTGGTATCATGTTAGGCAGCTAGTGAACGGTATTGATAGTGAGGTGTTTAAATCTGGCAAAATTGGCAAGCCTGAAGGTGGGAGCGGCTTGTGGGGTCATCCTATTTTGCATTGGTTAGTATATAGCCAAAATGATCCAAGGTAATGGGCACCAAAGTCTGACTGATGTGTATGGAGATCAAAGACTCGCCCAACTGGTGCACTACCAAGAATACAGTAGGATGCCTCCATAGCCCTCGACACACAGCATGATGCCCCCACAGTACATTCTCACACACACACATACACACACAGTATGATACCCCCACATCGTATGAGGCCCCCACAGTCCATAGAACTGTGTTTGCCATTTTTTGCTGCTGCATCACACTGTTGACTCATGTGCTGTCTGTGATCTATAATTTAGTATACCCAAGTCTTTTTCACATGTGCTGTTGCTTAGTTCTATTCCACCCATTGTGCAGATGTATTTTTCATTTTTCTTTCCCAGATGTGGAATCTTGCATTTCTCCATATTAACCCCTTCATGACCCAGCCTATTTTGACCTAAATGACCTGGCCATTTTTTGCAATTCTGACCAGTGTCCCTTTATGAGGTAATAACTCAGGAACGCTTCAACGGATCCTAGCGATTCTGAGACTGTTTTTTCGTGACATATTGGGCTTCATGTTAGTGGTAAATTTAGGTCGATAATTTTTGCGTTTATTTGTGAAAAAAATGGAACTTTGGCCAAAATTTTGAAAATTTCGCAATTTTCAAATTTTGAATTTTTATTCTGTTAAACCAGAGAGTTATGTGACACAAAATTGTTAATAAATAACATTTCCCACATGTCTACTTTACATCAGCACAATTTTGGGAACAACATTTTTTTTTGTTAGGAAGTTATAAGGGTTAAAAGTTGACCAGCGATTTCTCATTTTTACAGCAAAATTTACAAAACCATTTTTTTTAGGGACCACCTCACATTTGAAGTCACTTTGAGAGGTCTATATGGCAGAAAATACCCAAAAATGACACCATTATAAAAACTGCACCCCTCAAGCTACTCAAAACTACATTCAAGAAGATTATTAACCCTTCAGGTGCTTCACAGGAACTAAAGCAACGTGGAAGGAAAAAATGGACATTTTAATTTTTCCAACAAAATTTTTCTTTTAGCATCAATTTTTTCATTTTTGCATGGACATCAGGATAAAATGGACCCTAAAATTTGTTGGGCAATTTCTCCTGAGTACACAGATACCTCATATGTGGTCATAAACCACTGTTTGGGCGCACGGCAGGGCTCAGAAGGGAAGGAGCGCCATTTGACTTTTTGAATGGAAAATATGCTGGAATATTTAGCGGTTGCCATGTCGCATTTGGAGAGTCCCTGTGTGCCTAAACATTGGAGCTCCCCCACAAGTGACCCCATTTTGGAAACTAGACGCCCTAAGGAACTTATCTAGATGCAGAGTGAGCACTTTGAACCCCCAGGTGCTTCACAAATTGATCCGTAAAAAAAAGAAAGTACTTTTTTTTTCACAAAAATTTTCTTTTAGCCTCAGTTTTTTCATTTTCACATGGGCAACAGGATAAAATGGATCCTAAAATTTGTTGGGCAATTTCTCCTGAGTACACCGATACCTCATATGTGGTCATAAACCACTGTTTGGGCGCACGGCAGGGCTCAGAAGGGAAGGAGCGCCATTTGACTTTTTGAATGGAAAATATGCTGGAATATTTAGCGGTTGCCATGTCGCATTTGTAGAGTCCCTGTGTGCCTAAACATTGGAGCTCCCCCACAAGTGACCCCATTTTGGAAACTAGACCCCCCAAGGAACTTATCTAGATGCAGAGTGAGCACTTTGAACCCCAGGTGCTTCACAAATTGATCCGTAAAAAAAAGAAAGTACTTTTTTTTTCACAAAAATTTTCTTTTAGCCTCAGTTTTTTCATTTTCACATGGGCAACAGTATAAATTGGATCCTAAAATTTGTTGGGCAATTTCTCCTGAGTACACCGATACCTCATATGTGGTCATAAACCACTGTTTGGGCGCACGGCAGGGCTCAGAAGGGAAGGAGCGCCATTTGACTTTTTGAATGGAAAATATGCTGGAATATTTAGCGGATGCCATGTCGCATTTGGAGAGTCCCTGTGTGCCTAAACATTGGAGCTCCCCCACAAGTGACCCCATTTTGGAAACTATACCCCCAAGGAACTTATCTAGATGCAGAGTGAGCACTTTGAACCCCCAAGTGCTTCACAAATTGATCCGTAAAAAAAAGAAAGTACTTTTTTTTTCACAAAAATTTTCTTTTAGCCTCAGTTTTTTCATTTTCACATGGGCAACAGTATAAATTGGATCCTAAAATTTGTTGGGCAATTTCTCCTGAGTACACAGATACCTCATATGTGGTCATAAACCACTGTTTGCAAATCAAAAAACTGACCGGCACATCCAAACTTAGATTCAGTGTGAACAGGTGCTAAACCTAGAGTCACCAACTCATATACATACAAGAAGAAAAGGTAGCACACTGTAGCGCTATAGCTTGCAAACACGAAATATGAAAAATATGAAAAATGAATTACATCATTACCTTAGAAATATGAAAAATTGAGAAGCCTTGACATGGCTATCAGGCTCACATAATTTGGCCATCTTATGCGCTAAGACTTCTCAATTTTTCATATTTCTAAGGTAATGATGTAATTCATTTTTCATATTTTTCATATTTCGTGTTTACAAGCTATAGCGCTACAGTGTGCTACCTTTTCTTCTTGTATAAACCACTGTTTGGGCGCACGGCAGGGCTCAGAAGGGAAGGAGCGCCATTTGACTTTTTGAATGGAAAATTAGCTCCAGTCGTTAGCGGACACCATGTCATGTTTGGAGAGCCCCTGTATGCCTAAACTTTGGAGTTCCCCCAACAAATGACCCCATTTTGGAAACTAGACCCCCTAAGAAACTTATGCAGATGCACAGTGAGCACTTTGAACCCCCAGGTGCTTCACAAAACTTTATAACGCAGAGCCGTGAAAATAAAAAATCATTTTTTTTTCTCAAAAAATTATTATTTAGCCCCATATTTTTTATTTTCACAATGGTTACAGGAGAAATTGGACCCCAAAAGTTGTTGTCTAATTTGTCCTAAGTACGCTAGTACCTCACATGTGGGGGAGAACCACTGTTTGGGCACACGTCAGGGCTTGGAAGGGATGTAGTGACGCTTTGAAATGCCGACTTGATGGAATGGTCTGCGGGCGGGCAGAGCCCCTGATGTGCCTAAACAGTAGAAACCCCCAACAAGTGACCACATTTTGTAAACTAGACCCCTCAAGGAACTTAACTAGATGTGTGGTGAGCACCTTGAACCCCCACGTGCTTCACAGAAGTTTGTAATGCAGAGCCGTGAAAATAAAAAAATAATTTTTTTCCTCAAAAACTGATTTTTTTATTTTCACAAGGGTAACAGGAGAAATTGGACCACAAAAGTTGTTGTACAGTTTGTCCTGAGTACACTGGTACCCCATATGTGGGGGGGAACCACTGTTTTGGCGCATGGGAGAGCACAGAAGGGAAGGAGCGCCATTTTGGAATGCAGACTTGATGGAATGTTCTGTGGGCGTCATGCTGCCTTTGCAGAGCCCCTGATGTGCCTAAACAGTAGAAACCCCCCACAAGTGACCCCATTTTGGAAACTAGACCCCCAAGGAGCTTATCTAGATGTGTAGTGAGCACTTTGAACCCCCAAGGGCTACACAGAAGTTTATAACGCCGGGCCATGAAAATAAAAAAATCATATTTTTTCCACAAACATGATCTTTTAGTTCCCAATTTTTTTATTTTCCCAAGGGTAACAGGAGAAATTAGACCTCAAAAGTTGTTGTCCAATTTGTCCTGAGTACGCTGATATCCCATATGTGGGAGAAAACTACTGTATGGGCACACTTCGGGGCTCGGAAGGGAAGTAGTGACGTTTTGAATTGCCGACTTGATGGAATGGTCTGCGGGCGTCATGTTACGTTTGCAGAGTCCCTGATGTGCCTAAACAGTATAAACTCCCCACAAGTGACCCCATTTTGGAAACTAGACCCCGCAAGGAACTTATCTAGATGTGTGGTGAGCACTTTGAACCCCCAAGTTCTTCACAGAAGTTTATAACGCAGAGCTGTGAAAATAAAAAATCATTTTTTTTCCACAAAAATAACTTTTTTAGTCCCCAATTTTTTTTCCCAACAGTAACAGGAGAAATTAGACCCCCAAAGTTGTTGTGCAATTTTTCCCGAGTACGCTGATACCCCATATGTGGGGGTAAACCACTGTTTGGGCACACGTCGGGGCTTGGAATAAAGGGAGCACTGTTTGACTTTTTGAACGCAAAATTTGCAGGAATCAATGGTGGCGCCATGTCGCGTATGGAGATCCCCTGATGTACCTAAATAGTGGAAACCCCTCAATTCTAACTCCAACCCTAACCCCAACACACCCCTAACCCCAACCCTAACCCCTACACACCCCTAACCCTAATACAAACCCTAACCATAACCCTAACCCCAACACACCCTAACCCTAATCCCAACTCTAACCATAAACCTAACCACAAGCCTAACCCTAATCCCAACCCTAACCCCAAAACACCCCTAACGCTTATCCCAACCCTAACCCTAATCCCAACCTTAACCCTAATTCCAACCCTAACCCTAATTCCAACCCTTACCCTAGTTCTAACCCTAACCCTAGTTCTAACCCTAAGGCTGGGTTCATATTGCGTTTTACCAGCCCGTTCAACACGTAGCGTTGACGGGCTGGTAACGGTATAGCATAACGCAATCGCGTTATGCTATACCCGCTAGTGCAGAGGAATCAGCGATGATTCATCTGTGCTAGCGGTGATGGAGCCCAGACGCTGCAGCCTGCGTCCAAAGCTCCGTCACTGAATGACGACACGTCGCGAACGCATGCCGCTTCATGGCATGCGTTGCGATGCGCACACAAATGGGGTGAATGGCAGCGTTAACGGACTGCGTTACACCGCGTTATACCGCGGTGAAACGCAGTCCATCTAACGGACTGCCATAATGCAATATGAACCCAGCCTGACCCTAAGGCCCCGTGCACACGTTGCGGATTCACTTGCGGATTTTTCTAAAATCCGCAGGTAAAACGACCTGCCTTTTACCTGCGTATGTAGCGCGGATTTGCTGCGGTTTTTCTCTGCGGTTTTACGCCTATAATGGAATAGGTGTAAAATCGCTGCGGAATCCGCACAAAGAATTGACATGCTGCGGATTTAAAACAGCAGAAAATCCGCGCTGAAAAATCTGCAGCATGTGCACAGCGTTTTTTTTTACCATTTATTTGCATTGTACTGTACATGGTTTCTGGATCTGCTGTGGATCCGCAGCAAAATCCTCTGCTGATCCGCAGCAAAATCCGCTGCGGATTAGCAGCGAAATCCGCTGCGGATCAGCAGCGAAATCAGCTGCGGATCAGCAGCGAAATCAGCTGCGGATCAGCAGCGAAATCCGCTGCTGATCCGCAGCTGATTTCGCTGCTGATCCGCAGCTGATTTCGCTGCTGATTTTGCTGCTGATCTGCAGCTGATTTCGCTGCTGATTTCGCTGCTGATCCGCAGCGAAATCAGCAGCGGATCAACAGCGAAATCAGCTGAGGATCAGCAGCGAAATCAGCTGCGGATCAGCAGCGAAATCCGCTGCGGATCAGCAGTGAAATCCGCTGCGGATCAGCAGCGAAATCCGCTGCGGATCAGCAGCGAAATCAGCTGCGGATCAGCAGAGAAATCAGCTGCGGATCAGCAGAGAAATCCGCAACGTGTGCACAGGGCCTAATAGGAAAAAAAAAAATTCTTTATTATTTTTCCCTACCTATGACAGGGGGGGTTCACTTACTTTTTTTTATTTTGATCACTGTGACAGTTTATCACAGTGATCAAAATAAATTTTTTGACTATGCAGGGCGCACTGCGCATGCGCCGGCCGGCGGGCGCACTGCGCATGCGCCCGCCATTTTCCAAGATGGCGGCGCCCATGAAGAATCCCGGGCAGCCGCCGGGAAGGATCCAGGGACATCGGTGGACCGGGAGAGGTGAGTATGGGGGTCGGAAGTGAGGGGGGGGGAATCGGAAGGTGGGGGCAGCGGAGGCCAGGACGAGGGGAGCTTTTAGTGACGGCGGTGACCGACCGCTGCCATCTTTCGGTGGCGGCGGCCGATCGCCGCCGTGAATCCGTGTGGGGGGGTCAGGGCTCGGTGTCCAGCCATTGCAGATGCTATTGCAGCATCGGCCATGGCTGGATTGTAATATTTCACCAATTATATTGGTGAAATATTACAGATTGCTCTGATTGGCTGTTTCACTTTTAACAGCCAATCAGAGCGATCGTGGCCACGGGGGGGTTAAGCCAACCTCCCTGTGGTGAAGCACAAAGGGTCCTGTGCCGGCGGGTCGGGTGACCTTTCAGTGACCCCGGTCACCCGACCCGCAGGGACGCGATCCTTTCATGACGCCACATAGGCGTCATGGGTCGGATTGGCACTGATTTTCATGACGCCTACGTGGCGTCATGGGTTGTGAATGGGTTAAATAACATTCTATTAGTCGCTGGCTGTTATGATTTTGGTAGCTGAGGAGGACAGGAGCAAAAACAGCCAAGGCAGCAGAACACCCAGAGAGGTTGGGAACTAATGGGTTGCAGACCCCTAAACTAACCGCACAACTAGAAGCAGTCGTGGAACGTACCTACGGTGACCTAGACGCCTCGACACAGCCGGAGAGTTAGCTAAGCCTAAAGATAGAAAGAGGAAAGCTAACTGCCCGGAGTAGCGCCCCAAAGGAATAGGTAGCCCCCACACATAAAATGGCGGTTAGACAAGATGAAATACAAATGCAGGCAGAAAATAGAGTAAGCAAACGCTGGGGCCAAAAACTGTCTACATAGGACAGGATAGGAAAGAATACTGTCTGCAACCCAGCAAAACCCTAGGAAAAATTCCAACACTTCTGATTCCAAAAATGCTGAGACCACACGATATCGCTCCCCGCTAAATCAGATCTCTGGTGTGAACAAGCAGCTTCCCAGCAGCCACTGAAATAACAAGAACAGAGCAAATGAACAAAAATCAATGAGAAACAGAGACCAGCGCAGGCCCCAGCAGGAGGATCCGGCTGACCTCACTCAGAAGTGCAGCAAAAACAAAGAAAAGCAAAATCACAGAAGAAAGCAGAAAATAATTTATCTGAATGTTCGCAGGAGACAGCAGAAAACCAGCTGACTTCCAAACTGGACCAGGAAGAGAAACTAATCACCGGCAAGGCTCTTGGGAAAGTTACTCCCTTAAATCCCCCAGTCTTGACTCCCAGATTGCCAATCGTCAGCAGTTAAAAGTTCTCTGTCAGTCAAGACTAGTTCATTAATATCAACAGCCACCAGAGGGAGCCCCAACTCAGAATACAGAGAATTCACAACAGTACCCCCCACGTTGAGGAGCGGTCACCAAACCCTCACCTGCGCCACCAGGCCGATCAGGGTGAGCCCATTGAAAGGCGCATGAATGTCAGAAGCAAACACCCGAGAATTGTCCTCCTGACCATAACCTTTCCACTTAACCAAGTACAGGAGTCTCCGTCTAGCTAGATGAGAATCCAATATCTTCTCTACTTCATACTCCAAATTGCCCTCAACCAAAACAGGCTTGGGGCGCAGTCATAGGAACCACTGGCTGAACAAACCTTTTCAATAAAGATTTGTGGAAGACGTGAATCTTAAACGTCCCTGGAAGAGCCAAACGGAAGAATTTCCAAGATCTTATAACGTCCAATGAACCTTGACTTAAATTTTGGAGATGCAACCTTCATAGGGATATTTCTTGAGGACAACCAAACCATGTCACCCACTTTAAACCGAGGACCATCAGTCCTATGCTGGTTGGCAAACCATTGGGCCTTCTCCTGAGAGAGACAACTTATCCACCACTTGTTCCCAAATCTGCTGCATTCTCTCCACCATAGAGTCAACACCCTGACAGACAGAAACCTCCACCTGCCCCAAAGAAAATCGAGGATGAAACCCGAAATTGCAGAAAAAAGGGGACATCAAAGTTGCAGAACTAGCCCTATTATTGAGAGCAAATTCAGCCAAAGGCAAAAAAGAGACCCAGTCATCCTGATCAGCAGACACAAAACATCTCAAATAAGTTTCCAAGGTCTGGTTTGTTCTCTCAGTCTGCCCATTGGTCTGAGGGTGAAACGCAGAGGAGAAAGACATCTAAACTCCCAGTTTAGAACAAAAGGTCCTCCAAAATCTGGAAACAAACTGGACTCCTCTGTCAGACACAATGTTCTCTGGAATGCCGTGCAACCGAACCACCTGCTGAAAAAACAAGGGCACCAACTGGGAAGAGGATGGCAACTTTAGCAGTGGCACAAGATGAATCATCTTGGAAAACCTATTACAGATCACCCAGATAACGGTCATTCTCTGAGAGACAGGGAGGTCTGAAATAAAATCCATATAGATATGGGTCCATGGCCTCCTGGGCACAGACAATGGCATTAACAATCCACTAGAGCGAGAGCAAGGTTGGACCGAGAACAAGTCTTACAGGACTGCACAAAGTTCCTGACGTCACGAGATAAGGTAGGCCACCAAAAGGACCGACTCACCAAATCTCTAGTACCAAAAATACCGGGATGACCAGCCAACGCAGAGCAATGAACTTCAGACATAACTTTTTCCCTCCATTGGTCTGGGACATACAATTTTCCCGCAGGGCAACGTTCAGGTTTATCCCCCTGAAATTGCTCCAGGGCCAGTCTCAAATCGGGTGATATAGCAGAAAGAACGACACCCTCCTTTAGAATGGCAGTAGGCTCAGTCACATCAAGAGACTCCACAAGGAAACTCCTAGAGAGGGCATCCGCCTTAACATTTTTAGTTCCCGGGAGAAAGGAGACCACAAAGTTAAAACGCGTGAAAAACAAGGCCCACCTGGCCTGTCTAGGATTCAATCGCTTGGCTGATTCGAGATAGATCAAGTTTTTGTGGTCAGTGAGGACCACAACTTGATGTTTGGCTCCCTCTAACCAATGTCTCCACTCTTCGAATGCCCACTTCATAGCCAATAATTCCTGATTCCCCACATCATAATTACGTTCAGCTGGGAAAAACTTTCTGGAGAAGAAGGCACAAGGGTTAATCTTAGAGGTTACAGGGTCCCTTTGGGACAAAACGGCTCCTGCCCCAATCTCATAAGCATCTATTTCCACCTGAAATGGGAGAGAAACATCAGGTTGCCGCAGAACCGGAGCAAAAGTAAATCTCGGCTTATGCTCCTGAAAAGCCAAAACTGCCTCTGGAGACCAATTTACCACATCAGAACCCTTTTTGGTCAAATCAGTAAGTGGTTTCACAATACCAGAAAAATTACTTATAAATTTACGATAAAAATGAGCAAAACCCAAAAATCTCTGAAGAGCCTTCAATGAAGTGGGCTGATCCCAATCAGAAATGGCCTGAACCTTGACTGGGTCCATTTCAATAGCAGACAGAGACAAAATGAATCCCAAAAACGAAACCTTCTGTACGTCAAAGAGACATTTTGATCCCTTTGCATACAAAGCATTTTCTCTCAAAATACGGAAAACCATATGATTATGCTCCACATGAGAATCCCAATCATTAGAAAAAATCAAAATATCGTCCAGATAGATGATCAGAAACTTATCCACAAAATCCCGGAAAATACAATTCATGAAAGATTGGAAGACGGAGGGGGCATTAGTGAGCCCAAAAAACATCACTAGTAGTGTTGAGCGATACTGCTCGATATCTAAAAATATCGGATCGGAATGGTATCGCCGATATCACTAAATATCGGCGATATCCGATTCCGATACCGGAAGTCCCATGTAAGTCTATGGGAACAAAATATCGCAACTAAAAAAAACACTTTCTTTCCTTGTAAACACAAAATATACACACTTAGAATACATATATATATATATATATATATATACATGTCATTGTGACATATATATATACATATATTTATAGTTTATTCACTTCTACATAGTAAAATAGCCTCTGATTCAATTGCCGGGTAAAGCCGGCATTTGTGAAAAGACAGAAGCACCCGAGGGTCCAGTCGCCACAGAGATGTTGCATCGCACCCAGCGGTGTGACAACTTACTCTCAGGTAAGGAGGAAACACCCCATTGACTCCAACCACTGCATTCAACAGTACACTATGCCAGCTGAGTGTAGGCGGACCCAATGGGATGGTCTAGCTCAGGCTGGTTAGAACAGGGTGTAGCTAGTTGGATGGGAGGGGTTGAGGCAGCCTTATGCTGCATGTCTTTGTAGTAAGAATTGTTTCCTTTCCTGCTTTCTTACTACGTCGCATACTCCACTCTGCTACATCACTCTGCACCATTGCTCTATCTCACATCTATCTGCCCTGGAAGGATACCGTCTTACCTGTACAAGACTTATCACCTAGCTGCACTACACCATTTCTGCCAGAGGACCTGCACAGCAGCGCTGGTCACCCTGACCAGGTACTACAGGTGGCGTCACGACAAACTACACAAACATTCTATCATCCCCTGGAAATATCCCACATTCCAGTGAGCGACCAGGGCACGGACATAGCTGTGCTACCCGTCACATCCCCCATAGAAGTCGACGGGCTTGGTGCCGAGTACCCCCAAAACCTGTGGCTCTGTGCGACTCAACTTTGGCGTCACGAACAGGATTCAGAAGCTCGCTATAAGCGAGTCCTGTGTGCCTTAATTGAACTGTTTTTTTGCTTGAGAATTGCAAAAATCATCATAGACTGTATTTGCCATTTTTCCGTCATATCTGCGCCACGAGGCACAGGTGAAGAATAAGGGCGTGCTCTCGTGGGCGTACACTCACTCCGTGGCGCGAAAACGATGTCCGCACACTCTAAATGTTACTGCAATGTAAGATCGTGCCCCACAGCTCTGGAGTTCCGCCTCCTCATCCTCCTCAGTGGGCGGAAACGAATGCGAAGGTCCCGCCTCCCTACAAAAGATGGCGCCTCTCCTGATGCTTATGACACATGTGACTTGGCAGAGATGGCGAATGGACGTGAGCAGAAGTGGGAAGGGATGGAGGAGTCAGAGCTCTCCCCCCACGGAAGCGACCCGATCGCCACGGAGCCACCGTTTGGCACCCGGCCTGGAAACCCTCCTACGCTGGAAGAAGCGGAGGATACCCTGAGAGACCTGGCCCGGCACCGGGAGGAGGTCGCCAGGATGGAAGCGAGCTGGCGGGCCCTAAAACTACAATTGGAGCGGCGCCAATCCCTCTTACCCCCTGAAGTGTCTGTACCGGAAGGTGAGGCACCCGTTCCAGTAGAGGAGGCCGTGCGGGCATCCCAGCCCTTGCAATCTGAACCGGTTGCCAGTATCTCAGTGGAGGCACCCGTTCCAGTACAGGAGGCCGTGCGGGCATCCCAGCCCTTGCAATCTGAACCGGTTGCCAGTATCTCAGTGGAGGCACCCGTTCCAGTAGAGGAGGCCGTGCGGGCATCCCAGCCCTTGCAATCTGAACCGGTTGCCAGTATCACAGTGGAGGCACCCGTTCCTGCAGAAAACGCCGCACCAGCACCCCAGATCCCGCTGTCTGCCCCCGTCGCTGAGGCAGAAGAAGCGACACCCGTCCTCATGGAGGAGGCCGCGCAGGCACCAGAGCTCTACCTGCCTGTACCGGAGCCCCGACCGTCATCTGTTCCAGAGCCGGCTGCTTCCGCCACAGGTGAGCGCCGCCAGGACTGGCGGGCGCCAGGAGAGCTGCCGCAAACCGTACATCGTAAGCTGGCGTTTGATGGTGGAGACATGGAGATGCTGGTGGAGGAGAATTACAACCGGCGTCAGGAGGAAGAGTGGAGACGTCGGGAGCGGGAAGCAGAGCGACAAAGGGAGCAGCGAGAATCCCAAAAGCTTCGGCAACGTCACCTGGAGAAGGACCTGGCAGAGAAGGCACGTATGAGAAAGGATAAAAGTACGGTGAGGGAGCCGCGGCGTAAGGGTGCAGTACGGAACTTTAAGTTAAAAGGTGGTTGGGGCTTCATCCAGGAGCCTGGACTTTATTTAGAAGTTTTTGTAACCCAGCGGGACGTGGAGGCTCACCTCCCAGAAGGACACCCGGGGAGGGACCTGTTGCCAGGAGACTTGGTGACTTACACCAGACACTGGGGTTACAATGGATGGTACGCCCTAAATGTTACCAGGTGCGACCCCTACTCCCCAGAGTGTCAGGAAACTGACAGACCCTACGAGCCTTCAGCCTCCCCCAACCAGGCCTCTGCACAAGTGCCCACCCCACGCCGTAAATCTCCCCAGCCTCCCTCAGTGGTCTCCTCAGCAGCCCCAGCTATGGACATGATAATGATAGCTGGCCCGTACCCGGCGCCTATTAGGCCCCCTGGGGTTCGTTCAGTCCGGGACATAGGGGTCCAGACCCGGAGGGAGATGAAAGAGGTGGCCACACAGACCAAGATAGCGGGTCACGACGTCACTGTACAGGCCACACGACGTCATCAGGTCTGGGTGGACCCTCCTGTCACGGATGTTTGGCAAGCTCCAGAACAGTACCAGGTGGTACCTGTAAGAGGCCAGCCAAAGAAGTCTAAATAACCCGGACAGGGTCTCTGTATGTAAATAGTTAAATTATTGATGTACCCGGACGGGTGAATGTTCATAAAAAGAAGTTTATTGTTGCCTTAATATACCCAGGTTGGGTAATGGTTTGATGTACCCGGACGGGTGAATGTTCAGAAGAACAAGTTTATTGTTGCCTTAATATACCCAGGTTGGGTAATGGTGTTTCACTGTAATGAAAATGTTGAACTTTAAGCCATGAACTGTACTGGCTCACAAACTTTTCTGTAAATAGTTGGCACTTCGGTGCTCCATCTTGGTTTTACAAAAAACTTTACTGTGCACTATTTTCAACTACCTCAGAAACTAAAAACCCGTTTGGTGTGGCCGAAAGTGAGGTCTGCTCAAGGAAAGTCTTGCAGCCCACCCAAGACCACAGTTGGAGGTTTGGAGCGGGTCCTCCACAAGCACAAGTAAAGGACACTGTGAAGTTACCCCGGTGGGGTAGTCCTAAGAAGTCTCCACGAACTTCGGCACTAATGCTATTTGCACTTTTGTTGAATATGTATTTATTAACACACATGTATAACACATATCAAGGGTATGAACAGTAACAAAACATGTCACATAATATAAGCCATTTGCACTTTTGTAATGTTATTATTAAAAATTTTATTATGCAACGTTTAACTTGAAGTGTTTCCTGCTTTCTTACTACGTCGCATAGTCCACTCTGCTACATCACTTTGCACCATTGCTCTATCTCACATCTATCTGCCCTGGAAGGATAGCGTGTTACCTGTAGAAGACTTTTCACCTACCTGCACTACACCATCCCTACCAGAGGACCTGCACAGCAGCGCTGGACACCCTGACCAGGTACTACAGGTGGCGTCACGACAAACTACACGAACATTCTATCATCCCCTGGAAATATCCCACATTCCAGTGATCGCCCAGGTCACGGACCGAGCTGTGCTACTCGTGACATCCCCCATAGAAGTCGACGTGATCGGTGCCGAGTACCCCCAAAACCCCTGTCTCTGTGCGACTCAACTTCCCTCACTGTGCTGGCACTTTACATTTACAATGCCTCTGGGGTTTTTTTTTGGGGGGGTGGGGAACATTCAGACTTTTGCCATGGGGCCCCATGATTTATATGTACGCCCCTGCTGCTGAGGCATGGTATTTAAGGCTGTTAAGGAGCCAACATACATGGACCTTGCCAGCAGCGTCGGACTGGAGTACCTTGGGCCCACCAGAGAAAATATATTCTTGCGGCCCAACATCATACTTCCCAACCTTTGAATAAGGGAAAGAGGGACAAAGGCTGTGGCACGCTGTGCATGCTGCAGAAAATTTTAGGCCATGCCACGTTGCACCACAGACTGTCCAGGAGTTGGTGGATGCTTTAGTCCAGGTGTGGGAGGAGATCCCTCACGAGACCATCCGTCGCGCTCATCAGGAGCATGGCCAGAAGTTGTAGGGAGGTCATACAGCATACCTCCCAAATTTGGAAGACAGGAAAGAGGATTAAAGACTGCGGCGCGTGTTGCGCGCCGCTGAAAATTTTAGGCCACGCCCCGACAACACCCATTTCACAGCTAATCACACCCATATCCTCGCCCCAAGCGTAACCATTTAGCACTGCTGATCACACTGACTGGTAATGAGGGCACAGTGGCTGGTACTGAGGAAAAGAAAGAAAGAGCAGCGAGAGAGAAAGAACAAACAGAGAAAGAAAGAGAGGAAAGAAAGAAAAGAGAGAAAGAAAGAACAGAGAGAAAAAAGAACAGAGAGCGAGAAGGAAAGAACAGAGAGCGAGAAAGAAAGACTAGAGAGAGAGCCATAGGCGTAGCTAGGGTTTTGGTTTAGTGGGGGCAAAACTTCTGAGTGGGCCCATCATCAGAGAACCTCAGCAAATGACCGCGCTGTTGGCCAAAATAATCTATATATAAAAAGACCAATATTGATATTACCGCCATATGGTCTGTGTTAACCCCTCTCTGACATTAGACGTACTATCCCGTCTATAAAACCCGTGCCATTCTGCCCATGGACGGGATAGTACGTCATAGGCGATCAGCTGCGCTCCTGAGGGGAGCGCAGCTAATCGCCGCCGGGTGTCAGCTGATTATCACAGCTGACACCCGTGACTGTGTGTCAGGAGCGGTCACGGACCGCTCCCGGCACATTAACCCCTAGCACACCGCGATCAAACATGATCGCGGTGTACTGGGGGCACAGGGGAGGATCGCGCAGGGTGGGGGCTCCCTGCGCGCCCCCCTGAGACCCTCAGACCAGCGCGATGTGATCGCGCTGTTCTGAGGGCTTCCTCCCTCCCAGGACCCGGATCCAAGATGGCGCCGGGGTCCTGGAGGGAGGCGGCTTCCTCAGTGCCTGCTGAGAGCAGGCACTGAGAAGCCTGCTGCACTGCCTGAGCGATCGCTGGTGTGACAGTGTGCTGTGCACACTGTCACACCAGCGATTTGATAAAATACAGTGATGTCCCACCCTGGGACAAAGTAAAATAGTTAAAAAAATAAAAATAAACATGTTATAAAAAAAAATCCAAAATAAATAAAAAAAAAAAAAAAAATTCCCCAATAAATTCATTTCTTCCTGTAAATAAAAAAAACAAAACAATAAAAGTACACATATTTGGTATCACCGCGTCCGTAACGACCCCCCCTATAAAACTGTCCCACTAGTTAACCCCTTTAGTGAACCCCTTAAAAAAAAAAAAAAAACGAAGCAAAAAATCAATGCTTTATCATCATACCGCCGAACAAAAAGTGGAATAACGCGCGATCAAAAAGACCGATATAAATAACCATGGTACCGCTAAAAACGTCATCTTGTCCCGCAAAAAACAAGCCACGATACAGCATCATCAGCGAAAAAATAAAAAAGTTATAGCTCGCAGAATAAAGAGATGCAAAAATAATTATATTTTATATAAAATTGTTTTTATTCTATAAAAGCGCCAAAACATAAAAAAATGATATAAATGAGGTATCGCCATAATCGTACTGACCCGAAGAATAAAACTGCTTTATCAATTTTACCACACGCGGAACAATAAAAACGCCTCCCCCAAAAGAAATTCATGAATTGCTGATTTTTGTTCATTCTAACCTTCCAAAAATCGAAATAAAAAGCGATCAAAAAATGTCACCTGCTCAAAAATGGTACCAATAAAAACGTCACCTCGTCCCGCAAAAAATAAGACCTCACATGACTCTGTGGGCCAAAATATGCAAAAATTATAGCTCTCAAAATGTGGCGATGCAAAAAACTATTTTTGCAATAAAAAGCGTCTTTTAGCGTGACAGCTGCCAAACATAAAAACCCGCTATAAATAGTAAATCAAACCCCCCTTTATCACCCCCTTAGTTAGGGAAAATAATAAAATTAAAAAAATGTATTTATTTCCATTTTCCCATTAGGGTTAGGGTTAGGGTTGCGGCTAAAGTTAGGGTTAGGGTTGGCGCTAAAGTTAGGATTAGGGTTAGGGTTGGGATTAGGGGTGTGTTAGGGTTAGGTTTGTGGTTAGGGTTGGGACTAGGGTTAGGGGTGTGTTGGGGTTAGGGTTGGAGTTAGAATTGGGGGGTTTCCGCTGTTTAGGCACATCAGGGGCTCTCCAAATGTGACATGGCGTCTGATCTCAATTCCAGCCAATTCTGCGTTGAAAAAGTCAAACGGTGCTCCTTCACTTCTGAGCTCTGCCATGCGTCCAAACAGTAGTTTATCCCCACATATGGGGTATCAGCATACTCTGGACCCCAAGAGTTATTGTGCAATTTGTCCTATTTCTTCTGTTACCCTTGGGAAAATAAAAAACTGGGGCGAAAATATCATTTTTGTACAAAAAAAATTATTTTTTTGTTTTTACGGCTGTACATTATAAACTTCTGTGAAGCACTTGGGGCTTCATAGCGCTCACCACACACCTAGATAAGTTCCTTGTGGGGTCTATTTTCCAAAATGGGGTCACTTGTTGGGGATTTCCACTGTTTAGGCGCATCAGGGGCTCTCCAAATGCGACATGACGCCCCCAGACCATTCCATCAAAGTCTGCAATCCAAAACGTCACTACTTCCCTTCCGAGCAGCAACGTGTACCCATACAGTAGTTTTCTCCCACATATTGGGTATCAGTGTACTCAGGACAAATTGGACAACAACTGTTGGGTTCCAATTTCTTCTGTTACCCTTGTGAAAATAAAATATTGGGGGCGAAAAAATCATTTTTGTAAAAAAAAAAAAAGATTTTTTATTTTACGGCTGTACGTTATAAACTTTAGTGAAACACCTGGGGGTTCAAAGTTCTCACCACACATCTAGATAAGTTATTTGAGGGGTCTAGTTTCCAAAATGGTGTCATTTATGGGGGTTTCCACTGTTTAGGCAGATCAGGAGCTCTCCAAACACGACATGGCGTCCAGCCAATTCTGCGTTGAAAAAGTCAGACGGCGCTCCTTCCCTTCCAAACTCTGCAATGCACCCAAACAGTGGTTTACCCCCACATATGGGGTATCAGCGCACTCAGGACAAATTGCACAATAACTTTTGGAGTCTTGTTACCCTTGGAAAAATAAAAATGGGGGTGAAAAGATCATTTTTGTGGAAAAAATATGATTTTTAAATTTTACGGCTCTACGTTATAAACTTGTGTGAAGCACTTGGGGTTCAAATTGCTCATCAAAAATCTAGATAAGTTCCTTAGGGGGTCTAGTTTCCCAAATGGGGTCATTTGTGGGGGGTTTCCACTGTTTAGGCACATCAAGGGCTCTCCAAATGCAACATGGCATCCAAACTCAATTCCAGCCAATTTTGGTTGGAAAAAGTCAAATGGTGCTCCTTCCATTCCGAGCTCTGCCGTGCGCCCAAACAGTGGTTCCCCCCCACATATGGGGTATCAGCGTACTCAGGACAAATTGTACAACAACTTATGTGGTCAAATTTCTCCTGTTACCCTTGGGAAAATAAAAAATTAGTGACTAAAAGATAATTTTTGTGGGAAAAAAATAGGATTTTTTATTTTCATGCCCGGGCATTATAAACTTGTGTGAAGCACTTGGGGGTTCAAAGTGCTCACCAAAGATCTAGATAAGTTCCTTAGGGGGTCTAGTTTCCAAAATGGGGTCACTTGTGGGGGGTTTCCACTGTTTAGGCTCATCTGGGGCACTGCAAACGGAACATGACCCCCATTAACGTCTGCATTCCAAAACGTTACTACTTCCTTTCCAAGCCCTGCCGTGTGCCCAAACAGTTTCCCCCCACATATGGGGTATCAGTGTACTCAGGACAAATTGGACAACAACTTTTGGGGTCCAACTTCCTTGGGAAAATTCAAAAATTTGGGACTAAAAAATCATTTTTGTGGAAAATTGATTTTTTTTTTTTCACACCCAGGCTTTATAAACTTTTGTGAAACACTTGAGGGTTCAAAGTGCTCACAACAGATCTAGATAAGTACCTTAGGGGGTCTAGTTTCCAAAATGGTGTCACTTGTGGGGGTTTCCACTGTTTAGGCGCATCAGGGGCTCTCCAAACGCGACATGGCATCCAATCTAAATTCCAGCCAATTTTAGTTTGAAAAAGTCAAACGTCGCTCCTTCCCTTACGAGCTCTGCCGTGTGCCCAAACAGTGGTTTCCCCCCACATATGGGGTATTGGCGTACTCAGGAGAAATTGCATAACAACCTTATCTGTCCATTTTCTCCTTTTACCCTTGTGAAAATAAAAAAAAGTTTGTAAAAGATAATTTTTGTGGCTAAAAAGTAAAATATTCATTTTTTCCTTCCACGTTGCTTTAGTTACTGTGAAGCACCTGAAGGGTTAATAAACTTCTTGAATGTGGTTTTGAGTAGCTTGAGGGGTGCAGTTTTTAGAATGGTGTCACTTTTGGGTATTTTCTGCCATATAGACCCCTCAAAGTGACTTCAAATGTGAGGTGGTCCCTAAAAAAAATGGCTTTGTAAATTTTGCTGTAAAAATGAGAAATCGCTGGTCAACTTTTAACCCTTATAACTTCCTAACAAAAAAAAATTTTGGTTCCAAAATTGTGCTGATGTAAAGTAGACATGTGGGAAATGTTATTTCTAAACTATTTTGTGTGATATATTTCTCTGTTTTAAGGGAATAAAAATTCAAAGTTTGAAAATTGCAAAATTTTAAAAATTTTCGCCATATTTGCGTTTTTTTCAAAAATAAACGCAAGTTATATCGAAGAAATTTTACCACTAACATGAAGTACAATATGTCATGAGAAAATAATCTCAGAATCGCGAAGATCCGTTGAAGCGTTCCAGAGTTATAACCTCATAAAGAGACAGTGGTCAGAATTGTAAAAATTGGCCCGGTCATTAACGTGCAAACCACCCTTGGGGGTGAAGGGGTTAAATAATACCAGTCCTACAGAACATATAATACATTACAGCACAGGTACAGATAATGACTTACTGCTGATGTTCTTTCTAATGGAATTGTTCCATCTTTTCCATCTGGCCCACACCGACATGACGACTTCTCCAGCCAGGACTCGACTGCACCCCCATTAAAAAAAAAATAAAAAAAAAACTCACCTCCCGGCTCCTGTGCTGCTCACTGTTCTCCCTCTCAGCGTCTGACAGCGGGCGCCGGCAGGTGATGTTATTGCGCCCGCTGTCATACGCTGAGAGGGGGATTATGGGAGAGAAGGAGCGCTCGCTCCTTCTCTCTCCATGCGGTCAGCTTTATCGGCTGGATGCCGATACAGCTGACCCTCCGATGATGGGTGGGGGGCCCACTGCTGGCACCGGGCCCCCCCAACGCCTGTTCAGGCCCCATAGCTTCCGGGCGGCAGAGCAGGGAGAGCGATTCTCCCTGCTCTGCCGCAGAATGTAACTGTATCGTAGCTCCGGGTGGGCCCCCTCAGAGCGCGGGCCCCGGGGCCACCGCCCCCTCTGCCCCGCGACCTATCCTTTCAAATCAGGGCCCACCACGCAGGAGCTGGGGCCCACCGTAGGTTTCTCCGGTGTCCCGGTGCCTCAGTCCGACCCTGCTTGCCAGCCTGATAATACCAGGCAACAGCAGTCTGCATATCTTGGCTGGTTAACAAAAATAGGGGATCCCCTCGAAAAAAATTTGGCGTGGGTCCCCCCTATTTTTGTTAACCAGCCAGATGAAGCAGACTGCTGAGGCCTGGTTTTTCAGGCTGGTAAGGATCCAATATCCATGGACCTTCCCAGCCTGATAATACCAGGCCACAGCAGTCTGCTTAGCTTGGCTGGTTAACAAAAATAGGGGATCCACTCGAAAAAAAAACGGCGTAGGGGTCCCCCTATTTTTGTTAACCAGCCAAGTAAAATGCAGACTGCTGCGGCCTGGTATTAAAAGACTGTCAAGGCCCATGGATTTTGGCCCTCAACAGCCTGATAATACCAGGCTACAGCAGCCCCACATTTGGTGCATCGAAAGATGTGCCAATTGTGGCACTTTACCCGGCTCTTCCCACTGCCCTGTAGCGGTGGCAAGTGGGGTAATAAGGTGTTAATGTCACCGTTGATTGCACGGTGAGAATAAACCCGGTTAATAATGGAGAGGTGTCAATAAGACACCGATCCATTATTAATCCCAAAGTTTTTAAATGTATAAAAAAAAAGACACAGCAAGAAAAAAGTATTTTAATGAAATAAAAGAGACAACACAGTTTTCATTAATTTTATTATACACTCATTCCTGCGACGCCATCGATCTCCTGTAAAAAAAGAAAAAAAACAAACCAACAGTATACCACCTGTCCGACGCAGTCCATAGTAACGACAGTCCCACGACGATCCAGCTCTGCTACATCGCAATGACAGGCAGAGCCTGTCATCTCGATGCAGCACAGCTGATTACCTGCTTCCCCGGCGGTGACGTCATCGGACTGACTGCTTTACGGCCGGGATTACCCAGCAGTCACTGCAGTTATCGCGAGAAACTGCATGTGACCGCCGGGGAAAGATGATGGCGGCCATCAAGCAGTCCATCCCGTGACCGCCGGAGATCTTCTGCCAGGTAAGTGCCGCTGACTCCTGACAGACCCGACCGACGGACAGTGACAGTGACAAATCCGATTCCGGTATCCGATAAGACGAAAATATCGGAACTAAGTATCGAAAGTCCGATAGAGCTAATATCGGCCGATACCCGATACTTGCGGTATCGTATCGCTCAACACTAATCACTAGGTACTCAAAATGCCCCTCTGGGGTATTAAATGCCGTCTTCCATTCATCCCCGTGCTTAATGCGAATAAGATTATACGCCCCCCTAAGGTCAAGCTTGGTAAACCAACTAGCACCTTTCACTCGGGAGAATAAATCAGAAAACAGGGGTAATGAATACTGATATTTAACAGTGATCTTATTAACCCCGCTCTGCCATCCGACGTACTATCCCGTCCATGAAACCCGTGACAATCTGACCATGGACGGGATAGTATGTCGAAGTGATCAGCTGCGCTCCCGGGGGGAGTGCAGCTGATCGCAGCCGGGTGTCAGCTGATTATCACAGCTGACACTCGGAACTATGTGCCAGGAGCTGTCACGGACCGCTCCCGGCACATTAACCCCTGGCACACCGCGATCAAACATGATCGCGGGGAACCGGGGGCACAGGGGAGCATCGCGCAGGGAGGGGTCTCCCTGCGTGTTCCCCTGAAGCCCTCAGATCAGCGCGATCTGACCCTATACTGTAATGTCCCACCCTGGGACAAAGTAAAAAATTTTAAAAAAATAAAAATAACAAGTGTAAAAAAAAATTCCAAAATAAAGGAAAAAAAAAATTCCCCAATAAATTCATTTCTTCCTGTAAATAAAACAAACAAAACAATAAAAGTACACATATTTGGTATCACCGCGTCCGTAACGACCCGCCCTATAAAACTGTCCCACTAGTTAACCCCTTTAGTGAACCCCTTAAAAAAACAAAGAAAAAAATCAATGCTTTATCATCATACCGCCGAACAAAAAGTGAAATAACACGCGATCAAAAAGACTGATATAAATAAACATGGTACCTCTGAAAACGTCATCTTGTCCCGCAAAAAATGAGCCACATTACAGCATCATCAGCAAAAAATAAAAAGTTATAGCTTGCAGAATAAAGCGATGCAAAAATATTAATTATTTTTTATATAAAATTGTTTTTATTGTATAAAAGCGCCAAAACATAAAAAAATGATATAAATGAGGTGTCGCTGTAATCGTACTGACCCGTAGAATAAATGTATTTATTTCCATTTTCCTATTAGGGTTAGGGTTAAGGTTAGGGTTGTGCCTAAAGTTAGGGTTAGGGTTGCGCCTTAAGTTAGGATTAGGGTTGGGATTAGGGTTAGGGGTGTGTTAGGGTTTGGTTTGTGGTTAGAGGTATGGTTAGGGTTGGGACTAGGGTTAGGGGTGTTTTGGGGTTAGGGTTGGAGTTAGAATTGGGGGTTTCCACTGTTTAGGCACATCAGGGGCTCTCCAAATGTGACATGACGTCTGATATCAATTCCAGCCAATTCTGCGTTGAAAAAGTCAAACGGTGCTCCTTCACTTCTGTGCTCTGCCATGCACCCAAACAGTAGTTTACCCCCACATATGTGGTATCAGCGTACTCATGACAAATTGCACAATAACTCTTGGGGTCCAATTTCTTCTGTTACCCTTGGGAAAATAAAAAATTCGGGGCGAAAATATTATTTTTGTAAAAAAAAATGATTTTTTTAGTTTTATGGCTGTACGTTATAAACTTCTGTGAAGGACTTGGGGGTTCATAGCGCTCAACACACATCTAGATAAGTTCTGTGTGGGGTCTATTTTCCAAAATGGGTTCACTTGTGGGGGGTTTCCACTGTTTAGGCACATCAGGGGCTCTCCAAATGCGACATGACGCCCGCAGTCCATTCCATCAGAGTCTGCAATCCAAAACATCACTACTTCCCTTCCGAGCCCCGACGTGTGCCCATACAGTAGTTTTCTCCCACATATTGGGTATCAGCGTACTCAGGACAAATTGGACAACAACTTTTGGGGTCCAATTTCTCCTGTTACCCTTGTGAAAATAAAATATTGGGGGCGAAAAAATCATTTTTGTAAAAAAATAAAATAAAAAAATTATTTTTACTGCTGTATGTTATAAACTTCTGTGAAGCACTTCGGGGTTCAAAGTGCTCACCACACATCTAGATAAGTTCCTTGGGGGGTCTATTTTCCAAAATAGGGTCACTTGTGGGGGGTTTCCACTGTTTAGGCACATCAGGGGCTCTCCAAACGCGACATGACGCCCGCAGACCATTCCATCAAAGTCTGCAATCCAAAACGTCACTACTTCCCTTCCGAGCCCTGACGTGTGCCCATACAGTAGTTTTCTCCCACATATGGGGTAGCAGTATACTCAGGACAAATTGGACAACAACTTTTGAGGTCCAATTTCTCCTGTTATCCTTGGAAAAATAAAAAGTTGGAGACTAAAATATCATGTTTGTGTAAAAAATATGATTTTTTATTTTCATGCTCGGGCGTTATAAACTTTAGTGAAACACCTGGGGGTTCAAAGTTTTCACCACACATCTAGATAAGTTCCTTGAGGGTCTAGTTTCCAAAATGGTGTCATTTGTGGGGGTTTCCACTGTTTAGTCACATCAGGAGCTCTCCAAACACGACATGGCGTCCAGCCAATTCTGTGTTGAAAAAGTCAAACGGCGCTCCTTCCCTTCAGAGCTCTGCCATGCACCCAAACAGTGGTTTACCCCCATATATGGGTTATCAGCGTACTCAGGACAAATTGCACAATAACTTTTGGGGTCTTGTTACCCTTGGGAAAATAAAAATTGGGTGAAAAGATCATTTTTGTGGAAAAAATATGATTTTTTAATTTTACGGCTCTACGTTATAAACTTGTGTGAAGCACTTGGGGGTTCAAATTGCTCACCACAGATCTAGATAAGTTCCTTAGGGGTCTAGTTTCCAAAATGTGGTCACTTGTGGGGGTTTCCACTGTTTAGGCACATCAGGGGCTCTCCAAATGCAACATGGTGTCCAATCTCAATTCCAGCCAATTTTGGTTGGAAAAAGTCAAATGGTGCTCCTTCCATTCCGAGCTCTTCCGTGCGCCCAAACAGTGGTTCCCCCCCACATATGGGTATCAGCATACTCAGGACAAATTGGACAACAACTTTTATGGTCCAATTTCACCTGTCACCCTTGGGAAAATAAAAAATTGGTGACTAAAAGATCATTTTTGTGGGAAAAAAATAGGATTTTTTATTTTCCTGCCCGAGCATTATAAACTTGTGTGAAGCACTTGGGGGTTCAAAGTGCTCACCACAGATCTAGATAAGTTCCTTAGGGGGTCTAGTTTCTAAAATGGGGTCACTTGTGGGGAGTTCCCACTGTTTAGGCACATCAGGGCTATCCAAATGCAACATGGCGTCCAATCTCAATTCCAGCCTCCTTCCACGTTGCTTCAGCTCCTGTGAAGCACCTGAAGGATTAATAAACTTCTTGAATGTGGTTTTGAGTACCTTAAGGGTACAGTTTTTAGAATGATGTCAATTTTGGGTATTTTCTGCCATATAGACCCTTCAAAGTGACTTCAAATGTGAGGTGGTTCCCAAAAAGAATGGCTTTGTAAATTTTGTTGTAAAAATGAGAAATCACTGGTCAACTTTTAACCCTTATAATTTCCTAACCAAAAAAAATTTTGGTTCTAAAATTGTGCTGATGTAAAGTAGATATGTGGGAAATGTTATTTATTAACTATTTTGTGTGACATATTTCTCTGTTTTAAGAGAATAAAAATGCAAAGTTTGAAAATTGCTAAATTTTTGACATATTTGCTTTTTTTTTTCAAAAATAAATATCGAAGAAATTTTACCACTAACGTGAAGTACAATATGTCATGAGAAAACAGGTTCAGAATCGTGAAGATCCGTTGAAGCGTTCCAGAGTTATAGACTCATAAAGAGACAGTGGTCAGAATTGTAAAAATTGGCGCGGTCATTAACGTGCAAACCACCCTTGGGGATGAAGGGGTTAAGGAGACGATAATGTCACGCTGTCTAATGATATGTATACAATGTCAGTAAACTATTAATACAGGAACAACACTCTATACAACAACTAGTATAGCAACATCAGCATGTAAGTATAGAATAGATTTACCTGACACGATATCTGCTGAACTCAGGGTTAATCTTGAGGACTTGATGAGCTGAAACAGGAAAGAGGTGGACCGGGATCTAACCTGACCCTAAACTGGGTCCTAACTAATCCCTCACCTTGAAGGTACTGATAATGGTTCAGAGGTCCAAGTCTCCAACCTAACCCTGTCTCCTATCAGACCCTGAACCCTGTAATCAGTCCTAAGAAGGATCCTGACTACCACCAAAGGGATATGGGCTGATCTCAGCTAAATACACAGATTAGACATATAAGACAGACAGGATAACACTCGCTTGCATACACACTCAAACACCAAAGGAACATAAATGGTCTGGGAAATAAACTCTAACCAAGTTGAGCTTAGAACAACTAAGAGCTCACAAATAAAGTCTATACAGATTCATTTCTATCTGTGGTCTGCATGAAGGTTTCACTGGCAACTCCCCAAGCAGACAACCAGGAATTTAAAGGAAACCAATCAACAAATAATCAATTGCAGCCGGGAGAAACTGCACCCAGTCCCAGCACCGAGCACAGACAGAATTAACTCCCTAGCTGCCAAACACAAAGAAACAGCAGATCAGCTGTGAGAAGTCAAAATGTGCAACCGCGACGATCTTCGTGGCAATGCACACATGACAGTACCCCCCCTTCTACGAGGGGCCTCCGGACCCTCAGGGCCAGGCCTGCCCGGGTGAGTTCTGTGGAAGGTCCGAACCAAACGATCTGCGTTAACATCAGACGCAGGGACCCACGTCCTCTCCTCTGGACCATACCCCTTCCAATGCACCAAGTACTGAAGGGACCGGCGATTCAGACGTGAGTCAATGATCTTTGATACTTGAAATTCCAAGTTACCATTGACCAACACAGGAGGAGGAGGTAGAGGTGACGTATGACTGGTGCCACATACCTTTTAAGTAATGACTTGTGGAACACATTATGAATTTTAAACGTAGGAGGGAGGTCCAGACGAAATGCCACAGGATTAATTATGGAACTGATCCTGTACGGCCCGATGAATCTGGGACCCAGTTTCCAGGAGGGCACCTTAAGTTTTATATTCCTGGTAGACAACCATACCAGATCGTTCACATTCAGATCTGGACCAGAAACTCTCCTCCTATCAGCCATACGTTTGTAACGGTTCCCCATCGCACTCAGATTATTCAATACACCTCTCCACACAGAAGCAAGTGACGACGAGAAACGCTCCTCCTCAGGAACCCCAGAAGGGCCCCCCCCATTGAAAGTACAAAACTGGGGATGGAAACCATATGCCCCAAAAAACGGGGACTTACCAGTGGACTCGCTCCGCCTGTTGTTAAGAGCGAACTCTGCCAGAGGCAAGAAAGAAGACCAGTCCTCTTGGTTCTCTGAAACAAAACACCGGAGATATGTCTCTAAGCTCTGATTCAGACGCTCTGTCTGACCATTGGTCTGCGGATGAAAAGCCGAGGAAAATGACAATTGCATCCCCCGACGTAAACAAAATGCCCTCCAAAATTTGGACACAAACTGAGACCCCCTATCTGACACCACATCAGAAGGCAACCCATGAAGTCTAACGATCTCCCTAATGAACACCTGCGCCAGAGTTTTAGCATTAGGGAGTGCAGGAAGAGCAACGAAATGTGCCATCTTACTGAACCTGTCAACAACCACCAGTATGACAGTATTCCCTGACGACGGAGGAAGGTCCGTAATGAAGTCCATAGATAAATGAGTCCATGGACGCTCCGGAAGTTTCAAGGGTAAAAGGGTCCCAGACGGACGGGTATGAGGGGTTTTAGAGCGAGCACACACCCCACATGACGCGACAAAAGTTATAACATCTTTATTAGCATTAGGCCACCAAAACCGGCGAGAAAGGAGATCTAAAGTAGCCTTACTCCCTGGATGTCCTGCTAGAGCAGAATTATGATGTGCCTCAATAACCTTTTGTCTCAACAGATTTGGGACAAACAGTCTCCCTGGAGGTCCTGCAGGGGCGTCCCCCTGAGCCTCTAACACCTCCTCCTCAAGCTCAGAAAATACAGCCGACACTACCACCCCCTCCTGAAGGATAGGACTCGGGTCATCCGTTTTCCCGCCCCTGGGAAACTGCGAGACAAGGCATCAGCCTTTACATTCTTAGACCCCGGGCGATAAGTGACGACAAAATTAAACCTGGTAAAAAAACAACGACCATTGAGCTTGTCTGGAATTCAGACGCTTAGCGGATTCCAAATACAACAGGTTCTTGTGATCAGTAATAACGGTAACCGGGTGGACTGCCCCCTCCAAAAAGTGACGCCATTCTTCAAAAGCTAACTTAATGGCCAAAAGTTCCCTATTGCCGATATCATAATTCCTTTCGGCGGACGACAATTTCTTAGAAAAGAAAGCGCACGGATGCCATTTACCAGGGGACGGACCCTGGGACAATATAGCACCCACCCCTACGTCAGACGCATCCACCTCCACAATGAACGGCTGAGATGCATCTGGTTGGATGAGAACGGGTGCCGAAGCAAAACATTTCTTCAAAGAGGAAAAGGCTTGGCAAGCTTTGTCCGACCATTTAGAAAAATCCGTCCCTTTTCTTGTCATGTCAGTGAGAGGTTTGACGACAGATGAGAAATTACAAATAAATTTCCGGTAGTAGTTAGCAAACCCCAAAAAACGCTGCAGAGCCTTAAGATCCCCTGGCTGATCCCATTCAAGCACTGCTCTCACCTTTTCAGGGTCCATACGGAAACCAGAGGCTGACACCAAAAAACCCAAAAACTGAAGTTCCTGTACGGCAAATACACACTTCTCCAGTTTGGCGTATAGTTTATTGTCTCGCAAGATCTGCAACACCTGTCTCACATGCTCCTGATGAGACACAAGATCTGGCGAGTAAATTAAAATGTCGTCCAAATATACAACCACAAACAGCCCCACAAGGTGACGAAAAATGTCATTAACAAAATGTTGGAATACTGCTGGTGCAGTAGTCAGACCAAAAGGCATGACAAGGTTCTCATAATGTCCCTCCGGCGTGTTAAACGCCGTTTTCCACTCATCCCCCTCTTTTATCCTAATCAGATTATACGCCCCCCTGAGATCCAATTTAGAGAACCATTTGGCGCCAACAATTTGATTGAAGAGATCAGGAATAAGAGGGAGTGGATACGGATCTCGAACAGTAATCCGATTAAGTTCGCGGAAATCCAAGCAAGGGCGTAGGCCTCCATCTTTCTTCTTCACAAAGAAGAACCCCGCGGCTACTGGGGAAGATGAAGGTCTAATATGCCCTTTGGCCAGACTTTCAGAAATATAATCTTTCATAGCCTGCCTCTCAGGACCAGAAAGATTATCCAACCTAGCTTTAGGCAACTTAGCATCAGGAAGGAGATTAATAGAGCAGTCATACACGCGATGAGGAGGCAACTCCTGACACCCCTCCTCAGAGAAAACATCCCCAAAATCCTCCAAAAAAGGAGGCAATGTACTAGGCACGACCGCACTGATGACTGTGTTCATGCAGTTGCTTTTGCAAAACTCACCCCATTGGCTTATTTCTCTGGACTGCCAATTAATCACAGGGTTATGTTTAACCAACCAAGGAAGTCCCAACACAATGGGAGTAGGTAGACCCTCCAACACATAACAAGATAATTGTTCCCTATGTATTGCCCCTACCCGAAGGTCAATGTTATGAACCTCATGAACAAAGCTACCTTGGCCGAGAGGCCTGGCGTCAATGGAGAATATAGGGATCAGTTTGACCA
Organism: Oophaga sylvatica; assembly: GCA_033576555.1. Classification (NCBI taxonomy): domain Eukaryota; kingdom Metazoa; phylum Chordata; class Amphibia; order Anura; family Dendrobatidae; genus Oophaga; species Oophaga sylvatica. Next base: position 428,753,817 of record JARQOD010000001.1, on the reverse strand, counting down.
ATACACTCAGATGCATACCTTGAGCCTGAGCAAACTGAGCGTCAACCAGATTAGCCCCGGAACCACTATCAAGAAGAACAGACAATCTCTCCACTCTCGTACCAACCACCACCTCCACTGGTACAAGGAACTGAGAAGAACTGGCGGATGAAATACATACTCCCAGATTGTCGTCCACCACACAACCTGGGATTAACAGTTTTCCGGCGACTTTTGGCTCAACAAGGCACGGGATAGACATTCTCCAACAAAATGTCCCTCTTTCCCGCAGAAAAAACATCTTCTAGTCCTGCGGCGTACCGCCAATCCCCTCCTACGAAATGATGTCCCTCCAAACTGCATAGGCTCATCCGAACAGACAAGGGGAACCTCAACATAAGGGACTTTAGTGGTAGGTGGAGAACAACAGGGAGTGGGGTTACCTCACCCCTCTCCCGAAGCCGTCTATCAGTACGGATAGCTAAGGCCATAGCAGCCTCCAGTGAATGAGGAGACTCATACTGAGCCAAAACGTCTTTTAATTTATCAGAAAGCCCATGACAAAACTGGCTCCTAAGAGCTGGGTCATTCCACTGAGTATCTGTGGCCCATCTACGAAACTCAGAAGCAAATTCCTCTGCAGGACGATCTCCCTGCTGTATCTTACGTAATTTTGTCTCAGCAAGAGAGACCCGATCTGGGTCATCATATACCAATCCCAGGGCAGTAAAAAATTGATCTACAGACAGTAGAGCCGGGGATCCCGGAGGAAGGGAAAATGCCCAGGATTGAGGGTCCCCTTGCAGAAGTGAGATAACAATTCCCACTCTCTGCTCATCACTCCCTGATGATCGAGGCCGAAGCCGAAAATACAATTTACATGCCTCCCGGAAGGTGAAAAATTTGTCTCGCCCACCAGTGAACCTGTCCGGGAGAGCTACTTTAGGTTCAACTCTGGTTTGCTCCAGGGGAGACAAAACTTTGGACTTAATGTCCGTCAGCTCCATGGATAATCCCTGCAACTGCAGAGCCAGCTGGGCTACTGGATCCATGGTAACTGGAGATAATTTTTATGGCCAGTGAAAATGTCACGCTGTCTAATGATATGTATACAATGTCAGTAAACTATTAATACAGGAACAACACTCTATACAACAACTAGTATAGCAACATCAGCATGTAAGTATAGAATAGATTTACCTGACACGATATCTGCTGAACTCAGGGTTAATCTTGAGGACTTGATGAGCTGAAACAGGAAAGAGGTGGACCGGGATCTAACCTGACCCTAAACTGGGGTCCTAACTAATCCCTCACCTTGGAGGTACTGATAATGGTTCAGAGGTCCAAGTCTCCAACCTAACCCTGTCTCCTATCAGACCCTGAACCCTGTAATCAGTCCTAAGAAGGATCCTGACTACCACCAAAGGGATATGGGCTGATCTCAGCTAAATACACAGATTAGACATATAAGACAGACAGGATAACACTCGCTTGCATACACACTCAAACACCAAAGGAACATAAATGGTCTGGGAAATAAACTCTAACCAAGTTGAGCTTAGAACAACTAAGGAGCTCACAACTAAAGTCTATACAGATTCATTTCTATCTGTGGTCTGCATGAAGGTTTCACTGGCAACTCCCCAAGCAGACAACCAGGAATTTAAAGGAAACCAATCAACAAATAATCAATTGCAGCCGGGAGAAACTGCACCCAGTCCCAGCACCGAGCACAGACAGAATTAACTCCCTAGCTGCCAAACACAAAGAAACAGCAGATCAGCTGTGAGAAGTCAAAATGTGCAACCGCGACGATCTTCGTGGCAATGCACACATGACAGATAGTCAATACATGGTCTCAATGAACCATCCTTTTTGGCCACAAAGAAAAAGCCGGCACCCAAGGGTGAAGAGGACAGTCTAATATGACCATTCTCCAATGACTCCTTGATATAAGATCGCATAGCATCATGCTCAGGTACAGACAAATTGAAGAGCCGACCCTTGGGAAATTTACAACCGGGCACCAACTCAATTGCGCAATCATATCTCCTATGAGGAGGCAAGGAGGCAGACTTACTTTCACTAAACACATCAGAATAATCAGCCAAATAGCCAGGGATCTCCTGAGGCTGGGGAGAGGTAGAAAACACAGGAGTGTCACCATGAACACACTGACAACCCCAACTAGCCACAGACACAGATTTCCAATCCAAAACAGGATTATGGGTCTGCAACCAAGGAAAACCCAGTACAATAATGTCATGCAAATTATGCAACACTAAAAATGTACAATTCTCTTGGTGGTAAAAAGGGATACCCGCATTATCACCTGGGTCCAAAACTCGGGTTTATGCTCCGACAAAGGGGTTGAATCAATGCCCAGCAAAGGAATAGGAGTCCGCAGGGGTACCATGGGAAAACCACAACGTTTGGCAAAATCATAATCCATTAGGTTCAGGGCTGCTCCTGAATCCACAAAAGCCTGAGCAGAAAATGTGGACAAGGAGCAGATCAAGGTAACAGTCAATAGAAATTTAGACTGTACATTGCCCAAAACAAATGAGCGTGAAAAACGTCTTCCCCACTTAGTGCAGACGGAAATAGCATGAGAAGCGTCTCCACAATAAAAACACAACTTATTACGCTTCCGAAATTCTCGACGCTGAGCCCCAGAAACAACCCCATCACACTGCATGGGCTCAGGGGCCCGTTCGAAAGGCAACACAACCTCCCGCATAGCTTTACGTTCACGCAAGCGTCGGTCAATTTGAATAGCCAATGACATAGAATCGTTGAGCCCCGTGGGGACAGGAAATCCCACCATAACATCTTTTACGGTCTCTGCCAGCCCTTTCCGAAAAAGAGCCGCGAGTGCATCATCGTTCCATTTAGTAAGAACTGCACATTTTCGGAATTTTTGAGAATATAACTGCTGTTTCCTGACCCTGGTTCAATGACAATAATGTTTTCTCAGCTTGATCAATCACATTAGGTTCATCATACAATAAGCCCAGAGCCTGAAAAAACACATCAACATTAGCCAAAACAGGATCCCCAGGTGTCAGTGAAAACGCCCAAATCCTGAGGGTCATCGCGCAACAGTGAGATGACAATTTTAACCTGCTGTACCGAGTTCCCTGAGGAATTAGGCTTCAACCCAAAAAACAAATTACAATTGTTCTTAAAGTTCATTCAAGAATTTAGACCGATCGCCAAAAAATAAATCAGGAATAGAGATCTTAGGTTCTGCAGCATACGACTGAGTGAGATAGACAGAAATACTCCGAACTTCAGCAGCAAGCTGCTCAACACAATCGGACAAATGCTTAATTTCCATTGAAGAAAAAGTCCTCCTGTGGCCCCCAAAAATAAATAAAAAATTCTGACAACTTTTTTTTTGCTATTCTTTCCTTCCTTTGAGTACCCTAGGATTACGTCAAGCCGGTGATTCTGTAATGATTTTGGTAGCCGAGAAGGACAGGAGCAAAAACAGCCAAGGCAGCAGAACACCCAGAGAGGTTGGGAACTAATGGGTTGCAGACCCCAGGGCCGGCTCCAGGTTTTTATGGGCCCCGGGCGAAAGAGCCTCAGTGGGCCCCTTTAACACAGACCACGATTCATGATGCACAGATACTGCAGAGAAATATAGGTATAGCACAACGCCAAACACTTCACTTCTTCCATTACATGAGTGATATCTATTGTAAATTGTACAATAGCTCAAAAACCGCCAAATCCAAGTACAGACTGGACAGTACAGTCCTCCATACAATATTATGGGCACCACAGTCTCCCCCTCATCACCCACCCCCATATAATGCTCCATACAGGATACTGGACCTAAAATAATGCTCCATACAGGATACTGGTCCCAATATAATGCTCCATACAGGATACTGGTCCCCATATAATGCTCCATACAGGATACTGGTCCCCATATAATGCTCCATACAGAATATGGAGCTCTCCTCTGTGCTGTGCTGCGTTCTGCACTGTTACGGCTCAGGAAAGGGCGCTGTGGAAAGACTCCCCCTGCCCATTATCATCATCTTCTCCCCATCATCATCAATGCCTCCCCATTATCAGCAATGCCTGCCCATCATCATCTTCTCCCCATCATCAATGCCTGCCCATTATCAGCAATGCCTGCCCATTATCATCATCTTCTCCCCATCATCAATGCCTCCCCATTATCATCAATGCCTGCCCATTATCATCATCTTCTCCCCATCATCATCATCAATGCCTGCCCATTATCATCATCTTCTCCCCATCATCATCATCATTATTGCCTCCCCATTATCAGCAATGCCTGCCCATCATCATCTTCTCCCCATTATCATCAATGCCTGCCCATTATCATCATCTTCTCCCCATCATCATCATCATCAATGCCTCCCCATTATCAGCAATGCCTGCCCATCATCACACACAGACAGCACACAAGCACTCTCTCACATACATACACACACACACACACACACACACACACATACATACACACTAGTGTTGAGCATTCCGATACCGCAAGTATCGGGTATCGGCCGATATTCGCGTTATCGGAATTCCGATACTTAATTCCGATACTTTTTCAATATCGTATACCGGAATCGGAAGTTCCCATAATTCTTTGAGAGGCAATGTGATGTTAGTCAGCCAATGAGGAATCTTATGAAGTGTGGGCACATCCTGTAATGCTGCGGTCATCTTAACTAATGGCATGGCTGTGATTGGCTGCTGAAATGATGTCAGAATGCACTATAAAAGGCGCCGCAGCCATTTTAGCGTCACTGTGCTGTGAACTGAGTTAGGGACAGAACGCTACTCTGCTGACTCTGAGGGACAGTTAGATATAGCGATTTTGTGTACTACTGTGCTTTAGGCAGGCTAGTTTACCAACCGCTGTGTAAAGCTTCATTTTGCCAGTGTTGTTTTAACAGCTCTGTGCAAGGTGTGTGTGTGACAGTGCAGGTGACGCTGTAGTTTGCTCTGCATCCACCGCTGTTTGTAGGCATCTGCACGTGTCACTGACTCTTTTTTTTTTTTATTTTATTTTGTGGAATTGGTGCAGCTCCATTATATTAGAAAAAAATCAAATCTATTAGTGTGACGTGCTTCCATCCGTATACAATACATTGGTTGCAAACACTATAGAAGTACAGAAAGGAGCCTTTCACAGCTACTGAACAGTTGTCTGCAGGGTTTACTGTAGTCTGTGAGCTTTTAATTTTGTGAGTGCAGATTACGCTCCAGTTAGTTCTTCAACCACTGCCGGTTGTAGTCTGCTGAGCGTGTGTCACTGCCTCATCCTTTACATTTTTCTCTAATTGGTGCTGCTCCATTTTAGTGGAAAAAAATCTAATCTATTAGTGTGACGCGCTTCCATCCGTATACAATACATTGGTTGCAAACACTATAGAAGTACACAAAGGGGCCTTTAACAGCTACTGAACAGTTGTGTTTCAGTGTTCACTGTAGTCTGTGAGCTTTTCATTTTGTGAGTGCAGATTACGCTCCAGTTTGTTCTTCAACCACTGCCGGTTGTAGTCTGCTGAGCGTGTGTCACTGCCTCATCCTTCACATTTTTCTCTAATTGGTGCTGCTCCATTTTAGTGGAAAAAAATCTAATCTATTAGTGTGACGCGCTTCCATCCGTATACAATACATTGGTTGCAAACACTATAGAAGTACACAAAGGGGCCTTTAACAGATACTGAACAGTTGTGTTTCAGTGTTCACTGTAGTCTGTGAGCTTTTCATTTTGTGAGTGCAGATTACGCTCCAGTTTGTTCTTCAACCACTGCCGGTTGTAGTCTGCTGAGCGTGTGTCACTGCCTCATCCTTCACATTTTTCTCTAATTGGTGCTGCTCCATTTTAGTGGAAAAAAATCTAATCTATTAGTGTGACGCGCTTCCATCCGTATACAATACATTGGTTGCAAACACTATAGAAGTACACAAAGGGGCCTTTAACAGCTACTGAACAGTTGTGTTTCAGTGTTCACTGTAGTCTGTGAGCTTTTCATTTTGTGAGTGCAGATTACGCTCCAGTTTGTTCTTCAACCACTGCCGGTTGTAGTCTGCTGAGCGTGTGTCACTGCCTCATCCTTCACATTTTTCTCTAATTGGTGCTGCTCCATTTTAGTGGAAAAAAATCTAATCTATTAGTGTGACGCGCTTCCATCCGTATACAATACATTGGTTGCAAACACTATAGAAGTACACAAAGGGGCCTTTAACAGCTACTGAACAGTTGTGTTTCAGTGTTCACTGTAGTCTGTGAGCTTTTCATTTTGTGAGTGCAGATTACGCTCCAGTTTGTTCTTCAACCACTGCCGGTTGTAGTCTGCTGAGCGTGTGTCACTGCCTCATCCTTCACATTTTTCTCTAATTGGTGCTGCTCCATTTTAGTGGAAAAAAATCTAATCTATTAGTGTGACGCGCTTCCATCCGTATACAATACATTGGTTGCAAACACTATAGAAGTACACAAAGGGGCCTTTAACAGCTACTGAACAGTTGTGTTTCAGTGTTCACTGTAGTCTGTGAGCTTTTCATTTTGTGAGTGCAGATTACGCTCCAGTTTGTTCTTCAACCACTGCCGGTTGTAGTCTGCTGAGCGTGTGTCACTGCCTCATCCTTCACATTTTTCTCTAATTGGTGCTGCTCCATTTTAGTGGAAAAAAATCTAATCTATTAGTGTGACGCGCTTCCATCCGTATACAATACATTGGTTGCAAACACTATAGAAGTACACAAAGGGGCCTTTAACAGCTACTGAACAGTTGTCTGCAGGGTTCACTGTAGTCTGTGAGGAATAACCACACTTAGGCCTTATAACTTTTCTGACTTTCTTTATCAATCTACCACGATGAAGAAGTCAGTGAGTAAGGCACGTGGTCGTGGTCGAGGCCGTGGATTTGCAGCAGGGAGAGGACGTGGGGATTCTGTGGCTGCTGCCGCACCCAGTGACACAGCATCCACCAGTTTTCCCCGTGAGCGTTCCTTTATGCGCACTTTTGTAGGAGCTCAGCGTACCCCCCTGCTGCGTGAAGAACAAATTGAAGCCGTTGTTGGTTGGATGGCAGCCAATGCATCGACTTCAATAGCTTCCACCTCCTCTCAGGACCACAGCACTGTTGAACAACCATCAGTCTCTTCACCGCCTGCCAAATTGCCCAGGCAGTCAGAGAGCTCTGTACAGGAGCCAGCTGAGTCTCTGCTTCTGTTCTCAGAATCTGTTGGCTTGCAAACAGGGGCCCAGCCAAGCAGCATTCTGGAATGTGAAGAAGAGGCAGTATGCAGTGATGCGCAACAGCTGTGTCTCTCTGAATCTGAAGAGGCGGGTGAGCCAGTGCCGATGGTCAGCACACCGCAGAACGAATCTGATGATGATGAGACTCAGTTGCCAGTTTCTGTTGAGCATGGTGCTGGCCAGACCACCCAACAACAGCAGGTGTTGGAAGAGGGTAGTGGTGGAGATGATGAGGTCCAAGACCCAACATGGCGTGAGGAACAGGAAGGTGGTGGGAGCAGCTCTGAGGAAGAGATTGCCCCAACGGTCCAAACAGTAGGGAGAGGTAGGCTGCAGACTCGCTTGCCTGTAGCCTCCAGTTTGGCACCCGTTCGGAGCAGTTCTCTTACAACAGCCAAACCGGGCGCTCCCAGGACTTGCTCTGCGTGGTCCTTTTTTGATACAGTTGCAGATGATATTTGCTATGTCAAATGCAAGCTGTGTAATCAAAAAATTAAAAGAGGTAAAAGTGTCAGTAACCTTAATACAACAAATATGTGGAAACATGTGCGGTCAAAGCACTTTGTTGAGTTACAAAGACACACTGGAGATGTAGGCCAACCTACAGCAGCACCTACATCTTCAGCTCGTGTTGGAGCCTCTTCCTTCAGTTCACACACAGCTGGTTCGGCTTCCTCAAAGGATCGCCATGGAAGAACCTCTGTCACTGTTGTCCAGAGACACAGTGTTATTCCACCCACAGCTGCAAGTTCCCTGTCATCCTCACACACCCAGGCCACAAAACAGCCATCGGTAGCACAGGCATGGGATAAAAGACGGCCATACTCGGCAAACCATCCACGAGCACAGGCTCTGAATGCTGGCATTGCAAAACTCCTGTCCCTTGAAATGCTGTCATTCAGACTGGTGGAGACTGACAGTTTCCGTGAATTAATGGCATTGGCAGTCCCACAATACAATGTGCCCAGCCGATTTTATTTCAGCAGGCAAGCCGTCCCTGGTCTGCAAAAGCATGTTGAGGCAAAAATTAAACATGCGCTACTAAACGCCGTCAGTAGCAAGGTCCACCTGACCACCGATGCGTGGACCAGTACCCATGGCCAGGGACGATACCTTTCACTCACTGCCCATTGGGTGAATGTTGTGGAGCCGGGTACAGATCTTGCGAGTGGCGCTGTACGTGTTCTGCCAACTCCAAGGATTGCCGGAATCAAGTCTGTCCACATTGACTCCTCCTCCTACTCCAGTTCCTCAGAATCATCGCTGCAGGAGCCGTCACGGTCTACCTCCACATGGACCCGTGGACGCTTACCTGATGAAACCGATATGAGCACAGCCGTGGCCAAACGGCAACAGGCCGTTCTGAAATTAATTCCCATGGGGAATCGAAGCCACACAGCGCAGGAGCTCTGGAATGCCATCAAGCAGGAGAGTGACGTGTGGTTTTTGCCAGCGAATCTCCAGCCAGGCTTGGTAGTGTGTGACAATGGCCGAAATCTGGTGGCAGCTCTGGGCCTTGGCAAACTCACTCACATACCATGTCTGGCACATGTGCTCAACTTGGTCGTGCAGAGTTTTTTGAGGGACTATCCGGATCTTGATGCACTGCTGCACAAGGTCCGCCTAGAGTGCGCTCACTTGCGACGTTCCAGCATGGCCAGATCGCGCATTGCAGCTCTGCAACGCAGATTGCGCCTTCCTGAACATCGCATCATATGTGACGTATCCACCAGGTGGAATTCAACGTTACATATGTTGGAGCGGTTGTGTGAGCAGCAGCCAGCAGTTATGGAGTATCAGCTGCATCAGGCGCAATCAACACGCAATTTGCGCCGTCCACACTTCACCATTAATGAGTGGGCCACTATGAAGGACATGTGCCACGTTTTGCGTGCGTTTGATGAGTCAACGCGGATGGCGAGTGCAGATGATGCACTAGTCAGCCTGACTGTCCCCCTTATCTGCCTGCTTCAAAAAACACTGCAAGCAATAAGGGATGAGGTTTTGGAAGAGGTGGAGGATGAGGAGTCACAAATTCCATCACCTTCTGGAAAGTCAGTGCAACGTGGTTCCTCACAAAGGGCTGGGCAGGGCTCACTTTGTGAGGAGGATGAGGAGGAGGAGTCAATGGAGGAGGAAGACATCGCTCCAGAGGGAGGTACACAACGCTCTAGTCAGTATGTAGAGCGAGGGTGGGGTGATGCAGAGCAGGCAGAGATAACGCCTCTTGCAGAGGACAGCGTTTCTTTGCCAGTTGGGAGTCTGCAGCACATGGTTGATTTCATGCTGCAGTGCCTAAGAAACGACCGCCGCATTGCCCACATTCTGATTATTGGGTGTACACCCTCCTAGACCCTCGCTACCGGGACAACGTCAAAAGCCTCATCACACCGTTGAACCGGGAGCGTAAAATGCGGGAGTACCAAGACACACTGGTGCAATCCCTAATGTTCTACCTTACTGCCGAGAGCACTGCTGCTGCTACTGCTTTACAAAGCAGCTCTGTGCGTCGAGGCAGTGTAGAGAGCTCTGCAACAAGAGGGAGCACACGCAGTGCCTCTGCACAGGGAAAGACCAGTATGTTAAAAATGTGGCAAAGTTTTGTGGCAGCGCCACAAATGTCTACACCATCCGAGAGGGCTCCAGTCAGCGGGAGGCAACGTATCCGTCAGATGGTGACAGACTACTTGGCATTGCCTCTCAGTGTACTCCCAGATGGCTCTTCCCCATTCAAGTTTTGGGTCTCTAAGCTGGATACATGGCCAGAGCTTAGCCAGTATGCATTGGAGGTGCTGGCTTGCCCTGCTGCCAGTGTATTATCGGAGCGCGTCTTTAGTGCTGCAGGTGGTGTACTAACAGACCGTCGCATGCGACTATCCTCCGATAATGTAGACCGGCTTACTTTTCTGAAAATGAACAAGGCATGGATCTCGCCAGAATTTGTCTGTCCGTTTTCAGATTAAATAACTGGTTCACAACGTTATCCATGTCTCCTGTTATGTTCATCTTTCTACCACCTGAACTCTACTCCCTGGGCTCCAACACTGCCAGTTGCTGCTCAGAAGTGTCGTGTCCACAGAACAAAACACAAGCTCTACTGTTAGTGGGGTTCAGTAACGCCAGCTGTTCCCCTGCTGTGTGAACGGCAAGAAGTCTCCTGTTCCCGACACATGGACAGAAAACCACATGACCAACATGCTCCAAATAGGGAAGAGCCGTCACCCTGCTTGTTATGCTGAAAACATGAAATTGTGAAGTTTTGCAGGCCTAGAATGATAAATTTTTATGACAAATATGGACAAATAATAATTTGTCATCACAGCGCATATCTGCACATGTCTATTAGAAATGGTAACAAAAAATAAAACATAGTCTACTCTTCACATTTTGAAATTAATGCATAAAAGTACATTTCATACTTATGAATTAATGCTTTTTAAGGAACTTTATCTGTACCTGTAAGATAATGCAGTCAATGGATGTACGAATCATTAAATCCTCATCATCATCATCACGAGTTTTATTTATGACAGACATTATAAAATACACATACTGATGCCAACTGTAACTTCAAACACCATATATGAAATGGCCAGCATGTAAACATGGTAATAATGTCCAATAATAAATTATTACATCTAGAAAGTGCATCATGCATACTGACAATAGGTAGTTATACCTGCAAGTGCTGTTGAAACAACCACAAGAGATATAAATTAATACTGGTATATAGGTATCACAGTGCATAGTTACTCATGGACAATGTTGATGTAATACTGTATGTCAATTAAGTCAGCGTCAACCATTAGGCTTGTTAGTGTTGTACATTGTTAAAGAGGGAACGTAATTTTTTTGTTTGTCATAGGTGGAGTATTACACATTTAATTATTACTGCTGTATTTTTTTTTTTTGCGTCCCTAGTGCGCAATAACGCAGCCTAACCTCACATTTGATAGTCAGCTAATTGCCACACGCTACCCTACCCTACGCGTGACAGTAGGAAGGTAGTGTTGACGGATAAAGCTTTGCGCAACCAGACATTCTTTTACCCTCTTCAACACTCTACAAGCAAAAAATGCATGATTTCAGACGCAGACTTTATTGACGTACAGTTAAACATCGGCATTACCCATCAGAGGCTGTCCACTGTCTGATACAGACATAGAATATACCTTTGCTATCCGTAGCCTTTGTTTCACCTACACTTGCAGGCACACACTTAAATTGTGACAAACAATGCCTAATGTTTTTTTAAATGGTTATTTTTTATCGTACATTATTGTGTCATCAATCACATTGATGAGTCCATGCTGGACATGTCATACATGCTATAGAAAGTTACGATGTTATGAACTTAAATAATTGAAATGTCAGTGACTGTCACATAAAATTTGCGATGATGATGATGAGTGACTATTACAAAATCCATTGTCTTCACTATGTTATGGTTTAACATAGCGTTCCTTAAGCATTATTCATAAAAAAAAAATGGACTTTTATTCTTAAATTTACAACACTATATTTTGTTACCAATTTTTGGGGTGTTGTGTTGTTCCATTTATTTTTGGCATGTGCATATATGCGTTTATATTTGTATTTTCTTTATTTTTCCTTCTTGAAATTAGAAAACATGTGTATCTTTGTACCGTGTTAGCCAGTAGATAGAAAAATATTTAGACTTCAGAGTCAGCAGTGGTTGATACCTTGTAATGGATAACTGAAAAGATGGAAACAAATTGCAAGCTTTCAAGGCTACTCACGTCTCTTCATCAGGCAAAGAGTAAATAAAAAAATTAAGCATCACATATTTCTATACACAACAGGACACAGGAATAGTGCAATAGGTAAGACAAGTAAGTGACGTGTATCAGAACTGTCATTATCTCACAGGGATGAACATAAATATTGGAACAGTTCCTAGATAAGGATAGAAAGTTTGATTGCCCTCTCATTGGCGTCTTTTTTTTGGGTTTTCATGACCCTGGAAGGGCATAGACGCAGATTCCTTAATTGATATAGAATGACATAAATCCATGTGATCTATTCATTCCATCACTAACAGTGTCAAAGGTCATGATGAGCTTATATTCTGAAACCTTTGTACGTTTCTCATATTTGAAGTTATATTTTAATATCAGTAATTCCATATCCATCATGCTATGACCGGGCATACAAAAGTCTTTTGCCACAGGTAAATTCATTAATTTATCTGTGATTGTGTGGCGCTGATAATTCATCCTTGTTCTCCTTTTTGTTGCCGGTCTCCCCTCACTTGTCCCTCCCTCACTTGTCTTAGCTATTCCTGTGTCCTGTTGTGTGTAGAAATATGTGATTCTTCATTTTTGGCTTTACTCTTAGCCTGATGAAGACACCTGAGTAGTCTCGAAAGCTTTGAATTTGTTACCATATTTTCAGTTAGCCTTTAAACGTTATCAACCACAGAGGACTGTCAAGTATAAATATTTTTCTATTCTTGTAATTGAAATTCATCATTTTATTGTCGTAGTAAAACTTCATTTATTCTTGTTTGAAGTACATACATTTGCAATGGCCACGTAACAAGGCAATAACTCAATATTTTATGCCTACACCCTCCTTGACCCTGGGCTTCAACAGCGCCAGTTGCTGCTCAGAAGTGTTAGATGCACAGATGAAAACAATCGCTGATGTGTTTCTGGGGTTCAGTAACGCCTGCTGTTCCCCTGCTGTGTGTCTGGCAAAAAGTCCTGCTGCCTCCATCATGTTCTCTTCTCATCCCTGGGCTACAACACCGCCAGTTGTAGCTCGGAAGTGCTGTTAGCACAGTCTACACTTGCTCCTGTGTTACTGGGGTTCAGTAATGTCAGCTGTTCCCCTGCTGTGTGAACGGCAAACAGTCCTGCTGCCTCCACCATGTTCTGTTCTCATCCCTGGGTTACAACACCGCCAGTTGTTTCTCGGAAGTGCTGTTAGCACAGTTAACACTTGCTCCCGTGTTACTGGGGTTCAGTAATGTCAGCTGTTCCCCTGCTGTGTGAACGGCAAAAAGTCCTGCTGCCTCCACCCTGTTCTCTTCTCATCCCTGGGCTACAACACCGCCAGTTGTAGCTCGGAAGTGCTGTTAGCACAGTCTACACTTGCTCCTGTGTTACTGGGGTTCAGTAATGTCAGCTGTTCCCCTGCTGTGTGAACGGCAAACAGTCCTGCTGCCTCCACCATGTTCTGTTCTCATCCCTGGGTTACAACACCGCCAGTTGTTTCTCGGAAGTGCTGTTAGCACAGTCTACACTTGCTCCTGTGTTACTGGGGTTCAGTAATGTCAGCTGTTCCCCTGCTGTGTGAACGGCAAAAAGTCCTGCTGCCTCCACCATGTTCTTTTCTCATCCCTGGGTTACAACACCGCCAGTTGTTTCTCGGAAGTGCTGTTAGCACAGTTAACACTTGCTCCTGTGTTACTGGGGTTCAGTAATGTCAGCTGTTCCCCTGCTGTGTGAACGACAAACAGTCCTGCTGCCTCCACCATGTTCTGTTCTCATCCCTGGGTTACAACACCGCCAGTTGTTTCTCGGAAGTGCTGTTAGCACAGTCTACACTTGCTCCTGTGTTACTGGGGTTCAGTAATGTCAGCTGTTCCCCTGCTGTGTGAACGGCAAAAAGTCCTGCTGCCTCCACCATGTTCTTTTCTCATCCATGGGTTACAACACCGCCAGTTGTTTCTCGGAAGTGCTGTTAGCACAGTTAACACTTGCTCCTGTGTTACTGGGGTTCAGTAATGTCAGCTGTTCCCCTGCTGTGTGAACGGCAAACAGTCCTGCTGCCTCCACCATGTTCTGTTCTCATCCCTGGGTTACAACACCGCCAGTTGTTTCTCGGAAGTGCTGTTAGCACAGTCTACACTTGCTCCTGTGTTACTGGGGTTCAGTAATGTCAGCTGTTCCCCTGCTGTGTGAACGGCAAAAAGTCCTGCTGCCTCCACCATGTTCTCTTCTCATCCCTGGGTTACAACACCGCCAGTTGTTTCTCGGAAGTGCTGTTAGCACAGTTAACACTTGCTCCTGTGTTACTGGGGTTCAGTAATGTCAGCTGTTCCCCTGCTGTGTGAACGGCAAAAAGTCCTGCTGCCTCCACCATGTTCTTTTCTCATCCCTGGGTTACAACACCGCCAGTTGTTTCTCGGAAGTGCTGTTAGCACAGTTAACACTTGCTCCTGTGTTACTGGGGTTCAGTAATGTCAGCTGTTCCCCTGCTGTGTGAACGGCAAAAAGTCCTGCTGCCTCCACCATGTTCTCTTCTCATCCCTGGGTTACAACACCGCCAGTTGTTTCTCGGAAGTGCTGTTAGCACAGTTAACACTTGCTCCTGTGTTACTGGGGTTCAGTAATGTCAGCTGTTCCCCTGCTGTGTGAACGGCAAAAAGTCCTGCTGCCTCCACCATGTTCTTTTCTCATCCCTGGGTTACAACACCGCCAGTTGTTTCTCGGAAGTGCTGTTAGCACAGTTAACACTTGCTCCTGTGTTACTGGGGTTCAGTAATGTCAGCTGTTCCCCTGCTGTGTGAACGGCAAAAAGTCCTGCTGCCTCCACCATGTTCTCTTCTCATCCCTGGTTACAACACCGCCATTTGTTTCTCGGAAGTGCTGTTAGCACAGTTAACACTTGCTCCTGTGTTACTGGGGTTCAGTAATGTCAGCTGTTCCCCTGCTGTGTGAACGGCAAAAAGTCCTGCTGCCTCCACCATGTTCTTTCTCATCCCTGGGTTACAACACCGCCAGTTGTTTCTCGGAAGTGCTGTTAGCACAGTTAACACTTGCTCCTGTGTTACTGGGGTTCAGTAATGTCAGCTGTTCCCCTGCTGTGTGAACGGCAAAAAGTCCTGCTGCCTCCACCATGTTCTTTCTCATCCCTGGGTTTACAACACCGCCAGTTGTTTCTCGGAAGTGCTGTTAGCACAGTTAACACTTGCTCCGTGTTACTGGGGTTCAGTAATGTCAGCTGTTCCCCTGCTGTGTGAACGGCAAAAAGTCCTGCTGCCTCCACCATGTTCTCTTCTCATCCCTGGGTTACAACACCGCCAGTTGTTTCTCGGAAGTGCTGTTAGCACAGTTAACACTTGCTCCTGTGTTACTGGGGTTCAGTAATGTCAGCTGTTCCCCTGCTGTGTGAACGGCAAAAGTCCTGCTGCCTCCACCATGTTCTCTTCTCATCCCTGGGTTACAACACCGCCAGTTGTTTCTCGGAAGTGCTGTTAGCACAGTTAACACTTGCTCCTGTTTACTGGGGTTCAGTAATGTCAGCTGTTCCCCTGCTGTGTGAACGGCAAAAGTCCTGCTGCCTCCACCATGTTCTCTTCTCATCCCTGGGTTACAACACCGCCAGTTGTTTCTCGGAAGTGCTGTTAGCACAGTTAACACTTGCTCCTGTGTTACTGGGTTCAGTAATGTCAGCTGTTCCCCTGCTGTGTGAACGCAAAAAGTCCTGCTGCCTCCACCATGTTCTTTCTCATCCCTGGGTTACAACACCGCCAGTTTTTCTCGGAAGTGCTGTTAGCACAGTTAACACTTGCTCCTGTGTTACTGGGGTTCAGTAATGTCAGCTGTTCCCCTGCTGTGTGAACGGCAAAAGTCCTGCTGCCTCCACCATGTTCTCTTCTCATCCCTGGGTTACAACACCGCCAGTTGTTTCTCGGAAGTGCTGTTAGCACAGTTAACACTTGCTCCTGTGTTACTGGGGTTCAGTAATGTCAGCTGTTCCCCTGCTGGTGAACGGCAAAAAGTCCTGCTGCCTCCACCATGTTCTTTCTCATCCCTGGGTTACAACACCGCCAGTTGTTTCTCGGAAGTGCTGTTAGCACAGTTAACACTTGCTCCTGTGTTACTGGGGTTCAGTAATGTCAGCTGTTCCCCTGCTGTGTGAACGGCAAAAAGTCCTGCTGCCTCCACCATGTTCTTTCTCATCCCTGGGTTACAACACCGCCAGTTGTTTCTCGGAAGTGCTGTTAGCACAGTTAACACTTGCTCCTGTGTTACTGGGTTCAGTAATGTCAGCTGTTCCCCTGCTGTGTGAACGGCAAAAGTCCTGCTGCCTCCACCATGTTCTTTCTCATCCCTGGTTACAACACCGCCAGTTGTTTCTCGGAAGTGCTGTTAGCACAGTCTACACTTGCTCCTGTGTTACTGGGGTTCAGTAATGTCAGCTGTTCCCCTGCTGTGTGAACGGCAAAAAGTCCTGCTGCCTCCACCATGTTCTTTCTCATCCCTGGGTTACAACACCGCCAGTTGTTTCTCGGAAGTGCTGTTAGCACAGTCTACACTTGCTCCTGTGTTACTGGGTTCAGTAATGTCAGCTGTTCCCCTGCTGTGTGAACGGCAAACAGTCCTGCTGCCTCCACCATGTTCTCTTCTCATCCCTGGGTTACAACACCGCCAGTTGTTTCTCGGAAGTGCTGTTAGCACAGTTAACACTTGCTCCTGTGTTACTGGGGTTCAGTAATGTCAGCTGTTCCCCTGCTGTGTGAACGGCAAAAAGTCCTGCTGCCTCCACCATGTTCTCTTCTCATCCCTGGGTTACAACACCGCCAGTTGTTTCTCGGAAGTGCTGTTAGCACAGTTAACACTTGCTCCTGTGTTACTGGGGTTCAGTAATGTCAGCTGTTCCCCTGCTGTGTGAACGGCAAAAAGTCCTGCTGCCTCCACCATGTTCTCTTCTCATCCCTGGGTTACAACACCGCCAGTTGTTTCTCGGAAGTGCTGTTAGCACAGTTACACTTGCTCCTGTGTTACTGGGGTTCAGTAATGTCAGCTGTTCCCCTGCTGTGTGAACGGCAAAAAGTCCTGCTGCCTCCACCATGTTCTTTCTCATCCCTGGGTTACAACACCGCCAGTTGTTTCTCGGAAGTGCTGTTAGCACAGTCTACACTTGCTCCTGTGTTACTGGGTTCAGTAATGTCAGCTGTTCCCCTGCTGTGTGAACGGCAAAAAGTCCTGCTGCCTCCACCATGTTCTTTCTCATCCCTGGTTACAACACCGCCAGTTGTTTCTCGGAAGTGCTGTTAGCACAGTCTACACTTGCTCCTGTGTTACTGGGGTTCAGTAATGTCAGCTGTTCCCCTGCTGTGTGAACGGCAAACAGTCCTGCTGCCTCCACCATGTTCTGTTCTCATTCCTGGGTTACAACACCGCCAGTTGTTTCTCGGAAGTGCTGTTAGCACAGTCTACACTTGCTCCTGTGTTACTGGGGTTCAGTAATGTCAGCTGTTCCCCTGCTGTGTGAACGGCAAACAGTCCTGCTGCCTCAACTTTAATTTCCATGGGTACCTTCTGCTACCCATCCGGGTTCCAGTACCGTCAGCTGGTTCTCCGCAGTGCCTTTGGCCTAGGTGCCTCCATGTCGGTATCCGAGTTCCAGCAACGTCTGCTGGTCCTTGGTAGTGCTTTGGAGCACAGGTACCTCCTGCTTAGTAACCGTGTCCCAGTAACGTCAGCTGGTCCTCGGTTGTGCCATTGGCTCTTTTCCTTCTGCTGACCCTCCGTGTTCCAGCACAGTCAGCTGGTCCTCGTCACTTGCATTGGCTCTTGTACCTTCTTCTACCCGTCCGGGTTCCAGTACAGTCAGCTGGTTCTCCGCAGTGCCTTTGGCCTAGGTGCCTCCATGTCGGTATCCGAGTTCCAGCAACGTCTGCTGGTCCTTGGTAGTGCTTTGGAGCACAGGTACCTCCTGCTTAGTAACCGTGTCCCAGTAACGTCAGCTGGTCCTCGGTTGTGCCATTGGCTCTTTTCCTTCTGCTGACCCTCCGTGTTCCAGCACAGTCAGCTGGTCCTCGTCACTTGCATTGGCTCTTGTACCTTCTTCTACCCGTCCGGGTTCCAGTATAGTGAGCTGGTTCTCCGCAGTGCCTTTGGCCTAGGTGCCTCCATGTCGGTATCCGAGTTCCAGCAACGTCTGCTGGTCCTTGGTAGTGCTTTGGAGCACAGGTACCTCCTGCTTAGTAACCGTGTCCCAGTAACGTCAGCTGGTCCTCGGTTGTGCCATTGGCTCTTTTCCTTCTGCTGACCCTCCGGGTTCCAGCACAGTCAGCTGGTCCTCGTTACTTCCATTGGCTTTTGTACCATCACCAACAGGACAAAGAAGGTTAAGACAAACTACAAGCTACAGAACAAGAGACAGAAGAACAATAAGCAGAAGATCAAAAAGCAGAAGAACATGAAGTATAAGACCAAAATGAAGAGCAAAATATATGCTCTAAATTCTAAGCAGAAGAAGACTAAGCAGTGTATGGGGGTGAGTCTGTTCCTCCTCGTGGTGCCCCTGGAAAATGCCTGATGCTGCTGCAGGCTAAACTGAACGCGGACAAATACTGTTGTAATTAAAATCTTTCGTGACAGCAAGAACGGAAGGATGAAAATTCAGAGTTTTACAGATTACAAGTACAGGAATGTCTGTCACAAATAAGAATATGATGAAAAGGATGAATAGGAAGAAGATGAAGAAGTAGAATATGAAGAATAATAACTGTTTAATAAGAACAATATAAGTAATGTTAACAAAAAGATGAATAGCAAGAAGTTTT
This sequence comes from Oophaga sylvatica, assembly GCA_033576555.1. Taxonomy (NCBI): domain Eukaryota; kingdom Metazoa; phylum Chordata; class Amphibia; order Anura; family Dendrobatidae; genus Oophaga; species Oophaga sylvatica. Next base: position 428,735,032 of record JARQOD010000001.1, on the reverse strand, counting down.
AGAAGATTAAGAAGGTGAAGATGAAGAATAATTTGATGAGAAAGATGATGCTGCTGAAGATTATGAAGGAGAAAGTGTGTGAAAAGTTAAAAAGGTGAAGAGCATGGAAGTTGTGAAACAGACATATTTGACAAAATAGAAAAAAGGTTAACAACATTGTCAATTTCTTCGTCAATCCAAACGTATTTCAAAAAAAGAAATATTAATGCTATTCCATTGCATTGTGTTAAACATCTATGCCTTTAATGTCTCCTCAACCTCCCCCAATAAATTCTACATTACTCTTTGTTGTTTTCCTTCATGTACAATTAACCAAGAAGGCAAGAATGGGTTTTTTTTAATTCCGATATTTTGTTCCCATAGACTTACATTGTATTTCCGGTATCGGTATCGGGTATCGCCGATATTTTTTGTGTATCGGCGATACCATTCAGATTCCGATACTTTTGGATATCGGAAAGTATCGCTCAACTCTAATACACACACAAAGCACCGCACTACATACACACAGACACACACACACGTCTTACCTGTCCGGCGTCCCCGCGCTCTTTGCCACAGCCGGCCGCTGAATGATGACATCATTCAGCGGCGCTGCTGTGAGAGGAAGCGCCGGCGCCCCCTGGAGCCCGGAGCTGCGGCAGCGGAGGCACTCAGGACAAGATCTCGGGAGAAGAGATCTCGTTGCCGAGACTTGAATGAGATTCGGCGGCCATCTTACCGGAGTCCCCTGGCGGCCATGTTTGAGGACGCCACCGAGATGCAGGAGGGAGCGGAGCTGCGGGGGGCTTTCCGGCTAAGACTGAAATGCCGGCGGAGCCCCCCTGCAGCACAGAGCCGGCTGCTGCCCCGGAACCACCGCACGGAAGACTTCGTCGGGACCGCCACCGGAGGCGCCTGGCGGCCATGTATCAGGAGGCCGCAGCAGCGGAGCTGCGTGGGGCTGTCCGGCTAAGAGGGAAATGCCGGCGGAGCCCCCCACGCAGCACAGAGCCCCGCTGCTGGCCAGACACCACAGGAAGGCTGCCGCCGCCACCGGGACCGCCGCCGCCACCGGATTTTTTGGTATGTTGGGACCATAAGGCGCACCCCCATTTTCCCCCAAATTTTGGGGGGAAAAAAGTGCGTCTTATGGTCAAAAAAATACGGTAAGTACTATTCATAGGCTCACATACAGTACAGACCAAAAGTTTGGACACACCTTCTCATTCAAAGATTTTTCTGTATTTTCATGACTATGAAAATTGTAGAATCACACTGAAGGCATCAAAACTATGAATTAACACATGTGGAATTATACATTACACTTAACAAAAACATGTGAAACAACTGAAAATATGTCTTATATTCTAGGTTCTTCAAAGTAGCCACCTTTTGCTTTGATTACTGCTTTGCACGCAGAAAAGGAGAACGGATGGACTCTACATGCCTAGTTCCCACCGTGAAGCATGGAGGAGGTGTGATGATGTGGGGGTGCTTTGCTGGTGACACTGTTGGGGATTTATTTAAAATTGAAGTGGTGAGCGGTCCAGCTCACCCCCAACCATCTCGATTGGGTTCAGGTCTGGTGAATGTGGAGGCCAGGTCATCTGGCGTAGCACCCCAACACTCTCCTTCTTGGTCAAATAGCCCTTACACAGCCTGGAGTTGTGTTTAGGGTCATTGTCCTGTTGAAAAATAAATGATGGTCCAACTAAATGCAAACCGGATGGAATAGCATGCCGCTGCAAGATGCTGTGGTAGCCATGCTGGTTCAGTAAGCCTTCAATTTTGAATAAATCTCCAACAGTGTCACCAGCAAAGCACCCCCACACCATCACACCTCCTCCTCCATGCTTCACGGTGGGAACCAGGCATGTAGAGTCCATCCGTTCACCTTTTCTGCGTGCAAAGCAGTAATCAAAGCAAAAGGTGGCTACTTTGAAGAACCTAGAATATAAGACATATTTTCAGTTGTTTCACACTTTTTTGTTAAGTGTAATGTATAATTCCACATGTGTTAATTCATAGTTTTGATGCCTTCAGTGTGATTCTACAATTTTCATAGTCATGAAAATACAGAAAAATCTTTGAATGAGAAGGTGTGTCCAAACTTTTGGTCTGTACTGTATATTTCCACTGTGGTATAAAATATATAACATAAAACTCTATTCAACAGTACTCTGCAAGCATTATATACATGAATTCCATCAATGCTATTTCATACCTCCCAACTTTTGAAGAAGTGAAAGAGGGACAGAGGTTGCGGCAAATTTTAGGCCACGCCCCTGACCACACCCGTTTCACAACTAATCACACCCATGTCCACGCCCCGACCACACTCATTTAGCACTGATGATCACACTGACTGGTACTGAGGGCACAGTGGCTGGCATTATGGGATCAGTGGCTGGTACTGTGGGCACACTGACTGGTACTGAGGAAAAGAAAGAGCAGAGTTTTGAAGTGCTTCTTGGGGCTCCGCCGTGTACTCCTGTGTCCACGGAAAAAGTAAGCTCCCAGCCAGGACAGCGGGGCAGAATCTCTCTCAAAATCGGGACTGTCCCACTGGATCTGGGACAGTTGGGAGGTATGAATGCTCCCCACCATACACCTTGTACACGCACGGCTCCGTACACCTCGCGCACACACGGCTCCGCTCCGTGCACCTCGCGCGCACACGGCTCCACTCCATACACCTCACACACACGGCTCTGCTACATCCACACTGTAAATCCCTCCTGATCCCTCAAAATCGGGACTGTCCCGCTGGATCTGTGGCAGTTGGGAGGTATGAATGCTCCCCACCATACACCTTGTACACGCAGGGCTCCACACACCTCATAAACACACGGTTCCCCTCTGTACACCTCGCACACACATGGCTACGCTCCGTACACGTCGCGCACACATGGCTCCACTCCGTACACCTCGTGCACACACGGCTCCACTCCGTACACCTCGCGCACACACGGCTCCACTCCGTACATACGCAGCCACGCTCCGTAAACCTTGTACACATGTGGCTTTGCACCATACACCTCGTACACATGCGGTTCCACTCCGTACACCTCATACACACGCGGTTTCGCTCCATACACACGCGGCTCCACTTCTCTACACCCCGTACACACACGGCTCTGCTCCGCTCCGTACACACACGGCTCCGCTCCCTACACCTCGTACACACACGGCTCCGCTCCGTACACCTCGTACACACACGGCTCCGCTCCCCACACCTTGTACACACACGGCTCCGCTCCGTACACCTCGTACACACGGCTCCGCTCCGTACACCTCGTACACACACAGCTCCGCTTCATACACCTCGTACACACACGGCTCCGCTCTGTACACCTCATACACACACGGCTCCGCGCCGTACACCTCGTACACACACGGCTACGCTCCATACACTTTTCACACACGGCTCTGCTACATCCACACTGTAAATCCCTCCTGACCCCTCACATAAACTTACCCTCATCCAGCACCATGACAACCGCAGCACAACAGAGACCTTCACGAGGAGCCTGACCATGTGACATCCAACTCCTCCCCTCCTGTGACCTCATCACAGGTCCTGCTCCCACAGACGAGTACTGCTCAGCAGGTCATTGCTCTGCTGTGATAAGCTAAAGTGGAGCGCTGGGAGGGCAACTATAGGGTGTATGGGGGGCGTGGCAGCTCATCTCACTGCGGGACACATAGTGTCCCGCAGGGACAGCGGGAGGGGGGGTCAGAATCGGGACTGTCCCGGTCAATCCAGGAAGGTTGGGAGGTATGGCTATTTGCATATCTAGACATTGCTGAAAACCAAATACATGTCTTTATTGCAAAAGTACTTCCTAATAGCTGTAGGAATCGGTACACACTCAGCTCTTGAGGTAGGTAAAGGAGGCGGTTTTCATGCAATAGTTCAGGCAAGTTTATTTCACCTCATAAACCACTCCGGGAGGCAAAACAAACCAGAGGCTTTTCTGGCATAAAGTGAAACCAAAACTGACAACAAATTGTCCACAAGATATTGCCGGTTCATTCGCTCAGGTCAGTGCCTTTAGCAACACACAAAGAAGGTAAACACGAACTGCAGGAAAATAGTTCATATAACCTTACGGGTCTGCCCACTCAGGTCAGGTCAGTGAGTCTTGTCACTGTGATACACCCACTCATGCATCCATTGCGCCCTGACTGTCAGAGTCACTCCTAAGCTTGCCAGGATCTCAGCCTTTAGTTTGGCGTACACTTTTGCCTCCTTGAACACCAAGTCATAATAAGCTTTCTGTGGTTCACCCGTTAGATATGGCGCCAGAACCTTCGCCCACTGCTCCGGAGGCAATTTCTCCCCCTCTGCCACCCTTTCAAACACCGCCAGGAACACCTCAATGTCACCACCTGGGGTCATCTTTTGCAAAGCTCTACTTACAGTCTTCCTCACATGAGAGTCATCACCTTGATTCGGGTTTAGGGCGGTCTCTCTGCTGCGGATGTCTCCCGCTGTATCTGCTGTTGATGTTGCTGCTGGATATTAGCCTGCATGAGTTACTTTACCAATTCCTCCATATTGTCAGATTTTGCTCCTACAGCCGCTTCCACCCAGGACATGCGATATCTATGTAGCAGTCACACTGCCCTTTGGGATTTGTGCCCGTGCTTCTAGCACCAATTGTAGGAATCGATCCTCACTCAGCTCTTGAGGTAGGCACAGGAGGCAGTTTTCATGCAATAGTCCAGACAAGTGTATTTTACTTCATAAACTTCTCCAGAAGGCAAAGCAAAACAAAGCCTTTTCTGGCACAAAGTGAAAACAAAACAGAAAACAAATAGTCCATGTGGTATTGCGGGTCTGCCCGCTCAGGTCACTGCCTGTAGCAACACACACTGAAGGTAAATACGAACTGCAGGTAAATAGTCCATCAAGCACTGTGGGTCCACCTGCTCAGGTTTCGTCAGTGTTTTTCACAACACACACTGGAGGTCTCCTCACCTCAAGCCACAGACACTGAATGAGAGACTCGGCCTCCATTTTATCTGCCAAACCACGCCCCTGGGGTTGGGATATGTGAGCGGTCATTCCCACCCATCTCTTATGACCGCTCGTAAAATCCGGCCCTGGAATGGCCCCAAAACAACTCTCTCAGCACTATATGTGCTGGAGAATACATCAAAACTCACATCACCACAGCTAACAGCCATGATGACACATATCTTCCCTACAGGACTTGTCCGGTGGCCATCTTACATAGCACTAACTTCTTCTAGATAGAAACACTGAAAAACTTGGAGGAACGTGACAAAGATTTAAAAGTGATGACTTGGCATCTAAGTTCCCCTCTATGGGATTTTCTAGAAAATCATGGCTGATTCATGGACTCTCCATCTCAAAACAGGTCCCTCCTTATGCACATGTACAAGCGGAGACCTGTCAGTTTAGCTGAGCAGGTGGGGAAAAGCCAGTGAGGACCTGCATCTTGGACAAGTCACCTTGTCCCCAGCTGAGCTTTCAGCTATATTTTCTCTAAAATATGTCAGTGAACTATAGGTGTTTTTAATGAATAGTCGGTCTCTGGTTTATGTTACTTGTTTTTTTCAAGCAGCATGAATTAGCTGACATATTCCCTCTAAAGTTGTATTTAGTGGGTGTTCTTACATTGTAAGATAATAATGGTACTTTGAATGAACATGTTTTGGGGAATTCTAGAAAATAAGAGGAAAACCTTTTAAGAAGGATTTGATTTTGCCTTGATTCATGTGGCAGGGCTCAAGAGCTACGTTATGGGACCACCAGACCACTAAACATGCGATTTAACTGGATGGCACACCAGTCAAACTCAAAGAGAATTATTCTATGGGGCAAACCTTAACGTTCCTGGGCTCCAAATAATCCAAATTCTGTGACGATGTTCCCAATTTAACATGCAATTGTTCGTGACGCCACCTGTGGTATTTGGCTACAGATGGCCGACGCTGCTTAGAGGGACCACTGGGGTTGATAGTGATGCAGCCGAGATAGTTCGGCTCCCCACAGGTGGAGCGGGACCCCAGGGCTACCGGAAAAGTCTATGAGGGGTTGTGAACGTTGGGGTGCAGGAATGATTGGAGTACACAAGGGCCGGAGTTTCTTTACCTTTAATTGTAGATACAGTCCGGAGCGCTGGTACAGGTGGTATTGGAGAACCGGGCAGCCTGGAAGCAGTTTAGAATCCCCCCAGCCAGGTGGGATTGGAAGACTCCCTATTGCACTGCTCTTTAGGTTCTAGATGCCTTAGCTCTCTACAAGTCCCTCTCTCTCTCAGTCTGTCCTTTAAGTGGAACACTACCGGTATGGCAGGCTGCTCGAACCTTTCTCCTGATGTCACTCCCTCTTGGTGACTCTAGGCTCTAGTTTGCTGCTGTGCCTTCAGGTGTCAGATTTGACCAGATACCTGCAATATCCTGTTCTCCGGATTCAGTTGCTGGGCATGCAGTACCCACACGGTCTCCGGTGTCCGGTCTGTTGCGCTCAGTCCTGGGGTGAGCTCAGTCACAGCTCTGGTCCCCAGATCCTCCTCACTTTCTTCCTCTTCCTTCACTGTCTCACATTCACTCCAACTAACCCCGCCTCCAGACCAAAACTTATAGGGAAGTTCCCCTGAAACTAGGTTTAGAGCTCCCCCTTCTGGCCTGGACTTAGGAAAGGTGTTGTATGTAGTGTTACCTTTTAAGGAGATCCCTTCTTGCTTCCAGGCATGACATCACCCCCTGTGAGGGAGGCTTTGCCACTGTGGCATCCGGACTTCTGGGGTGCCTCAATGACTTTCAGTAATTGGTACTAAAGTTGCTGTTTTCCTAGGTCTTAAGAGGAAAAAAAATATATATATACTGTATGTTTTTATTCTTCTAATTCGTCAAAATATTGTTATTTGATGGCTTTCATTAATTATTACTAAAATTGCTGTTGTCCCAGGTCTTAAAAAAATAAAAAAAATAATGAATATATATATATATTCATTAATTTTTATTTTTATATATATATTGTAAGGTGGCAGCTGGACTAGACAAGTCGTGGATGGGAAGTATGTGTCCCCGAGGTGCCAAACCTCGGTGATGTAGGACCCAGAGAACCAGGCTCCAGCACACATTGTGCTGGGAGGTGTTTTAACAAGCCCGAATTATGGACCCGGGCTTTACGAGCAGCTGAAAGATCTGAGTATGATCAACCACTCACTTACCTCCACAGGGCTGCCACTAGGAATTTCGGGGCCCCATACTGGCAAAATTTATGGGGCCCCCCTTGAGACTCCGCCCAGGCTCCACCCCCAGTTCCGCATCCACCCTAGCTCCTCCTCCACCATGCAAACCTTCCAAAATCCCTCCGCCCTTTCATGGAAAAACTTCACTTCTGCACCATACCCTCACCAATGACACATTCAGGCTATGTGCACACGTTCAGGATTATTTGCGTTTTTTTTCGCTGGAAAAAACGCATAAAAAACGCATGAATTAAGCATCCTATCATTTACAATGAATTCCGCAATTTTTGTGCACATGTTGCGTTTTTTTCCGCAAAAAAACCGCATCTCGGAAAAAGAACCAACATGTTCATTAATTTTGCGGAATTCTAGCCTTTTTCCCGCTATATTATTGACCTAGAAAGTTTACCGCGGAAAAAGTCAGTTTTTGCTCAGGAAAATTCTGCAAACATTCCTGAACGTGTGCACTTAGCCTAACACCAATCACTCGATGAATATGCAGCACTTTGCTTGTTTAGTATAATACACCCCATAGTCCTCCATATATTATAATGTGCACCACAGTCCTCCATATTGTAAAGTGCACACCACATAGTCCTCCATATAATATAATGTATCCATAGTCCTCCATATAGTATAATACACTCCTAATAGCCCTCAATATATTAAAATACATTCAGTCATCCATATAGTATAATACACTCCTCATAGTGCTCCATATAGTATAATGCACCGCCATAGTCATCCATGTAGTACAATTCACTTCCCATAGTATAATGCACCCCATAGTTCTTCATATGGTATAATGTATTCCCCATAGTCCTCGATACAGTATAATGCAGCCCAATATAGTATAATGCAGTCACCCTATAGAGCATAATGCAGCCACCCCACAGAGCATAATGCAGCCACCCCAGAGTACAATGCAGCCACCCCACAGAGTATAATCTAAACCCCCATAGAATATAATTGAGCCCCCTTATATAGTATAATGTAGCCCCTCCATAAAATACAATGTAGCCCTACTCATATAGTATAATGCAGCCCCCATAGAATATAATGTAGCCCCTCAAAGAATAATGAAGCCCCCATATAATATAATCTAGCCCCCCATAGAATACAATGTAGCCACCTCATAGAGTATGATGCAATCACCCCTCATAGAATATAATAAATATAATACAGCCCCCCCATAGAATATAATGTATCCCCGAATAGAATATCATACAGCCTGCCTCCCCAAAGGAATATAACGTAGCCCCCCATAGTATATAACACAGCCACAAAGTATATAACACAGCCACATATTATATAACACAGCCACCCTATAAAATATAATATATCCACCCATAGTATACAGTCATGGCCAAAAGTTTTGAGAATGACACAAATATTAATTTTTACAAAGTCTACTGCTTCACTTTTTCTAATGGCAATTTGCATATACTCCAGAATGTTATAAAGAGTGATCAGCTTAACAGCAATTACTTGCAAAGTCAATATTTGGCTAGAAAATGAACTTTATCCCCCAAAACACATTTCAACATCTTTGCAGCCCTGCCTTAAAAGGACCAGCTAACCTCTTTTCAGTGATTGCTCCATTAACACAGGTGTGGGTGTTGATGAGGACATGGCTGGAGATCAATCTGTCATGATTAAGTAAGAATGACACCACTGGACACTTTAAAAGGAGGCTGGTGCTTGGCATCATTGTTTCTCTTCTGTTAACCATGGTTATCTCTAAAGAAACACGTGCAGTCATCATTGCAATGCACAAAAATGGCCTAACAGGGAAGAGTATCGCAGCTAGAAAGATTGCACCTCAGTCAACAATCTATCGCATCATCAAGAACTTCAAGGAGAGAGGTTCCATTGTTGGCAAAAAGGCTCCAGGGTGCCCAAGAAAGACCAGCAAGCGCCAGGACCGTCTCTTAAAAGTGTTTCAGCTGCGGGATCGGGCTACCAGCAGTGCAGAGCTTGCTCAGGAATGGCAGCAGGCAGGTGTGAGTGCATCTGCACGCACTGTGAGGCGGAGACTCTTGGAGCAAGGCCTGGTCTCAAGGAGGGCAGCAAAGAAGCCACTTCTCTCCAGAAAAAAACATCATGGACAGACTGATATTCTGCAAAAGGTACAGGCAGTGGACTGCTGAGGACTGGGGTAAAGTTATTTTCTCTGATGAATCCCCTTTTCGATTGTTTGGGACATCAGGAAAGCGCCTCATTCGGAGAAGACAAGGTGAGCGCTACCACCAGTCTTGTCTCATGCCAACTGTTAAGCATCCTGAAACCATTCATGTGTGGGGTTGCTTCTCAGCCAAGGGAATCGGCTCTCTCACAGTCTTGCCTAAAAACACAGCCATGAATAAAGAATGGTACCAAAATGTCCTCCAAGAGCAACTTCTCCCAACCCTCCAAGAGCAGTTTGGCGATCAACAATGCCTTTTCCAGCATGATGGAGCACCTTGCCATAAAGCAAAGGTGATAACTAAATGGCTCAGAGAACAAAACATAGAGATTTTGGGTCCATGGCCTGGAAACTCCCCAGATCTTAATCCCATTGAGAACTTGTGGTCAATCATCAAGAGACGGGTGGACAAACAAAAACCTAAAAATTCTGACAAAATGAAACCATTAATTGTGCAAGAATGGACTGTCAGGATTTGGTCCAGAAGTTGATTGAGAGCATGCCAGGGAGAATTGCAGAGGTCCTGAAGGAGAAGGGTCAACACTGCAAATATTGACTTGCTGCATTAACTCATTCTAACTGTCAATATAAGCTTTTGTTACTCATATGTTTGCAATTATTATATTTCTGTCTGTGATAAAAACATCTGTCAAACACACATAAAAACCAGAGGGCAGCAGATCATGTGAAAATATAATATTTGTGTCATTCTCAAAACTTTTGGCCATAACTGTATAACACAGCCCACATAGTGTACAGCGTGGCCCACATAGCATACTGCAGGGCCCACATAGTGTACAGCAGGGCCCGCATAGTGTACAGCAGGGCCCACATAGTGTACAGCAGGGCCCACATAGTGTACAGCAGGGCCCACATAGTGTACAGCTGGGCCCACATAGTATATAGCAGGGCCCACATAGTATATAGCAGGGCCCACATAGTATATAGCAGGGCCCACATAGTATATAGCAGGGCCCACATAGTATACAACAGGGCCCACATAGTATAGAGTGCTGCCCACATAGTATACAGCAGGGCCCACATAGTATACAGTAGGGCCCACATTGTATATAGCAGGGCCCCCATAGTATACAGCAGGGCCCCCATTATATACAGCAGGGTCCACATTGTATATAGCAGGGCCCACATAGTATACAGCGGGGCCCACATTGTATATAGCGGGGCCCCCAGAGTATACAGCAGGGCCCCCATTGTATATAGCAGGGCCCCCATAGTATACAGCAGGGCCCACATTGTATATAGCGGGGCCCCCATAGTATACAGCAGGGCCCCCATTGTATATAACAGGGCCCCCATAGTATACAGCAGGGCCCACATAGTATATAGCAGGGCCCCCATAGTATATAGCAGGGCCCCCATAGTATACAGCAGGGCCCCCATAGTATATACAGGGCCCCCATAGTATACAGCAGGGCCCCCATTGTATATAGCAGGGCCCCCATAGTATACAGCAGGGCCCACATAGTATATAGCAGGGCTCACATAGTATATAGCAGGGCCCCATAGTATACAGCAGGGCCCACATAGTATATAGCGGGGCCCCCATAGGATACAGCAGGGCCCCCATTGTATATAACAGGGCCCCCATAGTATACAGCAGGGCCCACATAGTATATAGCAGGGCCCCCATAGTATATAGCAGGGCCCCCATAGTATACAGCAGGGCCCCCATTGTATATAGCAGGGCCCCCATAGTATACAGCAGGGCCCACATAGTATATAGCAGGGCCCACATAGTATATAGCAGGGCCCCCATAGTATATAGCTGGGCCCCCATAGTATACAGCAGGGCCCACATAGTATATAGCAGGGCCCACATTGTATATAGCAGGGCCCCCATAGTATACAGCAGGGCCCACATAGTATATAGCAGGGCCCCCATAGTATACAGCAGGTGTAAGGTTCTTTGTCTCTGTTGACATGTTCCTTGAAACTCAGTTTTCTGTCGGCCATTTTGCTTTCTGTCTTTCTGCAGCTCTTGCCCTCAGTTAATATGGAGTTTCCAGTTTTCATGTTCCCGCCCTGATTCTTCCCTCTTGCTTCTTAAGCAGCCTCAGCTGAACAATCAGTGCTCCTGAATCAAGCCTCAGTCAGTCTGTGACCTGACTCCTGGAAGCCTTGGACTTGTACTCCAGCTATTCCCTACTGAGGAACCTTGGAACACTTTTGGACTCTGGAAACCTGCTGTTTGGTGAATCCATGTTTCCATGGAATTACGGTACAGAGAAGAGATCCTGAACCTGCTTTGGAGATTTATTGTAGTGCTTGAAGTTACTCTGGCCTGCTGTGTCTCCTGTCGCTGTTCCTGCAAACTGTGTGAACTTTTCAGCATGCTTGTATGAAGTAATACAAGTCATTTCATTTCAACCTATGTCTCCTGTGTTTTCCTCGCACCCAAGCACAAGACGCTATAGGAACTGTACACTATACATGACAAGATTCAGGAGCCAATGTTTAGTGTCTGCTGGGTCTGGGAAAGCCGTGTCTGCTGTGACTGTGGATATCAGATGTCCGTTTAATACCTTATGTGATGACAGTGGTTGTGACTTCTCACAACCATTCCAGGTGAGCGCATTCCCTTAAAATTTTACTCTGGAGTGTTACCACAGGTAAACACTATTGTTTTTTTTTTTTTTCCTTTCCTCTTCTCCTTCCAGCACTTCTGCCTTAAAAGATCTGGAAGATGGAGGCCCGCATAAAGGAACTTTGCGGAGTGACTGATACAATCCTTTCAGATGTACAGACTTTAAAAACCCGTTTTGCAAGCCTACAGGACCTCACTAATCATAATTTGCAAGTGTTTGGACAGACTACCCTGGAATTGCGAGCCAGGATTGAGGCTCTAGAGGAACGAGCCCAGGCTCCTGCCATAACCTCAAGTTCTGGGATCCCCAAATTACCTCCTTTTCGTTTTGGCGGTGAACGCGAGAAATTCAGGGGATTTATTAATCAATGCAATTTATTTTTCTCTGCACATGCTTCACAATTTCCCACTGAACGATCCAAAGTGCTTACTATAATCATGTTGCTTACCAATAAGGCTTTGATGTGGGCAAACCCTCTGATTGAGACTGAGGATGATTGTTTGAATCACCTTGATGCTTTTATTTCAGCCATGGGGCAGGTGTTTGATGACCCCAATCGAGGTGCAACAGCTGAAGCAGCCATGTTAACTTTGCGCCAAGGTAAGCGTTCAGTAGCCGAATATGCCCTGGATTTCAGGAGATGGGCTCTTGATACCACTTGGGACACTTCCGCTAAAAAATCTATTTTTCAGAAAGGGTTGTCTCCACTGATTAAGGATGACCTTGCTCGTGCCGACCCTCCCACTGCGTTAGGTGACTTTATTAACTATTGTATCCGTATTGATGCTCGTCTGACTGAACGCAGACAAGAGAGATGGTTCGAAAATAATCGCACTAACCTTTTACTACCTCCCTCCTCAGCTAAGGAACCTTTGAGTAGGATCACAAGGGAACCAGAACCTGAACCCATGCAGGTGGACTCTTTACAAAGACGGGTTAGTGATGCACGCAAAGAACATCGTATAAAGGAAAATCTATGTTTCTACTGTGGTAAGTCAGGGCACTTCATTATAAACTGCCCCAGCCGTTCTCGTAAGACTACTGCAGCAGTCATTCACTGTGAGTGTTGCGAGAGGAGCTCTGTCATGTCCGAGCCTCAGGCTCCAGAGAGATCTGCTGCAAGAGATCTTGATTTCTCGGACTTAAACTCTGTTAGTTCTGGGGACGATGACGGTATAAACGCTGCAATTTTTCAAGTTTCCTCAGCGGTGTCCCAGCTGAGTTGTAAAAGAAACAATTCTCATTGCTTCCTTTCCATCAAACTCTGGGTTGACTCAGTCTGGGTGTCTAGCTCTGCTATGATCGACTCAGGAGCAAGTGGAAATTTCATGGATATCTCCTTTGCTCTGAAACAGGGGATACGTTCAGTGAAGAAGGCTACTCCAGTACAGATGGAGACTGTGGATGGCTCTCTACTGACTTCTGGACCAGTGGATCAAGAAACAGAGCCTTTGAGGGTCCTTATGGGTAAAGATCATCAGGAGAAAATGTCTTTTATGCTTATCTCTTCTCCCCACTTTCCCATTATTCTAGGGCTACCATGGCTGCAGGTGCAGAATCCTACGATTAACTGGGAGACCAAGGAATTACACTTTCCGGAGAAACAGATGAGTCAAGGAGTTTCAGCTTGCTCTGTTCCTAAAGGAACCATGTCAGTCCCTGAACTACCAGCTGTATACCAGGACTATGTGGATTTATGTGACAAGAAGAACGCTGATCAGCTTCCTCCTCACCGTCCATATGATTGTCCAATTGAATTATTGCCTGGAGCCGAGATACCTTTTGGTAAGATCTACCCCCTAGCGGGGCCCGAGATAAAAGCTTTGAAGGATTATATAGACGAAAATTTAGCCAAGGGCTTCATACGCCCCTCTTCATCTCCCGCAGGTGCACCCATCTTCTTTGTGAAGAAGAAAGATGGATCTCTGAGACCCTGCATAGACTATAGGGAACTCAATAAGGTTACTATTAGAAACCGTTATCCATTGCCTTTAATCCCTGAATTGTTGGAGAGAGTGCGGCATGCCAAAATTTTCTCTAAACTGGATCTCCGTGGGGCCTATAACTTGGTCCGTATTAGACCTGGGGATGAATGGAAGACTGCTTTCAGGTCACGCTATGGACACTTTGAATATCTAGTTATGCCTTTTGGTCTGAGTACCGCCCCAGCCACTTTCCAACACTTCGTGAATGATATCTTCAGGGATCTCCTAGATACATTTGTGGTGATTTATCTGGATGATATTCTAATTTTTTCTAACTCCACAGAGGAACATCATGGACATGTGAGAATGGTCTTAGAACGCCTAAGACAAAACCATCTCTACATCAAACTTCAAAAATGTGAATTCCATAGGACCGAAATTCAATTTCTGGGGTATGTACTATCTACGCAAGGGATTAGTATGGATGGAAGCAAGACCCAAGCCATCAAGGATTGGCCAATTCCTAGAAATGTGAAGGAGGTGCAGCGTTTCATCGGGTTTGCCAACTTCTATAGACGTTTCATTAAGAATTTTTCTGAGGTAGTGTCACCTATCACCCAACTTACCCGGAAACAGTCTAGGTTCTCCTGGACCCCACAAGCTCAGGAAGCATTTTCCTGTTTAAAGGATAAATTTACCACCGCACCTATCTTAGTACATCCCAACCCCGAGCTTGCCTTCATAATAGAGGTGGATGCTTCAGACTGTGCCGTTGGAGCTATACTCTCTCAGAGAACAGGTGAGAAGAATGTCTTGCATCCCTGTGCCTTCTTTTCCCAGCAGTTGTCTTCGGCTGAGAGGAACTACGATGTGGGCAATAGAGAATTGTTGGCCATTATTGCCGCCTTCAAGGAATGGAGACACCTTCTTCAGGGAGCTGCACAGCAAATAGTCGTCCTGACAGACCATCGTAACCTTGAATTTATCAGGTCGGCTAAGTGCCTGACTCCTCGCCAGGCTCGCTGGAATCTTTTCCTAAACCAATTTAATTTTGTCATTTCTTATAGACCAGGATCGCGCAATGGAAAGGCTGATGCACTCTCTAGGATTCATTCAGCAGAGACACGTCCATTTACTCCTCCTAAGACTATTCTTCCTGACTCTAGATTCCTGGGAGTGATTCATAATCAAGACCTACTTAAGGACATCAAGGAAGCATACCATGCGGATTCTTTGTTGGCTCAACCCCCAAGGGACGTAAGTCTTGTCTTTAAGAATGGTGTGTGGATTCAGGGACAACGTCTGTATATACCTGAAACAGTCAGATTGAGAGTATTGCAACTCATCCACGATTCCAAGATAGCCGGGCATAGGGGAATTCTAAAGACACAAGAATTTCTTTCTCGTTTCTTTTGGTGGCCCACTTACAGGAAAGATGTCTTAAACTATGTCACTTCATGTGAAGTCTGTGCAAGATGCAAAACACCTCGCTCCTCACCAACTGGTCTGTTGCAACCTCTTCCCACCCCGTCCCGCCCGTGGGGATCCATTTCTATGGACTTCATTGTGGAGTTACCAACCTCTCAAGGGAAGAACACCATTCTAGTGGTGGTTGACCGTCTAACAAAGGCAGCTCATTTTATCCCTTGTGTCGGCTTACCCACTGCAAAACAGACATCAGACTTGATGATTAAGAATGTGTTTCGCTTACATGGAGTACCGGATGAGGTCATTTCGGATCGAGGGGTGCAATTCACTTCAAGGTTTTGGCAAAATTTCTGTGCAGCATTGGACATTAAAGTAAACCTTTCTTCTGCTTTTCATCCCCAGACTAATGGACAGACAGAACGAATCAATCAGACCCTGGAGCAGTATCTCCGCTGTTTTATCTGCCACCTACAGGATGATTGGGTGGATCTACTTCCACTGGCTGAGTTCTCTTATAACAACTCTCAGAGCGCCTCCACTAAGCAGTCTCCTTTTACTCCAATCTAGGTTATCATCCTAACATTCTTCCTCGATTTCCCATAGATACGCCCTTGCCGGCAGTGGCTGAAAGAATCACTTCTTTACAAAAGAATATGGATCTTCTAAAGGAAAATCTAGAATTGGCTCAGGAAAGGTACAAGAAAGCAGCAGATAAATTTCGTAAACCTGCACCAGCTTTCAAGGTAGGAGATTTGGTCTGGCTGTCAACCAGAAATCTTAAATTAAAGATTCCATCGTCTAAATTGGGACATAAGTACATTGGACCTTATAAGATCAATAAGATTATAAGTGCTGTTGCTTGTCGTCTTCAACTGCCCAGAACTATGAGAATCCACCCTGTCTTTCATGTATCCCTACTAAAGGCTGCAACACCCAATACGTTTCCTGGACGTTCTTCTCCTTGCCCTGACCCAGTGCTGGTCGATGGTCAGGAAGAATTTATGGTGGAAAGGATTCTAGATTCCAGGTTGTACAGAAATCAGTTGCAATATTTGATTAAATGGCAGGGCTACCAAGTGGAGGACAACTCATGGGAACCAGTCAATAATGTAAATGCTCCTCGCCTGCTCCGCCAGTTTCATCAGAGGTACCCTGACAAGCCTGGTCTGAGGTCATCCGGAGGTTGTCCCTAAGGGGGAGTAATGTAAGGTTCTTTGTCTCTGTTGACATGTTCCTTGAAACTCAGTTTTCCGTCGGCCATTTTGCTTTCTGTCTTTCTGCAGCTCTTGCCCTCAGTTAATATGGAGTTTCCAGTTTTCATGTTCCCGCCCTGATTCTTCCCTCTTGCTTCTTAAGCAGCCTCAGCTGAACAATCAGTGCTCCTGAATCAAGCCTCAGTCAGTCTGTGACCTGACTCCTGGAAGCCTTGGACTTGTACTCCAGCTATTCCCTACTGAGGAACCTTGGAACACTTTTGGACTCTGGAAACCTGCTGTTTGGTGAATCCATGTTTGCAGAGGAATTACGGTACAGAGAAGAGATCCTGAACCTGCTTTGGAGATTTATTGTAGTGCTTGAAGTTACTCTGGCCTGCTGTGTCTCCTGTCGCTGTTCCTGCAAACTGTGTGAACTTTTCAGCATGCTTGTATGAAGTAATACAAGTCATTTCATTTCAAACTATGTCTCCTGTGTTTTCCTCGCACCCAAGCACAAGACGCTATAGGAACTGTACACTATACATGACAGCAGGGCCCACATAGTATATAGCAGGGCCCCCATTGTATATAGCAGGGCCCCCATAGTATACAGCAGGGCCCCTATAGTAGACAGCAGGGCCCTCATAGTATACAGCAGGGCCCACATTTTACAGCCCTCATCTCTCCTCCCCCCCAGGAATGGCCCCACAGCAGGACAGATTTATAAAAAAAAAAAAAAACACTCCTCACCTCATCCTCATGCCAGCGCTGCTCCTAGCTCCTGTCTCCTGCTCTGCCCGGCACACAGTGAGCGCGCTGTGTCAGAGGCAGAGCAGGGAATGATGGGAGAGGGAGCGTCAGCAGACGCTCTCTCCTCCATTATTGCTTTGAACTGTACCGGCGGATGCCGGTATAGTTCAATGCAGCGGCGGGGGGAGTTGGCGCTGGGGGCAGGCGGGCCCCCTGCCACACAGGGGCCCCCATAGCAGCTGCGTGATGTGCCGCTAGCTGGGGGCCCCTTGAGGTGCAGGGGAGCCTCAAAATGTTGGGGGCCCCCAGGCCCGAGCGTGGACCAGCGTGCTCGGGCGGCGGGCCCCCCTAATCACCGGGCCCCATACTGCAGTAAGGGTTGTCATGCCCTGATGGCGGCCCTGTACCTCCAGTCCAGATCTTGGATGGTCTAGTTTAAGGCAGCTGAGTCTGTCTCACTGGGTCTGTGTGTGCAAGGTGGGGAAGCCTTGCATGTGCTGCTCAGACCCTGCTGGAGCCTGAGAGGAAAAGACCCACATTCAAATGGCTGAGCCTATGTGTTATATGGACCAGTTACTTTCTAGTTTGTTCTGTGATACCTTGTTTTACCTGGAAGAGGCTGTTTTACTTTGTAACTCTGACGTTTTATGAATAGTGATGAGCGAATGGTGAAAAATTCGGATTAGGGAAAATCTGCACAAAAATTTCTAATATTGTCTAATTTCGGACGAACAACGAATCCAATGCAAGTCAATGGGAAAGCCGAATATTTTTCTGCTGGACCCAACAAACAGGTCTGAGGGCGTGAGAAAAATGCTGAAATGGATGGGAAAGAGCTAAAACTAAATGGGAACAGCATGGAGAATATACTTGCATGCCTTTCTGACTCACATATGGTATCAGGGAAGATTGGATTATTGTGTTAATCTGTTTTCCCCTAGTCCAATAGCAGCACAATATGGGGTTACCATGCCCCTGTGCGCTAAAGTGGAATATTTAATGATTTTAAGTAGTTCCACCCCCTCATCTCCCCCAGGATAAAGGGGGAAGCATCCCAGAAGCCATCAGTTTAATAGCACGACATTAGTAACAACATTTACAGGGTGGGAGCCTTGTGCTGCTGTTGGACTAGTGGAAAACAGATTAACACAATAATCCAATATTTCCCTACGTCCACAGCAGCACAATATGGAATCTAGCACGTATTCTTTATTTGGGAAGGATTGAGACTGTGTCTAGAATAGATCTGGCAAAGATGGTAGATGGAGCAGAGGAAGCTTCTAACCTATAGTATTTAAAGAAGGTCATTGGTGTTGACCATGTAGCAGAGCGACATATGTGGTCAATAGACACCGAATCCCTCTCAGCCTGGTTAGTAGATACTGCCCTAGTTGAATGGGCAGAGGTGAACTGAGGAGGTGGAACGTTGGCATTTTGATAGCACAGCCTAATGCAATCATAAATCCATCTCGAAAGGGAAGGTTTTGAGGCCTCCTTCCCCTTGAACTTTCCTGAATGAAGTACCAGGAGGTTTTCATCCTTTCTGAAGGCCCGAGATCTTTCGAGGTAAAGCTTTAGACATCTTACGATGTCAAGAGTAGAGAGATCTTCTTCCTGGGATGATGTTGCTTCAGGAACATAAGCTGGAAGAGAGATCATCTGGTTCAGATTCTCTGATGGCGCAAATTTTGGTATGAAGGAAGGAAGAAGTGTCAAATTAACCCTATCCTGTGTGAATACAGTGTAGGGTTCCCTGGAGGACATATTCTGAAGCTCACTCACTCTTTTGGCTGAGGTGACTGCTAGCAAGAGAACAGTCTTGAGGGTCAGGAATTTCACTTTCTACTGAGATCAGGGGTTCAAATGGTGGCTTAGTTAACTGTTTGAGCATCAAGATGAGGTCCCACTGGGTAACTGGTTTAGAAATTCGAGGTCTTGTTCTTGAAATGGCCTTCAGATAATCCCTGATCTCTGGAAATTCTGTAAGGCGTCTTCTAAGGAAACAGAGATAGCTGCAACCTGGTGTCATGGGGCAGTAGTGGGAAAACAGGGAAAGAGGAACCTGGGCCCCTGAACTGCCCCTCAGGCTAAGGGGGTGCACTGTCTTTCCTTAACTTGGGGGTACCCTTGACTGTCACTGACCTGTACCTATCTCCTGTTTAGCCCTGAGCTAAACCCCCAACCCTGGAGGAGAGACAAGGAATAAAGTAAACAGCACCAATACAACAAAATAAAAGAAAAGACAGACACCATGTGGAATGTGGAACAAAAATAACACTTAGCTTTCTCTGCTGCAATGCACCGCACAGCAGAGTAAGGCAAGGGATTAACAGTATTCAGCTGCAGCACCACTACACCAGAAAACTCCTGACTCCAGCTCGGTTGGTGTCCAAAAGGACCTGTATAACCAACAGTCAGCTGATGCATCAGGTGACTCTATAAAGGATGGCGGGAGTGGTCACCAACTACATCAGCTGATCCAGCAACACTGCAGTAATGCAATTACACCAGCAGGTCACCGGGGGGAAAAACAGACATTAACCCCCAATGGCCTAAAAGAAAAAAGTTTTAATATGAAAAAGCCAGATCTGCCAAAGAGCCAAAAATGGATCGTGACAGTACTCCCTTTTCAATGAGGGGCCTCTGGACCCTCAACACTGTACCTCACCAGAAAACAACCAACGGTGAGGATGTCTGGATCCACCAGTTCACCTCGGTGGTAACCTGACCCTCAGGTTTATGGCAAACGCAGCTTGATGGAAGTGGCAACAACGTATGCTCCTGAGGCACCACAAATCTCCAGAGCGCTGACCTGGGGAATGAGTTGTGTACCTGCATTACTGGGGGTAACTCCAGCTGGAAAGTCCCCGGGCTGAGAATAGCAGACACCTGATATCACCCTGGAACTCCAGACCCCAGCAGCATGCTTCCACCGGATGTTTTTGGTGAACACGCACATGTACTCATTCACACACAGGTCCAGACTTGAATGTTTATTGCCACACACACGTTTGCCACAAGATGGTGAACTCTTCATGGAACTGACAACAGAGGCGTCCCTCTGTGTCACCACACTCACACCCCCACAGTGCTCATAGGGAACCATCACTCTCCCCTGACCCCTCCTCCTAAGAGGACTCAGACACTTAGGGTTAGCTTGTGGTGAGGGTTGAGACTTGCTCCTAATCCCTGGTAGCATCTCTGGTGCCCCTACTGGAGAGGAAGGGGACAGTTGTAGAAAGATGGCAGAGACAGTAGCCCCCGGGCAGCAGCCCTCACACGACTTGTCCCAGTTGACTAGTTCCCTGGACCGCCAATCTATGACTGGGTTGTGTTTTTTCAACCAAGGGAAGCCTAAAACAATGGGTGTTGGCATTCCCCCCAAGACGTATCACGACAGGAACTCTTCTTGATGTGTCCCTATACGCAGGTGTATATTACCTACGACTTGGGTCACCCTTCCCTGGCTGAGTGGGACAGAGTCAATGACCTGGACGCTTAGGGGTTTTGCTAGCGTCCTACACCTCAGGCCATGGGTCTGGACAAAGTGAGCATCCACCAAATTGACACCTGCTCCACTGTCCAAAAGCACCGGTATACCCTCAGTTACCCCAGCAACCACCACTTCAGCAGACAGGGTACACAGAGGGGAAAAATGGAGGAAATATACTCTCCCTGGTCGCCTCCCTCCACACGACCAGGGGGACGCGGCTTCTTAGATGGTATTACTTTGGCGTGAGCTGGGCAGACCTCGATAAAATAACCAGTCTGCCCACAGAAAAAACATGCCCCCCACACCACGGCGACCCGAAGGCAACCCCGATTGGGAACCAACACCTCCCACCTGCATCGGTTCGTCTGCCTGCATTGGTATATCCTCCTCCCTAGCAAGGAAAACAGGGGCCTCTCTCTGAGGCATCTATCCACCTGGATAGCAAGGGACATGGTGGCCTCCAATGACCTGGGGGCGACGTACTGCACAAGAGTGTCCTGCAACCTTGGAGACAGACCCTGAATAAAGTGACTCCTAAGGGCAGGGTCATTCCACCGTGTGTCAGTGGCCCACTGTCACGCGGTCTTATGATATGTGTACGATGTCAGTAAACTATTCTTAAAAGAACAACACCCTATACAACATATAGATTAGCAACATCAGCATGTAAATATAGAATAGATTTACCTGACACGATATCCGTTGAACTCAGGGTTAATCTTGAGGACTTGATACACTGTCACAGGAAAGAAGAGGACCGGGGGTCTAATCTGACCCTAAACTGGGGTCCTAACTAATCCCTCACCTTGGAGGTACTGATAATGGTTCAGAGGTCCAAGTCTCCAGCCTAACCCTGTCTCCTATCAGTCCCTGAACCCTGTAATCAGTCCTAAGAAGGATTCTGATTACCACCAAAGGGATATGGGCTGATCTCTGCTAAATACACAGATTAGACATATAAGACAGACTGGAGAAAACACAGACTTGCATACACACTCAAACACAGAAGGAACATAAATGATCTGGGATATTAAACTCTAAGCAAGGTGAGCTTAAAACAACTAAGGAGCTCTTTAACTTAAGTCTATACAGATACAATCCTATCTGTGGTCTGCATGAAGAATTTCACTGGCAACTCCCAAACACAGACAACCAAGATTTAAAGGAAACCAATCAACAAATAATTAATTGCAGCCGGGAGAAACTGCACCCAGTCCCAGAACTGAGCACAGACAGAATTAACTCCCTAACTGCCAAACACAAAGAAACAGCAACTCAGCTGTGAGAAGTCAGAATGTGCAACCGCGACGATCTTCGTGGCGATGCACACATGACAGTACCCCCCCTTCTACGAGGGGCCTCCGGACCCTCAGGGCCAGGTTTGCCCGGGTGAGTTCTGTGGAAGGTCCGCACCAAACGATCTGCGTTAATGTCAGACGCAGGAACCCACGTCCTCTCCTCTGGACCATACCCCTTCCAATGCACCAAGTACTGAAGGGACCGGCGATTCAGACGTGAGTCAATGATCTTTGACACTTGAAACTCCAAGTTACCATTGACCACCACTGGAGGAGGAGGTAGAGATGATGGTATGACTGGTGCCACGTACCTCTTAAGTAATGACTTGTGGAACACATTGTGGATTTTAAACGTAGGAGGGAGGTCCAGACGAAATGCCACAGGATTAATTATGGAACTGATCCTGTACGGCCCGATGAATCTGGGGCCCAGCTTCCAGGAGGGAACTTTAAGTTTTATATTCCTGGTAGACAACCATACCAGATCATTCACATTAAGATCTGGACCAGAAACTCTCCTCCTATCAGCCATACGTTTATAACGGTTCCCCATAGCACTCAGATTATTCAATACACCTCTCCACACTGAAGCAAGTGACGACGAGAATCGCTCCTCCTCAGGAACCCCAGAAGGGCCCCCCCCATTGAAAGTACAAAACTGGGGATGAAAACCATATGCCCCAAAAAACGGGGATTTACCAGTGGACTCGCTCCGCCTGTTGTTAAGAGCGAACTCTGCCAGAGGCAAGAAAGAAGACCAGTCCTCCTGGTTCTCTGAGACAAAACACCGAAGATAAGTCTCTAGGCTTTGATTCAGACGCTCTGTCTGACCATTGGTCTGCGGATGAAAAGCCGAGGAAAATGACAATTGCATCCCCCGACGTAAACAAAATGCCCTCCAAAACTTGGACACAAACTGAGACCCCCTATCTGACACCACATCAGAAGGCAACCCATGAAGTCTCACAATCTCCCCAATGAACACCTGCGCCAGAGTTTTAGCATTAGGGAGGGCAGGAAGAGCAATGAAATGTGCCATCTTACTGAACCTGTCAACAACCACCAGTATGACAGTCTTCCCTGACGACTGAGGAAGGTCCGTGATGAAGTCCATAGACAAATGAGTCCATGGACGCTCCGGAAGTTTCAAGGGTAAGAGGGTCCCAGACGGACGGGTATGAGGGGTCTTAGAGCGAGCACAAACCCCACAGGACGCGACAAAAGTTAAAACATCTTTATTAACGTTAGGCCACCAAAACCGGCGAGAAAGGAGATCTAAAGTAGCCTTACTCCCTGGATGTCCTGCTAAAGCAGAATTATGATGTGCCTCAATAACCTTTTGTCTCAACAGATTTGGGACAAACAGTCTCCCTGGAGGTCCTGCAGGGGCGTCCCCCTGAACCTCTAATACCTCCTCCTCAAGCTCAGAACATACAGCCGACACTACCACCCCCTCCTGAAGGATGGGAATCGGGTCATCCATTTTCCCGGCCCCTGGGAAACTGCGAGACAAGGCATCCGCCTTAACATTCTTAGATCCAGGGCGATAAGTGACAACAAAATTAAACCTGGTAAAAAACAACGACCATCGAGCTTGTCTGGAATTCAGACGCTTAGCAGATTCCAAATACAGCAGGTTCTTGTGATCAGTAATGACGGTGACCGGGTGGACTGCCCCCTCCAAAAAGTGACGCCATTCTTCAAAAGCCAACTTAATGGCCAAAAGTTCCCTATTGCCGATATCATAATTCCTTTCGGCGGACGACAATTTCTTAGAAAAGAAAGCGCACGGATGCCATTTACCGGGGGACGGACCCTGGGACAATATTGCACCCACCCCTACGTCAGACGCGTCCACCTCCACAACGAACGGCTGTGATGCATCTGGTTGGATGAGAACGGGTGCCGAAGCAAAACATTTTTTCAAAGAGGAAAAAGCTTGGCAAGCTTTGTCCGACCATTTAGAAAAATCCGTCCCTTTTCTTGTCATGTCAGTGAGAGGTTTGACAACAGATGAGAAATTACAAATAAATTTCCGGTAGTAGTTAGCAAACCCCAGAAAACGCTGCAGAGCCTTAAGATCCTCTGGCTGATCCCATTCAAGCACTGCTCTCACCTTTTCAGGGTCCATACGGAAACTGGAGGCTGACACCAAGAAACCCAAAAACTGAAGTTCCTGTACGGCGAATACACACTTTTCCAGTTTGGCGTATAGTTTATTGTCTCGCAAGATCTGCTACACCTGTCTCACATGCTCCTGGTGAGACACAAGATCTGGCGAGTAAATTAAAATGTCACGCGGTCTTATGATATGTGTACGATGTCAGTAAACTATTCTTAAAAGAACAACACCCTATACAACATATAGATTAGCAACATCAGCATGTAAATATAGAATAGATTTACCTGACACGATATCCGTTGAACTCAGGGTTAATCTTGAGGACTTGATACACTGTCACAGGAAAGAAGAGGACCGGGGGTCTAATCTGACCCTAAACTGGGGTCCTAACTAATCCCTCACCTTGGAGGTACTGATAATGGTTCAGAGGTCCAAGTCTCCAGCCTAACCCTGTCTCCTATCAGTCCCTGAACCCTGTAATCAGTCCTAAGAAGGATTCTGATTACCACCAAAGGGATATGGGCTGATCTCTGCTAAATACACAGATTAGACATATAAGACAGACTGGAGAAAACACAGACTTGCATACACACTCAAACACAGAAGGAACATAAATGATCTGGGATATTAAACTCTAAGCAAGGTGAGCTTAAAACAACTAAGGAGCTCTTTAACTTAAGTCTATACAGATACAATCCTATCTGTGGTCTGCATGAAGAATTTCACTGGCAACTCCCAAAACAGACAACCAAAGATTTAAAGGAAACCAATCAACAAATAATTAATTGCAGCCGGGAGAAACTGCACCCAGTCCCAGAACTGAGCACAGACAGAATTAACTCCCTAACTGCCAAACACAAAGAAACAGCAACTCAGCTGTGAGAAGTCAGAATGTGCAACCGCGACGATCTTCGTGGCGATGCACACATGACACCCACCTACTGAACTCTGAGCAGTACTCCTCAGCCGGCCGGCCCCCCTGCTTGATCTTATGGAGATGCCATCAGGATCTCCATACACCAGGGTAAGGGGTGCAAAAAACTCATTCACTGACAGTAGAGATGGTGAATCGGTCAGCAAGGAGAAGGCCCAGGATTGGGGTTCACACTTAAGAAGGGATATGATCATTCCCACCCATTGTTCCTCACTCCTTGATGAACGAGGGCGGAGCCTGAAGTACAACTTGCAGGCCTCCTGAAAAAAATGTATCTCTCCCTCCAGAAAACCTGTCAGGGAGAGATGTCTTGGTTTCTAGTTGAGCCTGCACCTGAGCCGAGGCCCAGCACCCCAACTGCTGCAGCTGCTGCACCACCTCACCACACAGACCCTTAAGCTCATCGGTGAGGGTCTGAAGCAGTTGGGCAAAGGCCTGCATTTGGGCCATGGCTCACCAGAGAGAAAAAAAAATGTGTAGGTATGAAAAAGCCAGTTCTGCCACAGATCCAAAAATGGATCGTGGCACCTGGACTCTGATGGTACCAGGTTTAAGTTCTTTATCAAATTCATCCTGCAAGAATTCCAAGCTCTGTGGTATGGAAGGTTCCCCAGGGTTGATGGATCTCTTTGAGCACCAAGAGGAAAAGATTTTCTTTATCCGTGCGTAGGACCTGTTGGTTGCATCCCTCCTAGAGTGAGCTAGCATATCCAACACCCTATTTGAAAAACCCTTAGTTTTCAATAAGAGGCGGTCAACCTCCATGCTGTCAGATTGATAGCTCTCAGGGTCTGACACAGAACCGGCCCCTGAGAAACCAGGTTCTGTTGGAGGGGAGGCTTCCAGAACTGTCATGGGGAGAGTGAACCACGATCTCTTTGGCCAAAACGGTAGGATGGCTATGACAGAGACTGGATCCTGCCTGATCTTCATCAATACCCTTGGAATCATGGAAGTTGGTGGATAAATATAAGCCAGTCTGAAACTCCATGGAATTGTTATGGTGTCTACTGCCATTGGGTTGTCCTCCAGATATAGGGAGAAGAAATTCACAGTCTTGGCATTCTCCCTGGTCGCCATCAGGTCAATTTCTGGGTGACTCCACCTTAGTTTAAATCAGTCTGAACACCTCTGGATTCAGTGACCATTCTCCCGGAATAAATAGATTCCGACTGAGTCTGTCAGTGAGGACATTCTGCTTCCCTCGGATATGAGTAGCCGTTAACCTGGTTACCGTTGACTCTGCCCACTGGAAAATTCGAGCCACCTCTGCCATGAGAGGGGGAGATCTTGTGCCGCCCTGCTTGATTATTTAGCACACACACAGGCCATGTTGTTGGTGCGGACCATCACCACTTGACCTCTCAGGGCATCTGTGAAGATTTGAAGACCAAGGTAAATGGCTCTTAGCTCTCTTACATTGGAAGCCAGGAGGCATTCGGTACTGGACCAAGCTCCTGCAATGGTACTGCTTCCTAAGTGGGAACTCAACCTGTTCCTGAGGTGTCTGTTGTTAGAATTATCCAGGTTGGTTCTTCCAGACTGATACCGCCCGCAGTCTGATGCCACCAAGAGAGGGTTTGTCTCGTTGCTGTGGAAAGGACATGCATGGCATCCAAGTTGGAAAGACTTCTGTCCCATGCCCTTAGGACTTCCGTCTCAAGGGTTCTCATGTGGGCTAAGGCTCAAGGAACAGCCTCGGCAGTGGAAGTTAATACCTCTAAGAACCTCATGAGAGTCCTTATCGGGACCTTGCGACTTCGTGACAGAAAACGTGCTCCGTTGAGAATACGCGTCTTCCTCCGGGGAGAGAGATACAATTTAATCTCTAGAGAGGTGATTACAAACCGCAGGACGGATTTGTAGGTGTCTAGGCACTAGAGTTGAGCGAAACACTTTGGTCAGATTAAAAAAAGACCGACTTTCGCCGAGCGAAACCCGACCATAGCGTGAGGTCGGCCATGCGTTCGGCGACCCGAGCGCCAAAGTCGGTTTTTCCATAATGCTTGAAGGGCCTTTTCTCAGCCAATGAGCAGGGGCGCACACTGTGGGCAACGCGATTTCCACATCTTAGAGAAGGGCATTGCAGTGATTGGCTTGCTTTGTGTGGCGTCATAGTGCCTATAAAAGCCCTCACCGCCGACCGCCATTTTACTTCTGCCGATCTTAGCGTAGGGAGAGGTTGCTGGTGCTGGTTCTCAATAGGGAGAGCGTTAGGCAGTAAAAAAACAATAATTCTGTGCTTGTGCTGATAGCGATTAGCTGAACAGTTAGTGTGCAGTGACAGGGGAGGATTTTGTTGTGTGCAGCAGTGCTGGTCCTTAGGCTGTGTGTGGCCCAGCTGCGCTTGGTACACATGTTCCAGGAGTATGTACTGAAAGGTAATTGCAAAATCTGATATTCATTCACACTCACACTTCCCAACATTACCACTAGAGGGAACCTTAGACTATTTAAGGGTGTGAGATAGGTAGCAGAGAGATCAGTTCCTGTCAGAGAGAGATGAGATCAGTGGTGTGTGCTAGTGAGTCATACTAGCCAGACATGTGGAGATTTCCTGTCAGACAAGACAGAGAAGGAAAGATTGCAAGCTGATATCTCAGATCATCCAGGCTGTTAGTTCCCTAAGGAATGTGGAAAGTGACTCTCGGAGCAAGCGTGTATTCAGTCTGACGAAAAGTCCTGAGAGCTGCTCTGGACAGAGTCTTTGAAGGAAAGAAGGAAGGGGACTACAGTTGGCAGAACATCGAGTTAACTGAGAATCAGTCAGCGAGCTTTGGAAGGAAGGAAGAAAGCTAACAACGGAACCCACTGCTGCCTGGTGCTTATGTTAAGGATGAGAGTAGGGCGACGGGTGAGTGGTGACCCAAGAAAGGAGTGACTTCGGTGACAGATCACCTTCACTCGACTAACCGGACACCGGGGTCCAAAGTATTGCTAGAACCTTTACGGCTAGTGAGAGAAACACCGGAATCCTTGCTGGACTTCAAGTCACAGAAGGTAGCCCTAAGTGCCGATACGTAACCGGGGTCAGGAGAACAGGAGTCTGGCAGTGCACTGCAGATATAGACTTAGTTCTTTCCACAAGAAGACTTCCACCACAATGTTGGCCGGGCGTAGCTGTTCTATTCAGAGTTAAACCTGACTTCACGCAGGTTAGGACTCATACACTTTAAGGGAAAGGAGGCCTTAAACCTACTCAGCGATTACCTGGATGTACATACTCCACCCTGAGCAGCTTCCCGGGACATACCTGCAACCTTCACAAGTAAAGGTATGGAAAGAGAACAACTTGTGTGTGATTGACTTATTATCTGCAACACCATTGACTTTGAAGGAACAGTCCCACCTGTGGGGGACTTAACATCTTGCTGCCTAGTAACATCCCCTCAGAAGAATTACCCTGCAGCGCTGGTCATATTGATCAGAAACCACAGGTGGCGTCACAAACAATTCCTAAAATCCCCTGTAAATATCCCCCTTTGAATGAGCGCCCAGGGCAACGGACCGAGCTGTGCTACTTGTGACATTCCCCATAGACTTCAACGGGCTCGGTGCCGAGTACCCCATAAGCCCTGGTACTGTACGTGCGACTCATCTTTGGCGTCACGAACAGGATACGAAGCTTACAATTTGTGAGTCCTGTGTGCCTTTGTGGACTGTTTTGTGCAGAAAAGACTGTGTGCAGTTTGTGTGATTTTTGGCGCCATTTTCCGCCAATTTGCCGCCATATTCGCGCCCTGAGGCGCTGGTGAAGAAGAGGTGCGTGCCTTCGTGGGCGTACCCCCACCTGTGGCGCGAAAGTGATGGACGCCCTATCCAAATGCTATTACAATACGAGAGCCTGCCCCACTGCAAGAGAGATCCGCCTACTCTTCATCCTCTATGCCAAAAAGAGAAAGCGAAAGTCCCGCCTCCACGGAAGAGACCAGATTGTTCCAGATGGGAAACACAGTCTGGCCTGGAGAGAGATGGCAGAAGGACAGGAGACGCTGTGTGGAGGAGCGGCGGGGCGCAGACCCCGTTCCCCTGAAGAGCTACTGCCTGTGCCTGAGCCGTCCCCAGGTCGGGAGACCGACCCAACAATACAGAAAGTGGAAGAGGTAGATGCGGTGCTGGAAGTGATAGCCCGACACCGCACAGAGACGGAGGTGATAGAGCAAAGCTGGCATGCCCTGAAACAGCGGCTGCTGTGGGACGCAACGCTCTCCCCTCCAGGAGCGCAACCGTTACCTGTGTCACCACTGCAAGCGGCTGATGAAGAACCGGAGGCCGGCTCCAAAAGTGCTGATCCTGACTCCGCCGGGGACGCGGTGGGAGAGAAGGAGGCTGAGGAGGCCCTGCCCGTTCCGGAGTGCCAGCCCGGCCTGAAGGCCGCAGCGGAATGCAGTCCCCCGGTAGGGACACCGGAGGAGGCCCAGCCGTCCATGATGGAGATCAACTGGGATCAGATGGAGTACCTGGACGACGTAGAATACGCCGCCCAGAAGGAGAATGAGTGGCGACGCCGGGAACACGAACAGCGGCAGCAGCAGGAGCAAAGAGAGGTGCAGCAGTTTCGCCAGAGGTACATGGAGGAGTTTCTTGCTGATAAAGAAAACATCAGGAGAGACAAAGGTACGCTCCGGGAACCGTGGCGCCAGGGGTGCGTTAGTGACTTTAAACTCCGAAAAGGTTGGGGGTTCATCCATGAGCCAGGCCTGTACCAAGGGGTATTTGTCAGCCGCAGGGATGTGGAATTTCATCTGCCCGTGGGACACCCGGAAAGGGATCTCATGAATGGGGATGTAGTCACCTATACGTGGCACTGGGGACTTAAGGGGTGGTATGCCTTGAACGTCACCCGTGTCAGCGACCCCGTTTCTGAATTCGGCAGCACACCCCGTGTCTCAACATCCCAAGTCACAGCCCCATTAGCACCTGGCCGCGCACCTGCATCGTGCCCTGCATCACTGCGCGCGCCTGCATCCTGCTTTGCACCACTGAGCACGTCTGCATCCTGTCCAGCATCTTATGCTGCAACAGCGACCCCTACTGAGCTAGATCTGTATTCAGAAGAGGCACCTGTTAAGCCTCCTGCAAGTCGAACAAGGACTGTAGCTACCCAGACACAGGTAGCAGGACATGATATGTTAGTGATGCGTTCCAGATCGCACCGCTTACTTCCAGCCCCAGGAGTGGAAGACGTCATCACTATCTGCAAAAAAGAAGACCAGTAGGACCCAGACAGGGTTTACTGCATCTGTATAAAGTTAAAGAAGAATTTGCACTTTATTAATAATATTTGATGATGTTTGCATAATTTGCATAATTTTAAGTAGAATACCCCAGTTGGGTAATGAGTAATGCAGCAGTATTATTGAAATGTGATTTATTTGAAATGTTTTATGCAAGGACTGCGTGCTGAGGACTCTTGCAGCACAAAAACTTTATTTGTAAATAGTTCGCACTTCGGTGCCCCATCTTGGTTTTACCTAAAGCCTTACTACCTCTGAAGAAAAACCCGTATGGTGTGGCCTTGAGTGAGGTCTGCAGCAATGAAGTCCTGCAGCCCACCCAGGACCCACGTGGGAGGTTTTTGGTGCGGGTCCTCCACAAGAATCGTGTCTTGTATTTATTGATGTGAAAAGTACTTTGATATTTTTCTATTTTGCCAATTGTATACAGTGTAACGTTCAAGAGTCCTTACCTCCCGCAAGGGAAGAGTTATTGTTGATGTTAATATAAAAATGTTTTTCTATTTCAGCCCGGGAGTGCTGATGATAACTAGGGGGGGATGTGTGGCCCAGCTGCGCTTGGTACACATGTTCCAGGAGTATGTACTGAAAGGTAATTGCAAAATCTGATATTCATTCACACTCACACTTCCCAACATTACCACTAGAGGGAACCTTAGACTATTTAAGGGTGTGAGATAGGTAGCAGAGAGATCAGTTCCTGTCAGAGAGAGATGAGATCAGATCAGTGGTGTGTGCTAGTGAGTCATACTAGCCAGACATGTGGAGATTTCCTGTCAGACAAGACAGAGAAGGAAAGATTGCAAGCTGATATCTCAGATCATCCAGGCTGTTAGTTCCCTAAGGAATGTGGAAAGTGACTCTCGGAGCAAGCATGTATTCAGTCTGACGAAAAGTCCTGAGAGCTGCTCTGGACAGAGTCTTTGAAGGAAAGAAGGAAGGGGACTACAGTTGGCAGAACATCGAGTTAACTGAGAATCAGTCAGCGAGCTTTGGAAGGAAGGAAGAAAGCTAACAACGGAACCCACTGCTGCCTGGTGCTTATGTTAAGGATGAGAGTAGGACGACGGGTGAGTGGTGACCCAAGAAAGGAGTGACTTCGGTGACAGATCACCTTCACTCGACTAACCGGACACCGGGGTCCGAAGTATTGCTAGAACCTTTACGGCTAGTGAGAGAAACACCGGAATCCTTGCTGGACTTCAAGTCACAGAAGGTAGCCCTAAGTGCCGATACGTAACCGGGGTCAGGAGAACAGGAGTCTGGCAGTGCACTGCAGATATAGACTTAGTTCTTTCCACAAGAAGACTTCCACCACAATGTTGGCCGGGCGTAGCTGTTCTATTCAGAGTTAAACCTGACTTCACGCAGGTTAGGACTCATACACTTTAAGGGAAAGGAGGCCTTAAACCTACTGGGCAATTACCTGGATGTGCATACTCCACCCTGAACAGCTTCCCGGGACATACCTTCAACCTTCACAAGTAAAGGTATGGAAAGAGAACAACTTGTGTGTGACTGACTTATTATCTGCAACACCATTGACTTTGAGGGAACAGTCCCACCTGTGGGGGACTTAACATCTTGCTGCCTAGTAACATTACCCTGCAGCGCTGGTCATATTGATCAGAAACCACAGGTGGCGTCACGAACAATTCCTAAAATCCCCTGTAAATATCCCCCTTTGAATGAGCGCCCAGGGCAACGGACCGAGCTGTGCTACTTGTGACATTCCCCATAGACTTCAACAGGCTTGGTGCCGAGTACCCCATAAGCCCTGGTACTGTACGTGAGACTCAGCTGCCTGCCAGTGACAGGGAGGAATTTCTTGTGTGGAGCAGCAGAGCTGATTAATTAGGCTGCTGTTTGCCAGTGAGAGGGGAGGAATTTATTGTGTGCAGCAGCAGAGCTGATTATTAGGCTGCCAGCCAGTGACAGTGGAGGAATTGCTTGTGTGGAGCAGCAGAGCTGATTATTAGGCTGCCTGCCAGTGAGAGGGGAGGAATTTATTGTGTGCAGCAGCAGAGCTGATTATTAGGCTGCCTGCCAGTCAGGGCCGGCTCCAGGTTTTTATGGGCCCCGGGCGAAAGAGCCTCAGTGGGCCCCTTTAACACAGACCACAATTCATGATGCACAGATACTGCAGAGAAATATAGGTACAGTACAATGCCAAATACTTCACTTCTTCCATTACATGAGTGATATCTATTGTAAATTGTACAATAGCTCAAAAACCGCCAAATCCTCGCAGTGCACAGTACAGACTGGAGAGTACAGTCCTCCATACAATATTATGGGCACCACATAGTCTCCCCCTCATCACCCATATAATACCCCATGCAGGATGTCACCCCACCATCCTTCATATAATGCTCCATACAAAATACTGGACCCAATATAATGCTCCATACAGGATACTGGTCCTCATATAATGCTCCATACAGGATACTGGTCCCCATATAATGCTCCATACAAAATATGGAACTCTCCTCTGCGCTGTGCTGTGTTCTGCACTGTTACGGCTCAGGAAAGGGTGCTGTGGAAAGACTCCCCATTATCATCATCATCGCCTCCCAATCATCATCATCGCCTCCCCATCATCATCATTGCCTCCCCATAATCATCATTGCCTCCTCATCATGATCATTGCCTCCCCATCATCATCATGGCCTCCCCATCATCATCAATGCCTGCCCATCATCATCATTGCCTCCCTATCATCATCAATGCCTGCCCATCATCATCATCGCCTCCCCATCATCATCAATGCCTGCCCATCATCATCATCGCCTCCCCATCATCATCAATGCCTGCCCATTATCATCAATGCCTCCCCATCATCATCATCGCCTCCCCATCATCATCAATGCCTCCCCATCATCATCATCACTGCCCTCCCCCCACCACCATCACACAGACAGCACCGCAGCACACAAGCACTCTCTCACATACATACATACACACACACATACACAAAGCACCACACTACATACACACACACTGATACACACAGACACACACAGACACAAACACACAGACACAAACACATCACATCTCACCTGTCCGGTGTCCGCGCGCTCTCTGCCACAGCCGGCCGCTGAATGATGACGTCATTCAGCGGCGCTGCTGTGAGAGGAAGCGCCGGCGCCCCTGGAGACCGGAGCTGCGGCAGCGGAGGCACGGGGCTCAGAGGTAAGTATTACGCCGGCTGCTGCCGGGGCCCTGAGCAAGCGGGGGGGCCCAGTGGCGGCGCTGACACCGCTAACGGGCGCCGGGATGCCCGACAGCGAGTGGGCCCCCCCGCCTGCTCAGGGCCCCGGCACTTGCCCGGGTGTGCCGGGTGCTGACGCCTGCCTTGCTGCCAGTGACAGTGGAGGAATTGTGTGGAGCAGCAGAGTTGATTATTAGGCTGCCTGCCAGTGAGAGGGGAGGAATTTATTGTGTGCAGCAGCAGAGCTGATTATTAGGCTGCCTGCCAGCAACAGTGGAGGAATTGCATGTGTGCAGCAGTAGAGCTGATTATTAGGCTGCCTGCTAGCTGTATTGCTGTGTGTACACTGCTGTGCAGAGTGCTTTTTAACACAGCACCTACACAGCACTAATAGTTCTATTTTTTTCTGCACAGTTACCGAACGTTTATTTTTTCCCACTCCGTATAGAGCTGTACGCTCCTCACACTACCGTGTACCGGCTGGTATCACGGACAAATACATGCTGATTATCTGTGTTTGACTCCAGAAATATATACGGAGATTTCAATTTTCCCCAAAACCGTATACAGCTGGTATCTTCTGATACAGTACCGTTTTTCTGCCTTGTGTATTACGGTCAAATCCATACTGAGAGAGCGTCTGTGTGTTACTCCTCAAATATATACGGACATTCAAAATTACCCCAACACTGTATACAGATGTACGCTACTGATACAGTACACTTTTTATGCTTTTCATATTCTGGTCTACTCCATACTGAGCCTCTGAGCGTGTGTGTTGCTCATGAAATATATACGGAGATTTAAAATTACCCCAAAACTGTATACATCTGTACGCTACTGATACAGTACACTTTTTATGCTTTTCATATTGTGGTGTAATCCATACTGAGCCTGTGAGCTTGCGTGTTAATCCTGAAATAAATACGAAGATTTAAAATTACCCCAACACTGTATACAGCTGTACGCTACTGATACAGTATACTTTTTATGCTTTTCATATTGTGGTGTAATCCATACTGAGCCTGTTAGCGTGTGTGTTACTCCTGAAATATATACGGAGATTTAAAATTACCCCAACACTGTATACAGCTGTACGCTACCGATACAGTACACTTTTTATGCTTTTCATATTCTGGTCTACTCCATACTGAGCCTGTGAGCGTGTGTGTTACTCCTGAAATATATACAGAGATTTAAAATTACCCCAACATTGTATATGGCTGTACGCTTCTGATGTAGTACACTTTTTGGCTTTTTATATTCTGGTGTAATCCAAACTGAGCCTGTGAGAGTCTATGTCTGTTACTCGGCAAATATATACGGAGATTAAAATTTTCACCTTCACCGTATACAGCTGTATGCTTCTGATACAGTACCATATATCTGCTGGTATTTTGGGTACATTTTCAGAAACATGAGGAAGTATGGTGGCAGAGGCCGCGGACATGGGCATGGGGGCCACATGGTACTGATGGTGGTGGTGGTGGGGTGGTGCATCTTCTGGTACTGCCAAAAGTACAATAGCACCTAAGGCAGGAGGTGTTGAGCCTGCGTCATTGTCTGGCTCCAGAAGGCCTGCAAGGCTCCCTTTTCTGGGACTACGTAAACCGCTTTTAAAGCCGGAGCATCAGGAACAGGTTTTGGCTTACATTGCCGAAACAGCCTCCAGCTCTATCGCCTCCTCTTCTGAAGTTTCAAAAAATGCAAACACTGAGTCGTCAGTGCAGGCTCCTGGTCAGGAACAACCCATTTCCTTGTGTCCTTCACCCCCACCAAAAGTGAAGGATGCGGCAGGCCACATTTCAGATTACTCCATGGAGCTCTTTTCACATACCATTACTGGGTTATCAAGTCAAATCCTGAATTCCCCAGTCCAAGATGAATCTGACATGGAGTGCACTGATGCACAGCCACTGCTAGATGATTCTGCTGGTACATTCAACCAGAGCACTACATTGCCCTCGCAGTCTACTGAGCCAGAATGTGACCCTGATGAAACTCAGGTGCCCCTGACTGCATATTATATCACCTTACACGGTGACACAGAGGAAGGTGCAGATGAAATTGAAGAGGAGGTGATGGATGACCCAGTTGTTGACCCGGATTGGCATCCAGTGGGGGAAAAGGGTGCCGCTGGCAATAGCTCAGAAGAGGAGGAGGATCCGCAGCAGGTATCGACATCACAGCTGCGGTTATCTGTCAGGCCCGTAGCAGTCCAAAAAGGTCTTAAAAAAACAAAAAGAGTTGCAGGACAGCTTGGCCAGATGGTCAAATTAGCACAGCATGCAAGCCTTGAAAATTTATACGATAGTAGGAAGAGTCCAGTGTGGCACTTTTTTGACCAAAATCCTATTGATGAGGCAAAGGTTATCTGTAAGAAGTGCGGAAGGACCTTTAGCCGAGGGAAAAATCTCATAAATTTGAATACCAGTTGCATGCTTAGACATTTAATGAACATGCACTTGCAAGCGTGGACTGACTACAAAACCTCAGGTAGCACATGTGCACCTGCTCCGACTGAAGTTACTCAGCAAAACTCCATCGCTTCCCCCACTGTAAGCCCACTGGTTGGCACACCACCAGCAAGAAATGTTGAGGTGTCGTCGCAAGGCCAAAGCAGTCAGGGAATCACAATGTTTATGCAACGAAAGACTGCATCTAGGCCATCACCACCATCACAATCACCAACACCAACCCCCTCTCAGTCCGTCATGTCCACCGCTAGTACCCCCATATGCAGCTCTCAAGTCCAGCTCACCTTACCAGACACTCTGAGTAGGACAAGAAAGTACTCATACTCTCATCTGCGTACACTGGCTTTGAATGCCTACATTGCCAAACTGATCTCATTAGAGATGATGCCCTTCCATTTCGTTGAAAGCGCAGCGTTCAGCGACCTCATGGCCTACGCTGTCCCACGCTATGACCTATCCAGTCGGCACTTAATTTCTAGAAAAGCCATCCCTTCCCTCCACCTGCATATGAAAGACCACATTGTCCATGCACTCAAACAATCAGTGGGTGGAAAGGTGCACCTCACAACAGATGCATGGGCCAGTAGGCATGGCCAGGGTCGTTACGTGTCCATCACTGCGCACTGGGTTAATGTGGTGGATGCAGGGTCCACAGGGGACAGCAGCAGTGGGACAGTGCTACCTAGCCCACCGTATAGGCAACAGTTGGCTGAAGGCATTCGACCCTACTCCTCCTCCTCTTCCTCCTCCAGAAGCGAAAGCTTGTCAACAGAGCGCAGTCGCATGAGCACTCCATTCGCAGCTGCCAGTGTTGCACACGAGGTGTCCCACTAGTGGTAAGCGTCAGCAGGCTGTTTTAAAAATGATGTCTTTGGGCGACAACAGACACACCGCAGAGGTACTGGCCGACTACTTGCAGCGAGAAACTGAGTCATGGCTTTGCAGTATACATCTTGAGCCAGGCAAGGTAGTCAGTGATAACGGCTGTAATTTTGTGGCGGCCATAACCCTAGCAAAACTCAGACACATACCTTGCCTGGCTCACACCTTGAACCTGGTGGTGCAGTGCTTCTTAAATAATTATCCGGAGTTAACAGCCCTGCTCCATAAAGTGCGAAGACTGTGCTCGCACATCCGTCGCTCGCCCGTAGACTCCAGTCGTATGCAGAGGCTGCAGCGATCGCTCCACCTCCCCAAGCATCGCCTAATCATAGACGTTGCAACAAGGTGGAATTCCACCAAGCACATGGTTGAGAGGCTGTGCAAACAAAGGCAGGCTGTAATGCATTTATGGGAGGATACACGGGCAGGCAGTTTGAGGGCAGACATGGAGTTGTCGGGTGTGCAGTGGTCAAAGCTGAAAGACCTCTGTAAAGTCCTTCAGTGTTTTGAGGAATGCACATGGCTGGTAAGCGCAGACGACGCCATCATAAGCATGAGCATCCCACTAATGCGTCTGCTCATGCAAACTTTGACGCACATTAAGGATCAGGCGTCTGCAGTGGAGGGAAGAGGAGGAGGGAAGCCTTGATGACAGTCAGCCATTGTCTGCTCAGGGAACTGTCCTGGACGAGGTGGGGGAAGAAGAGGAAGAAGAGTAGGAGGATGAGGGGGATGATTATTTTGGGGATAAGAATGCTTCTCAGGGGCAAGAGAAAATGTTGACTTGCCAAGGTCAGGTACAGGGTTTGTGCGTGACTGGAGGGATGTGGATTTGGCAGAAAGTGCTCCTCCACCCACCACCGGCAGTGCATCATTGACACCTGGAAAATTGGCCCACATGTGTGATTATGCCTTGCGGATCCTAAAAAGGGACCCCCGCATTGCCAAAATTATGAAGGATGATGACTACTGGTTGGCCAGTATCCTTGATCCACGCTATAAAGGCAAATTACAGAACATCATGCCACAGGAGAACTTAGAGCTAATATTGACGAACAAACAAGTAACTCTGGTAAACCGTTTGTTAGAGCAGGGTTCCCCAACTCCAGTCCTCAAGGTCCAACAACAGGTCATGTTTTCAAGATTTCCTTAGTATTGCCCAGGTGATAATTGCATCACCTGTGCAATACAAAGGAAATCCTGAAAACATGACCTGTTGGTGGGCCTTGAGTACTTGAGTTGGGGAACCCTGTGTTAGAGGCATTCCCAGCAAACAGCAGCGGTGCAGGTTCTACCACGAGCCGTACTGGGCCAAATGGAAGAGGTGTTCGTGGTGCACACAGCTTAAGTGGCGTTGGAGACAGGGATTTCATGATTATGTTGTGGACTGATTTCTCGAGGACCGCTCACACGCCTGGTAATACTGAATCTATTGCAACTGACAGGAGACAGCAGTTGTCAACTATGGTAAAAAATTACTTCTCCTCCCCTTTCGATGTTCTCTCACACAGTTCATTCCCCTTTGACTACTGGGCTTGTAAACTGGACACCTGGCCTGAATTGGCACAATATGCCTTACAGGAGCTCGCTTGCCCTGCTGGTAGTGTGCTATCAGAAAGAGTCTTCAGTGCTGCTAGATCAATCCTGACAGAAAGAAGGACCTGTCTGTTGACACAAAATGTTGATGATCTAACGTTCATTAAAATGAACTATGCATAGGTTTCAAAGGATTTTGTCCCACCTTCCCCCGATGACACATAGGTTGCCAGCAAAATGGCTCGCTTTGTCCTCCTCTTCCTCTGACTTCTCCAATTCCTCCATTTGCAGCTGCTGAACGTTCAGCCTAAACGTCAACATATGCCATTTTTGCCACCTCCCTATCTGGGCTGTCCCTCCCCAGGGCCGGGGTCACCACCTGGGGAACCCGGGCAAGTTCCGGTGCCCTGAGCAGGTGGGGGTCCTACTCTGGGGCGACGGCACTGGCACAGGGTCCCTTATAGTACAAAAAAGTGTCTCTGACGGTGGGAGGGCCCACTCGCCGTCAGACATACCGGCGTACTATGAGGGGCCCTGTGGCAGTGCCGTCGATCACGAGTCGGCCCCCCCTGCTTGCTCAGGGCCCCAGCACTTGCAATACTTACCTCTCCCTGCTTCACCGCTGTGGAGTCAGGGCAGTTAAATCCTTCACAGGGACAGCCACTACAAATTTGGTTAACTGATCGATGATGGTTAAGACGTAGCTATGGCCTGTCCTGCTGGGCTCCATCTTCAGATGATCGATGGCTACCATTTCTAATGGACGTCGACTCACAATCGGATGCAGTGTTGCTTTCTGATCAGCTTTCACAGTTTTACTAGTCACAGACGTGTGACATTCCTGGCAACATTTTTCAATGTCTCCTCTCATGCCAATCCAATAGAATCGCCTACGGCCTGTGGCTTCTGTCTTTTGCACTCCAAAGTGACCAGACTGATCATGATAGGCAGTGAGGACCATGTCTACATCTCTCCTTGGCATCACAATTTGATGGAGACGAATAACGTTGATGGGATCGACGCTACTAGCGATACAGCAACCCTTTCTTCACAAAGAACCGTTTTCGCTGTCTCCACAGATAAAGTAATTGAGGGTCAGCATCGCCTCTGAGAATTCTACCGGGAGGTTTTACCGTGATTAGGAATTCCCAAATTTCTGCAATCACTCTACTTTTAGTGTGTACTTGTATCCATCTAGTTTCCTGTAGCGGAGGTCTGGACGGCTTACCAAGACTAAAATATATACGAACATTTAAAATTGCCCCAACACTGTATTACAGCTGTACGCTTCTGATACAGTACTGTTATGAATATGTTAGAAATGAATTCTGAGCAGAAGCTCCCTCTGGTGGTTACAAACAGTACTGAACCATTCAATGAGGATTGGCTGAGTTTGCTCTTAATAATAGGGCAAGCTCTGCCACTTTGATGTCTCCATTTTTCTGCAATTTGGGTTTCACCCTCGATTTTCTTCTGGACAGACGGAGGCTTCTGTCTGTCCGGGGTGTTGACTCTGTTGTGGAGCGTATGCAGCAGATTTGGGACCAGGTAGTGGAGAGGTTGTCCCTCTCTCAGGAGAAGGCCCAGCGGTTTGCTAACCGGCATAGGACTGATGGTCCTCGGTTTAAAGTGGGGGACTTGGTCTGGTTATCCTCAAGAAATATCCTATGAGAGTTGCATCTCCTAAGTTTAAGCCTAGGTTCATTGGACCTTATAAGATCATGGAGATTCTTAATCCTGTTTTCCTTTCGTTTACTTCTTCCAGGGACATTTAAGATCCATAACGTGTTCCACAAGTCCTTATTGAAGAGGTTTGTCGAGCCAGTGGTTCCTATGGCTGCGCCCCCTGACCCTGTTTTGGTTGAGGGCAATCTGGATTATGTGGTTGAAAAAATATTGGATTCTCGTTTTTCTAGACAGAAACTCCAGTATTTGGTTAAGTGGAGAGGTTATGTCAGGAGGACAATTCTTGGGTGTTTGCTTCGGACATCCATGCTAGGAGACTGATCCGTGCGTATAACAGAGCTCATCCTGACTGACCTGGTTGCACAAATGAGGGTTCGGTTGACTCCTCTTCAAGGGGGAGGTACTGTTATGAATGTGTTAGAAATGAATTCTGAGCAGAAGCTCCCTCTGGTGGTTTACAAACAGTACTGAACCATTGAATGAGGATTGGCAATCAGGAAGTACAGACTGGCTGGATATAAGGGAGGTTTCCCCCATCATGGTTGCCGGTGATCAATTGTTCTTGTCTCAACTGTGGTTCCTGGTTCACTTGGAAGCTTGCTGAGTCTTACCTCTTCTCCTGCTCTCAGATAAGATATTTCTGTTTTTTGTTTTTGTGCTTGCCATTTGCATTTTTCTCTGCATTTCTGTGAGGTTTGCCAGGTTCCCCTCCCCGGGGGGCTTGGTCTCTCTCGGTTCCTCTGGAGCCACTGTTGTTTGTTCATTTGCCTTTTCCAGTTTTTTCTGTGGCTGCGGCTTAGTTTTGTTACACCAGAGAACAAATTTAGGTGGGAGAGGTCGTGTGATCTCAGGTGTTTTTGCAATTAGTAGCGCTGGCTTTTTTTAGGGTTTTTTGGAATTGCAGTAAGTATCCTTCCTATCCTTTTCTGTCTAGGCAGATTGGGGCCCCAGCGTTTGCTCATACTATTTTCTGTCTGTGTCTGTATTCCTCTTGTCTAACCGCCATTACATGTTTGGGGGCTTCCTATGTTCTTTGGGGATCTGCTCCGGGGCAGATAGCTTTCCTCTTTCTATCTTTAGGTGTAGTTAGTCTCTCAGGCTGTGACGAGGCATCTAGGACCAACGTAGGAACGCTCCACGGCTGCCTTTAGCTGTGGTGGTTAGTCAGGGTAACTGCAATCCAGTAGATTCCAACCTCTCTGTGTATTGCCGTTTTTGCCTGCTCTCCTCAGCTACCAAAAACATAACAGTATCACCGGCCCAAACTGAAAATTATATGGTACTCACAGAAGGGAAAAATAGTGTGGAAAGAAAAAAGTTGTCAGAGTTGTCAGAGATTTTTTTTTTTTT
Source organism: Oophaga sylvatica (assembly GCA_033576555.1). Taxonomy (NCBI): domain Eukaryota; kingdom Metazoa; phylum Chordata; class Amphibia; order Anura; family Dendrobatidae; genus Oophaga; species Oophaga sylvatica. Next base: position 428,693,505 of record JARQOD010000001.1, on the reverse strand, counting down.
CTGCATTTTTTTTTCCCTCTTTTTCTTTGGGTGCTGAGGAGGATTTTTTTTTTTTCTCAATGGAGTTTGCACAGTTGTCTGGCCGTGTGGATCAGCTTGCCACTGAAGTTCGGAGTATTGCTACCTATCTTGCAGGGTTGCCGGTTGTGGAACCTAGGATCCCCATGCCAGATTTGTTTTGGGGGGATCGAGCTAAATTTCTGAATTTCAAAAATAACTATAAGTTGTTTTTTGCCTTAAAACCTAAGTCCTCGGGAACGCAGCACAGCAGGTTCAAATTGTCATCTCTCTCCTGCGCGCGATCCTCAGGATTGGGCTTTTCCCTGACAACTGGGGACCCTGTTTTGAGTAATGTTGATGCATTTTTTCTGGCTCTGGGGTTATTGTACGATGAACCTAATTCACTGATCAAGCTGAAAAAACCTTGTTGGCATTAAATCAGGGGCTTGAGGACGCTGAGTTGTACTGTCAGAAATTCCGAAAGTGGGCAGTTCTGACCAAATGGAATGATGATGCTTTGGCAGCCCTTTTTCAGAAGGGTCTGTCAGAGAATGTAAAAGAATGTTATGGTGGGATTCCCTGCTCCCTTGGTCTCAATTGATTCTATGTCATTAGCGATTCAAATTGACAGATGTTTGCGTGAGCGTAGAAGTATTCGTGGAATAGTGTTGGCCTTGTGAACCAGCTTCTGAGCCCATGCAGTGTGATAGAGTGGCTTCTGGGGCACAGCGTCATGAGTTTCGAAAACGCAATGGGTTATGTTTCTACTGTGGTGATGCCTCTCATGCTATTTCAGTCTGCCCTAAGCGGGGAAGATGTTTTGCACGCTCAGTTTGTCTTGGGTAGTGTTCAGACTAAATTTCTGTTGACTGTTACCTGATTGCTCCTGTCCACATTTTCTGCTCAGGCTTTTGTTGATTCGGGAGCAGCTATTAACCTGATGGATTTTGATTTTGCTAAACGTTGTGGGGTTTCCCTTGATACCCCTACGGAAGTCTATTCTCCTACTGGGGATTGATTCTACCCCTTTGGCTGAGAAATAAACCCCAGTACTCTAACTCAGGTGATATATGAGGGTGAACTGATCATCAGGAGGATTGCAAATTTTTGGTGCAGTATAATCTGCATGACATTATTGTACTAGGTTTCCCTTGGTTGCAGTCTCATAATCCTGTTTTGGTTGGAAATCTGTGTCGTAACCAGTTGGGGCTGCCAATGTGTTAATGCCAACACTCTGTTTTTTCTGCCTCTCCCAGGCTCAAGATGTGCCTGACTTTTTGACTGATTTTTCTGATGGTGTTTTAGCGAAAGTAAATCTGCATCCTTGCCCCCCCATAGGGCTATGACGCGCTATTGAATTAGTGCCTGGTAGTAAATTCCCTAAAGGTCGCCTTTTTTAACTTGTCTGTACCTGAACATGACGCTATGCGGTCTTATATCAAGGAGTCATTAGAAAAGGGTCATATCAGACCATCCTCTTCACCCTTGGGTGCTGGTTTTTCTTTGTGGCACAAAAAGGATGGTTCATTAAGGCCGTGTATTGATTATCGTCTCTGAACAATATCACTGTGAAATATCAATATCCGTTACCCTTGATTTCTGACCTGTTTTCCAGGGTGAAAAGTGCTACTTGGTTTACCAAGCTTGACCTCAGGGGGGCGTTTTAACCTTATTCACCATTAAGCATGGGGATGAATGGAAGATGGCGTTTAATACCCCAGAGGGGCATTTTGAGATACCTAGTGATGCCCTTTGGGCTCACTAATGCTCTTCCGTCTTTCCAGTCCTTCATGATGACATTTTCAGGGATTTTGTGGATAAATTTCTGATTGTTTATTTGGATGATATCTTGATATTTTCCAATGACTGGGACTCTCATGTGAAACATGTTCGGACTGTGTTCCAGATTTTGAGAGAGAATGCTCTGTATGTGAAGGGATCAAAGTGTCTTTTTGGGGTACAGAGGATCTCATTTCTGGGATTCATTTTGTCTCCATCTGTTATTGAAATGGACCCGGTCAGGTTCAGGCCATCTGTGATTGGGTCCAAACAAACTTCATTAAAGGCTCTTCAGAGATTCTTGGGTTTTGACCCAAATTTTTATCGTAAAATTTTATTCTTCATTTTTGTATTGTTAAACCATTGACTGATTTGACCAAAAAGGGTTCTGATGTGGTGAATTGGCCTCCGAGGCAGTCTCTGCGTTTCAGGAACTTAAACAGAGATACACTTCTGCTCCTGCTCTACGGCAGCCTGGTGTTTCTCTGCCATTTCAGGTGGAGGTTGATGGTCTGAAATTGGGGCAGGTGCCGTTTTGTCCTAAAGAGATCCTGACACCTCTAAAAGTAACCCTTGTGCTTTTTTCCTCCAAAAATTTTCTCCAAACTGAACGTAATTATGACGTGGGTAATCGGGAGTTATTGGCCATGAAGTGGGCTTTTGAGAGTGGAGACATTGGCTGGAGGGAGCCAAACTCAGGTGGTGGTCCTCACGGACCATAAGAATCTGGTTTATCTGGAATCAGCCAAGCGACTTAATCCTAGACAGGGCCAAGGTGGGCCTTGTTTTTCACACGTTTTAATTTTGTGGTTTCCTTTCTTCCTGGCACTAAGAATGTTAAGGCGGATGCCCTCTCGAGGAGTTTCCTTGCGGACTTCCTGAGTTTCTGATCCTGCGTTATTTGATAAGAGGGTGTAGTTCTTTCCGCCATCTCGCCCAATTTGAGACTGCTCTGGAGGGGTGTCAGGAGGATATAAACCCGAGCGCTGCCCTGTTGGGAAATTATTTGTCCCAGACCAGTGGAAGAAGATGTGTGATGTCTGAGATTCATTGTTCCGGGTTGGCCGGTCATCCCGGAATTTTTGGTACCAGAGACTTGGTGAGTTGGTCCTTTTGGTGGCCTACTTTGTCTCGTGACGTTCAGGGAGTTTGTGCAGTCCTGTGGGACTTGCTCTCGCTCCCAAGCCTTGCTCTCGCTCTAGTGGTTTGTTGATGCCATTGCCTGTGCCCAGAGACCATGGACCCTTATCTCTATGGATTTTATTTCCGACCTCCCTGTTCTCAGAGAATGACCGTTATCTGGGTGATTTGTGATAGGTTTTCCAAGATGATACATCTGTGCCATTTACCTAGTTGCCTTCCTCCTCCGAATTGGTGCCTTTGTTCCTTCAGCACGTGGTTCGGTTACACGGAATTCCTGAGAAACATTGTGTCTGACAGAGGAGTCCAGTTTGTTTCCAGATTTTGGAGGACTTTTTGTTCTAAACTTGGTGTTCAATTTGTCTTTCTCCTCTGCTTTTCATCCTCAAGACCAATGGACAAACTGAGAGAACAAACCAGACATTGGGAGACTTATCTGAGATGCTTTGTGTCTGCTGATCAAGATGATGGTCTCTTTTTTGCCTTTGGCTGAGTTTGCTCTTAATAATAGGGCAAGCTCTGCCACTTTGATGTCTCCATTTTTCAGCAATTTTGGGTTTCACCCTCGATTTTCTTCTGGACAGACAGAGGCTTCTGTCTGTCCAGGTGTTGACTCTGTTGTGGAGCGTATGCAGCAAAGTTTGGGACCAGGTAGTGGGAGAGGTTGTCCCTCTCTCAGGAGAAGGCCCAGCGGTTTGCCAACCGGCATAGGACTGATGGTCCTGGTTTTAAAGTGGGGGACTTGGTCTGGTTGGTCCTCAAGAAATATCCCTATGAGAGTTGCATCTCCTAAGTTTAAGCCTAGGTTCATTGGACCTTATAAGATCATGGAGATTCTTAATCCTGTTTTCCTTCGTTTACTTCCTTCCAGGGACATTTAAGATCCATTAACGTGTTCCACATTCCTTATTGAAGAGGTTTGTCGAGCCAGTGGTTTCCTATTGGCTGGCGCCCCCTGACCCTGTTTTGGTTGAGGGCAATCTGGATTATGTGGTTGAGAAAATATTTGATTCTCGCTTTTCTAGACAGAAACTCCAGTATTTGGTTAATGTGGAGAGGTTATGGTCAGGAGGACAATTGTTGTGAAATAGGCTGGAAATGAGTTTGAGCAGAAGGCTCCCTCTGGTGGTTAACAAACGGTACTGGACTGTCCAGTGAAGATTGTGAGGATTGGGAATCAGGTGTTACTGACTGGTCTTATATAAGGGAGTCGCCTTCCCATCAGGGTTGCCGGTGATCAATTGTTCTGGTCTCAATCCTTGATTCCTGTTTCCTTGGTAGCCTGCTGTGTCGTGTCTGAATCTCCTGCTAACAGATAAGACATTTTCTTCTTTTTGTTTTTGTGCTTGATTTTTGCATTTTGTCCTGCACTTCTTGTGGGCCTTCAGGGTCCCCTCGGGGGGCTTTTGCCCTCTCAGTTCAGTTCAGCCACTAATGTTTGTACATTTGCTTTTTCCAGTTTTTTCAGTGACTGCTGTTTTGTTTTGGTTACACCAGAGAATAATTTTAGGTGGTAGAGGTCGTGTGATCTCAGGTGTTTTTGAAATTAGTAGAGTTGGTGCTTTTTCAGGGTTTTTTTGAGATTGCAGTAAGTGCCCTTCCTATCCTTTTCTATTTAGTAAGTTTGGGCCCAACGTTTGCTCTTACTATTTTCTGTCTGTGTCAGTATTTCTTCTTGTCTAACCGCATTACATGTTTGGGGGCTTTCTATGTTTTTTTGGGGATTGCTCCGGGGCAGGATAGCTTTCCTCTTTCTATCTTTAGGGGTAGTTAGTTTCTCAGGCTGTGACGAGGCGTCTAGGACCAACGTAGGAACGCTCCACGCTGCCTCTATTGTTGTGGTGGTTAGTCAGGGTACTGCAATCTCATAGTTTTCCAACTGCTCTGGTGTATTTCCTTTTTTGCCTGCTCTCCTCAGCTACCAAAATCATAAACAGTATCACCGGCCTAAACTAAAAATTTTATGGTACTCACAGAAGGGAAAAATATTGTGGAAAGAAAAAAGTTGTCAGAGTTGTCAGAGATTTTTTTTTTCTGTTTGTTGCATTTTTTTTTCCCTCTGTATCTCTGGGTGCTGAGGAAGATTTTTTTTTTCTCTTCAATGGCGTTTGCACGTTGTCAGCCTTGTGGATCAGCTTGCCACTGAGGTTCGGAGTATTGCTAACCTATCTTGCTAGGTTGCCTGTTGTGGAACCTAGGATTCCATGCCAGATTTGTTTTTAGGGGATCGAGCTAAGTTTCTGAATTTCAAAAAATAACTGTAAATTGTTTTTTGCCTTAAAAATCTAAGTCCTCAGGGTTGCAGCGCAGCAGGTTCAAATTGTCATCTCTCTCCTGCGCGGCGACCCTCAGGATTGTGCTTTTTCCCTGACACCTGGGGATCCTGGTTTTTAGTGATGTTTATGCTTTTTTTCAGGCTTTGGGGTTTTTGTCTTGGGGCCTAAATGTACTTACAAGCCTGGGAAAAAACTTTGTTGGCATTAAGTCAGGGGTTGAGGACGCCTGAGTTTACTGTCAGAGATTCCGTTTGGTGGGCGTCCTGACCAAATGGAATGACGCGCTTTGGCCCGCTCTTTTTCGGAAGGGACTGTTTAGATAATGTAAAGGATGTTTTTGGTGGGATTCCCTGTTCCCTCGGTTTTCAATGATTTTTTGTCATTAGGCGGATTAAATTGACGCGTTTGCCCCTGACGGAAAAGGTATGCGTGGAATTAATGTTGCCTGTGAGCCTGCTTCTGAAAACCTTCAAGGGGTGTTTGGTGGTTTTGGGGCCCCAGGTATGAATTTCGAAAGCGCAATGGGTTATGTTTTACTGTGGTGGTTTCCCCTCATTTCTATTTCAGTCTGCCCTAAGCGGGGAAGAGTTTTGCAAGCTCGTTGTCTTGGGGGAGTGTTCGACTAAGTTTTTTTTTAACTTTTTCCCTGGGTTTTGCTTCTGTCCTCATTTTTGCTTTAGGCTTTTGTTGATTTTGGAGCAGCTATTAACCTGATGGTTTTGATTTTGCTAAACTTGTGGGTTTCCTTTTATTCCCCACGAAAGTCTTATTCCCCTACTGGGGATCGTTTACCCCTTTGGCTGAATAAACCTCAGTTCTCACTCAGGTGATAATGAGGGTAGAACCTGATCATCAGGGAGTTGCAAATTTTTGGTTTGTATAATCTGCTGAATTATCGTATGGGTTTCCTTGGTTACGTTCAATAATCCTGTTTTGGATTGGAAATCTGGTCTGTTACCAGTTGGGGTGCCAATGTGTTAATACCAACACTCCGGTTTTTTCTGCCCCCCCGGCTCAGGATGTTCTGACTTTTTGATTGATTTTTCTGATGTTTTTTAGCGAAAGTAAATCTGCATCCTTACCCCCCATGGAGTAGGGCTGCGTATTGAATTAGTGCTGGTAGTAAATGTTTTGTTTCGGTAGCTGAGGGTGCAGGAAAAAAAAAGCAATCCCAGAGCAGTTGGAATCTATGAGTTTGCAGTACCCGACTAACCAAACAATTGAGGCAGCCTTTGGAGGTTATTTCGTTGGTTCCTAGACGCCTCGTCCAGCCTGAGAAACTAACTACATAAAGATAGATTGGGGAAAGCTATTGCCCCGGAGCAGAACCCCAAAGATATAGAAAGCCCCAAAATGTAAGGGGTTAGACAAGAAGGAAATTACTGACTCACAATCAACTACCTGCGCCTCTACACCAATAAAACCATGCAAAAAAATATCCCCACAATGAAAAAACTGCTGAAAAATGGGGGAATAATAGTGACAGATAATTTTAGCTGACATACATGCAAGTGTTGATATAGCACATTACTGTCCAAAAGAGAGGGCTGGGTTGGAGAAGAGGAAGTCCAGGCTCAGTACAGTGGTAATGGACCGCGCGCCCAGGTCAGGCAAGCCGAATGGACCGGGCAGGGAGCGTCCTCCCTTTACTGGAAATTTTGTTTGTGGGGGAACTGGGAAGCCGAAGTCCGAAGTAGCGCGGCGTCCTCAGGCCACGAGGGCGCCGTTTGTAGGATGGACAGGAGGGGGCGGGAAAAAATGGGGAGTCACCGTAGTACCGTTGTCGAGAGGAAAGGAAGGGGCAAAAAAAATGTTAACGCGTTTCGAAGGTGCACGGGCCTTTTCGTCGGGAGAGAGACCCTTACCAGACCCTTTGCCTTATGTTACCCGTGACAAACCCCCCCCCCTCTGCTATGTGACAGCAAACCAAAGAAAAAAATATTTTTAAAATTACTACACATGTGTCTACAAAGAAGGCAGCAAGCAATAAAAAGCAAAACAAATGTGCAAAGAAAAAGAATTAATTGTATTGTGTGGGGGGGCATTGCCTGAATGATACCCTTAAAAAAATATATATGGACATAAAAAAAAAATAAAAATTGAAAATGAAAATTTTATTTAAAACATTAATATATTACCATAGATAAATTAGGATAAAAATGGAAATAAAATTTCAATTTGAATAAAACAAAATTAAAAAAAAAAATACCATAACCCAGGGAAGGTGTGAGGGAAAATAAGGAAAGTCTTAAGACACTATTCTCACAAATAGTGAAAACCTTAAGCAGTTTTTATAATTTTTATATAAAAAATAACCCTTGCATGCGTTTTTTTCATTATTCAGCCTATTTATGACTCCGGGTAAAAAAGGTTTAAAAACCACCCCCCTTACCCCCTTTTAATTCGGGGGTAAGGCCCCTGGTGGGCATATTAAGAGACAGATTCCGATTGTGACCTAAGGAAACGATTTAATTCTATCTCGTGGTTTAACCCAGTTGGGGCCCAGTCCTTTTCCAGGGTGGGGATCCACTGGGGTTCCAAACCCCAGACATTTTGCTAATATAGTCCCCCCCTCTTATTTTTATGGACAACCTGTATGCCAAAAAAAATGAATGCCCGGGGACTTTGGCAAGAGGCGATTCAAAATGAATGGGACACTATGTTCGCCCAAATTTTTCCTTTAAAACGCTAAAAGTTTTTTTATTGAAAAGAGAACCCATTAATCTTAAAAACACTTGTGGCCAGGTAATGAAACTACTAGATCAAAATCGAACAATTTGAGTATTTGGGAATTTCCATTTTATTTGGTGGGAACATATTACGAAGATTAAAAAGTAAGGAACATAGATTTTCACCAAAAAAATTAAGAAATTTCAGAGGGGACATAATTCCCAGGGACACTTATCTAAAGCATCGGGTTTGGTTGAATTAGAAAAAAATCCACCCTCCAACAGAGGGCCGATGACCTATTAACTCTAGATGAATATAATATCACACCACTCAAAAATAACAGAACAATTTTCGTTTTTTCGGGTTTTATAACAATTCAAAATTTTTATCAATTTCACTCCGTAAAGCATCACGATAAGGAAATGAATGGGAAAACCATCTGCTTCCATTCAGATCACATTGTTCTACCATTTTTGGAATAAAAACCTTTGACATTGATACTATCCAAAAACTTACTCCAGCATTTGTGGAGAAACATCGAGGACTGCCCCCTCCTTTTCTCTTTATCTATTAGATATGTTCCGTTAAACTCATGGAAACAGGGTTGGAAACTTCAGTACCCAAAATGGGCGTGGGTGATATTTCCCCCTATTGCGACGACATCCCCCTAAAACCCAACCTCACTCCGATTTAAGTCCAACCTATTTCCAAATGGGCCCCTATTAGCAAAAATCATAAAACTAGTAAAACAATTTTGGATAAAAACTAAAAATTTTTCATTTCCCAAACTTTTAAAAAAAAGGGAAAGGTCTAGTCCCGCCCTGCGATAAATCGGGATTTTTTTTCAATTAAGATCCAAAAAAGACCAAAAGGGGCAAAAGAGGGGGGGAAAACTCACAAAACAAAAGTGTTTCCAATTCCACCCCTAGTCTTTCTACTCAAAAAATCTTTAAAAACCCTTTGCCCCTTACCCTTTATCTTTTCGGACTATTCTTTCTGCAAAAGGGTTTAAATTTCCCCTACTACTAGATCTAAACCATTCGTTTTTATTTTTAGTTTAAAAATTTTCTACGAATTAGCCATTAAAAAGTATTTTTTAAAGAAAGGGCAGCGGCGTCCCTCCAATCCCATGTAGCACCATTCTTTTATATACCAGTTTGGCAAAACCCTTTCCCTACATTTAATCCAATCCAGGGTACTCCGGCCTTCCACACATTTGAAACAATGGTGGTATTGACATCAGGAAGATGAAACCAAAACTGGAGATATACTCCACACAATTTTAAGCACACGGAAAAAAATGGCCTACAAAATCTCCAGAACAATAATGATTTCATTATAGCCCAGCGGACAAAGGGGGGGATGTTATATTCAATAAATCCATGTATCATGCGAGTCATTGAGGTTGTTGGTGACCACAAAAACCTACAAGAAACTAAGCTTCGATCCAACCACCAATTTCACCAACATCTTGACATTTTTAACTTCAAAGGGCAAGTATGAGGGGCTTATAAACAACAAAGAGTTTCAATTTGTGATGAATAGAACCCAAGTGTAGCAGTTTTTTTCCATATTCCTAAAACCTCAAAAAAAACCGGGAAAATGCCCACCAGGGAGGCCCAAAAAATTTCAGGAAATTAACTGCCTCACTTCAAACCTTTTTTTAGATATGTGGACATTATCTTCAAAAATGCCTGCCCGGTTCCGCTACTTAAGGATACCTGCCATACATTACAGGCCCTCGGGGTAAATTCCTTGAAAAAGGGGTTTCATACTTGGCATTTGATATCCAAATCACTTTACATGTGATTGACCACCAGAAGGGGTGCCAAGCTCTGAACATTTCCTCAGAAAATTGGGGATTCTTAAAAAGGCACAAATTAGGTTATTATTGGTTGTATCCGTTTTTTTTCTACATCATAATTATTTTACATATGAAGGTCATTTCCCTACCTGCAAAATGGGGAACTGCCTTGGGTACCGTTTTGCCCCTAGCTACGCGAACTTGTACGTACCAAGTGGGGGAGTCATATATCTTTCAGTCAGGCCAACTACATCCTGGTTTTGGTTTGTGGCGTAGATTTATTGATGTTGTCCTATTTATTGGGAAGGTTAGGCGGGGCCTTTATAGGTTCACTCTAACCTTTAATACCAATTTTGTTTGGCCTAGAATTTCGTCCCCACCAGTAAAACCCCAAAGTCAACTTTTTGGATCTGGAAATTTTTCATTGAGAAGGAGACCATTTGTTAAATGTATCGTAAAGAAAAATTGATGCTAATGTTACATCGACATTAGCAGCTGTCATTTCCAATTTGGCTAACTAGTATTCCTTGGGCCAATTTACAAGGGGAGACGTAATTTTCTCGAGAATCCAGGACTTCCACCGGAAACGTTATTTTAATAAAACAGTTTTTGGCAAAGGTTTTTTCCTGGTCATTTTTACAAAAAAATAAAAAAAAAAGTGGAGGGAAATTACCTGGGAAAAGTCTGGTCCATAAGGATCAAACCCCAGACTACTGGCTACCCTCTATTTTAAACAAATTGGGGACTTACCTATTGTTAACCAGTTCCATCCAATTATAAAAATTTAGGAAAAAAATTATATCTAAATATTGGTTTTCCTCCAGGGGGGGGTTGAAAAATTGGTGGAATTTTTTTTTTGGCACCTCATCCAAAAAATTTATTTTTAGGAAGGCCCAAACCTTGGGCAAAACTGATTGCTCCCTACATTTTTTAAGGAACCCGGTTTGGGTACATTTACTAGCTTCCTCCCTCTGGAGGTTTTGTACCCTGTTGGGTACGTGTTTATTTTTTGTGTTTAAGACTCTTTTTTAGAAAATTAGGCAGGGCTACATTTTTTTTTTTTGCACTAAAAACAACAATTCGAGTTTTGAGATTCAAATTTTTCTACCCGGGGGAGTATTTAATTTTATTTGTGCCCTTGGGCAAAATTTTATGTAGGAGGGCAAAACGCGGGCCCCCGTGACCCGTTTAGGAACATTTTAACAACATCAAAAAGGGGTTTTTTGGGCACCCCCTCTCTAGACACTTTTTTCGGGAATTTCCATTGAGATTGGTTTGTGGCATTCATTTTTGTGGCATACGGTTGTCCATAAAAAAAGAGGGGTGGGGAAATATATTGAAAAAAGTCTTGGGGGAAAACCCAATGGACTTCAACCTGGATGCCTGGCCCCTATGGGTTAAAAAAACGGATAGAATTATATGCGTTTCCTTAGGTCACTAAGGAATCTGTTTTCGTAAATGTCATCCACCCCCTTTATTTCCGAATTTTTTATGGGTTGGGGGGGGGTTTTTAACTTCTTTTAGCCGGGGGTCAGTAATTTCGTGGAATAATTTAATATAAGGGTGCAAGGGTATTTTTTATATAAAAATTTTTTAAAAACCCGCTTAGGCTTCACTATTTGTGAGAATAGTGTCATAAAAATTCTTCTTACTTTCTCAAACCTTGATGGTTTATGGTATTTTAATTTTTATTTTTGTTTTATTTATTGTATTTTATTTCCATTTTTCCTAATTTTTCTATGGGATATATATGTAATTTTTTTAAATAAATTTATTTTTTATTTTCATTTTTATTTTTATTTTTTATTTTTATGTCCATTATATATATTTTTTAAGGTTCATTAGGCAATGCCACCCACACAATACAATTAATTCTTTTTCTTTGCCATTTTGTTTTGCTTTATTATTGCTTGCTGCCTTCTTTGTAGACACATGGTTGTAGTAATTCAATATATTTTTTTCTTTGGTTTGCTGTAAATTTGCGAGGGGGGGCGGGGGTTTGCCCGGGGGTAATAAGGCAGGTCGGGGTAAGGGTCTCTATCCCTGACTAAGAAGGTCCGTGCACCTTCGAAACGGTTGGAAACATTTTTCCCCCCTTCCTGCCTCTTTTTCTACGATATACGTGACGTCACCCATTTTTTGTCCCGCCCGTCCTGTCCATCTTAAATAGCGGCGCCCCGTGGCCCTGAGGCGCCGCGTACTTCCGGATTCGTGCTTCCCGTCCCGCTAACCCTTTCCCCGTAACGGGGGAGGCGCTCCCTGCCCCCCGTCCTTCGGCTTGCCTGCCGGGGCGCCGGTCCGATTACCTTCTGTACGGCCGGTTCACTCTTCCCAACCCGCCCTCGCTGTTGTGACAGTAAGTGTGCTATATCAACACTTGCTGTATTAGCTAAATTTCTGTCACTTTATATCGCCTTTTACTCAGCAGTTTTTTAAATTTGTGGGGTTTTTTTGCATGGTTTTATTGGTGTAGAGGCGCAGGTAGTTGTTGTGAGTTTTTTATTGTTGTTACACCAACATTTGGGGTTCTGTGGAGTCGGTTTAGCGCAGAGCTGCTCAAAACTCCAGCAGCCTTCATACTTTTTTTGGTTTTTTTAAATTATATCTCTGTAGCTAGCGCCAGTGTGTTCTATTTCCTCAAAAAAGAAATAATGCACAGACAGAAAAGGTATGGCAAACGTTGGGGCCCAAAACTAATAAATAGAAAGGGATGGGAAAGGGGTTTCTTACTGAAAACCCAGAAAACCCTGAAAAAAAACACCAACTCTATTAATTTTCAAAACCCTGAGTTCACACGACCTCTACACCTAAATTTAGTTCTTGTGTAAACAAAATCAAAAAAGCAGCCACCTGAAAAAATGGAAAAAGCAAAAGTACAAAAAATCAGTGGTTGGGAAATAAACTGAGAGGGCAAAAAACCCCCGGAGGGGGGCCTGAAGGCCCCCACAGAAGTTTCAGGACAAAATGCAAAAAACAAGCACAAAAAAAAAAAAAAAAGAAAAAATGTTTATCGGTTTGAGGAATGCAGACACGACACACAGGCTACAAGGGAAAAAAAGGATTCAAGGATAGAGACCAGAACAATTGTCCCCGGCAACCCTGATGGGAAGGTGACTCCCTTATTTTTAAACCAGTCAGTAATAAAACCTGATTCCCAATCCTCACAAATCTTCACAAAACTTCATGGACAGACCGCACCCGCTTGTAACCACCAGAGGGGGGCCTTGCTAGAATCATCCCAACCCACTCAAAAGTTTCCCCCCCCTTGGGAGGGGTCACCGAACCCTTTATTTGAGCAACCAGGTGGTCAGGATTTAGCTCAAAGGAAGCACGGATGAGGCTCCTAGCCATGGATGTCCGAAAGCAAACACCCCAAAATTGTCTTCCTGACCATAACCCTCTCCCTTAACCAAATACTGGAGTTTCCGTCTAGTAAAAAGAGAATTCTAAATATTTTCTCAACCACCAATAACTTTCAAAATTGCCCTCAACCCAAAACAGGGTCCGAAAAGGCACAGTGCAGGAACCCGGCTCAACAAACCTCTTTTAACAAGGACTTGTGGAACACGTTTGGATCTTAAATTACCTGGAAAAAAAGCAAAAAGAAAAGAAAAAAAGGATTAAGAATCTCCATGATCTTATAAGGTCCAATGAACCTAGGCTTAAATTTAGGGGGGATGTACCTTATAGGAATATTTTTTGGGGGACAACCGACCAAGTCCCCCCACTTTAAACCGGGGGGGCCATCAGTCCTTTTGCCGGTTGCAAACGCGGGGCCCTTCTGAGAGAGGGACAACCCCCTCCACTTTCCTTGTCCCAAATTGTTGATACGCTCCCAACAAAAGTCAAAAACCTGGACAGACAGAACCTCCGTTTTCCTTTAAGAAAAATCGAGGGTGAAACCCAGAATTACAGAAAAAAGGAGACCCTCAAAAATGGCAGAAGGTAGCCTATTATTAAAAAGCAAACTCAGCCAAAAGGGAAAAAAAGACCCAGGGCATCCTGATCAGCAGACCCCAAACATCTTAAAATAAGTCTCCAATTGTCTGGTTTGTTCTCTCAGTTTGACCATTGGTCTGAGGATGAAATGCCGAGGAGAAAGACAATTGAACACCCAGTTTAGAAACAAAAAGTCCTCCAAAATCTGGAAACAAACTGGGACTCCTCTGTCAGACACTATGTTCTCAGGAATGCCAGTAAATGAAACCACGTGCTGAAAGAACAACGGCACCAATTCAGAGGAGGAAGGCAATTTTAGGTAATGGCACAAGATGTATCATCTTGGAAAACCTATCAACAAATCCCAGATGGCGGTCCTTCTCTGAAAAAACAGGAAGGTCGGAAATGAAATCCATAGAGATATGGGTCCATGGTCTCTTGGGCACAGGCAATGGCATCAACAAACCACTAGAGCGAGAGCAAGGCTTGGAGCGAGAGCAAGTCCGCAGGACTGCACAAATTCCCTGACATCACGAGACAAGGTAGGCCACCAAAAGGACCGACTAACAAGTCTTGGTACCAAAAATTCCGGGATGCCCAGCCAACGGGAACAATGAATCTCAGACATCACACTCTTTTTCCACTGGTCCGGGACAAACAATTTTCCAACAGGGCAGCCAGCGCTCGGGCCTATCCTCCTGACACCCCTCCAGAGCAAGTCTCAAATTAGGTGAGAAGGCGGAAAGAACTACACCCTCTTTCAAAATAACAGAAGGATCAGATAACTCAGGAGAGTCCGCTAGGAAGCTCTCGAGAGGGCATCCGCCTTAACATTCTTAGTGCCAGGAAGAAAGGAAACCACAAAATTAAAACGTGTGAAAAACAAGGCCCACCTGGCCTGTCTGGATTGAGTCGCTTGGCAGATTCCAGATAAACCAGATTCTTATGGTCAGTAAGGACCACCACCTGATGTTTGGCTCCCTCCAGCCAATGTCTCCACTCTTCAAAAGCCCACTTCATGGCCAATAACTCCCGATTACCCACGTCATAATTACGTTCAGTAGGAGGAAAATTTTCGAGAGAAAAAGGCACAAGGGTTACTTTTTAGAGGTCTCTGGATCTTTTTGGGACAAAACGGCACTGCCCCAATTTCAGAGGCATCAACCTCCACCTGAAATGGCAGAGAAACATCAGGCTGCCGTAGAACAAGGAGCAGAAGTGAATCTCTGCTTAAGATCCTGAAATGCAGAGACTGCCTCAGGAGGCCAATTCACCACATCAGAACCCTTTTGTCAAATCAGTTAATGGTTTAACAATAACCGAGAAATTACCAATAAATTTACGATAAAAATTGGCAAAACCCAAAAATCTTTGAAGAGCCTTTAATGAAGTAGGTTGGACCCAATCACAGATGGCCTGAACCTTGACCGGGTCCATTTCAATAACAGATGGGGACAAAAATGAATCCCAGAAATGAGATCCTCTGTACGCCAAAAAGACACTTTGATCCCTTCACATACAGAGCATTCTCTCTCAAAATCTGGAATACAGTTCGAACATGTTTCACATGAGAGTCCCAGTCATTAGAAAAAATCAAGATATCATCCAAATAAACAATCAGAAATTTATCCACAAAATCCCTGAAAATGTCATTCATGAAGGACTGGAAGACAGAAGGAGCATTAGTGAGCCCAAAGGGCACACAAGGTACTCAAAATGCCCCTCCGGGGTATTGAATGCCGTCTTCCATTCATCCCCGTGCTTAATGCGAATAAGGTTATATGCCCCCTGAGGTCAAGCTTGGTAAACCAAGTAGCGTTTTTCACCCTGGAAAACAGGTCAGAAATCAAGGGTAAGGGTATTGATATTTCACAGTAATATTGCTCAAAAGACGATAATCAATACACGGCCTTAATGAACCATCCTTTTTGGCCACAAAAGAAAAAACCGGCACCTAAGGGTGAAGAGGATGGTTTGATATGACCCTTCTCCAATGACTCCTTGATATAAGACCGCATAGCGTCATGTTCAGGTACAGACAAAGTTAAAAAGACGACCTTTAGGGAATTTACTACCAGGCACTAATTCAATAGCGCAGTCATAGCTCCTATGGGGAGGCAAGGATGCAGATTTACTTTCGCTAAATACATCAGAAAAATCAATCAAAAAGTCAGGAACATCCTGAGCCTGGGGGGAGGCAGAAAAAACAGGAGTGTTGGTATTAACACATTGGCAGCCCCAGCTGGTTACAGACACAGATTTCCAATCCAAAACAGGATTATGAGACTGTAACCAAGGGAAACCCAGTACGATAATATCATGCAGATTATACAGAACCAAAAATTTGCAGCACTCTTGATGATCAGGTTCAACCCTCATTATCACCTGAGTAGAGAACTGAGGTTTATTCTCAGCCAAAGGGGTAGAATCGATCCCCAGTAGGGGAATAGACTTCTGTAGGGGTATCAAGGGAAACCCACAACGTTTAGCAAAATCATAATCCATCAGGTTAATAGCTGCTCCAGAATCAACAAAAGCCTGAGCAGAAAATGAGGACAGAGAGCATATCAGAGTGACAGTTAATAAAAACTTAGTCTGAACACTACCCAAGACAACTGAGCGTGCAAAACGTCTTCCCCGCTTAGGGCAGACTGAAATAGCATGAGAGGCATCACCACAGTAGAAACATAACCCATTGCGCTTTCGAAACTCATGACGCTGTGCCCCAGACACCACTCTATCACACTGCATAGATTCAGAAGCAGGTTCACAAGGCAACACTATTCCACGCATACTTCTCCGCTCACGCAAACGTCTGTCAATTTGAATCGCTAATGACATAGAATCATTGAGACCAGAGGGGACAGGGAATCCCACCATAACATCCTTTACATTATCTGACAGACCCTTCCGAAAAAGGGCCGCCAAAGCGTCATCGTTCCACTTGGTCAGGACAGCCCACCTAGGAATCTCTGACAGTATAACTCAGCGTCATCAAGCCCCTGATTTAATGCCAACAAGGCTTTTTCAGCTTGATCAGTGACATTAGGCTCATCGTACAATAACCCCAAAGCCTGAAAAAATGCATCAACATCACTCAAAACAGGATCCCCAGGTGTCAGGGAAAAAGCGCAATCCTGAGGATCGCCGCGCAGGAGAGAGATGACAATTTGAACCTGCTGCGCTGCGTTCCCTGAGGACTTAGAATTTAAGGCAAAAAACAATTTACAATTATTTTGAAATTCTGAAACTTAGCTCGATCCCCAAAAACAAATCTGGCATGGGAATCCTAGGTTCCACAACAGGCAACCTAGCAAGATATGCAGCAATACTCTGAACCTCAGTGGCAAGCTGATCCACATGGCCAGACAACTGTGCAAACTCCATTGAGAGAAAAAAATCCTCCCCAGCACCCAGAGATACAGAGGGAAAAAAAATTAAAAAAAATGCAACAAACAGAAAAATATCTCTGACAACTCTGACAACCGTTTTTTCTTTCACAAATTTTTTCCCTTCTGTGAGTACCATACAATTTTAAATTTTGGGCCGGTGATACTGTTATGTTTCGGTAGCTGAGGAGTGCAGGCAAAAAAAGGCAATACACCAGAGCAGTTGGAATCTATGAGATTGCAGTACCCTGACTAACCACCACAACTAGAGGCAGCCGTGGAGCGTTCCTACGTTGGTCCTAGACGCCTCGTCACAGCCTGAGAAACTAACTACACCTAAAGATAGATATAGGAAAGCTATCTGCCCCGGAGCAGAACCCCAAAGATAATAGAAAGCCCCCAAACATGTAATGGCGGTTAGACAAGAAGAAATACTGACACAGACAGAAAAGAGTATGAGCAAACGTTGGGGCCCAAACTAACTAAATAGAAAAGGATAGGAAGGGTACTTACTGCAATCCCAGAAAACCCTGAAAAGCACCAACTCTACTAATTTCAAAAACCTGAGATCACACGACCTCTACCACCTAAATTAGTTCTCTGGTGTAACAAAATCAAAACAGCAGCCACTGAAAAAACTGGAAAAAGCAAAAGTACAAACATCAGTGGCTGAACTAAACTGAGAGGGCAAAAGCCCCCGGAGGGGACCCTGAAGGCCCCCACAGAAGTGCAGGACAAAATGCAAAAATCAAGCACAAAAACAAAAAGAAAAAATGTCTTATCTGTTAGCAGGAGATGCAGACACGACACAGCAGGCTACAAGGGAAACAGGATTCAAGGATAGAGACCAGAACAATTGATCACCGGCAACCCTGATGGGAAGGTGACTCCCTTATATAAGACCAGTCAGTAACACCTGATTCCCAATCCTCACAATCTTCACAATCTTCACTGGACAGACCAGCACCGCTTGTAACCACCAGAGGGAGCCTCTGCTCAGAACTCATCCCAAGCACACTCACAACAGTAAATTCCCTAAAGGTCGCCTTTTTAACTTGTCTGTACCTGAACATGACGCTATGCGGTCTTATATCAAGGAGTCATTGGAGAAGGGTCATATCAGACCATCCTCTTCACCCTTAGGTGCCGGTTTTTTCTTTGTGGCCAAAAAGGATGGTTCATTAAGGCCGTGTATTGATTATCGTCTCTTGAACAATATTACTGTGAAATATCAATATCCTTTACCCTTGATCTCTGATCTGTTTTCCAGGGTGAAAAACGCTACTTGGTTTACCAAGCTTGACCTCAGGGGGGCATATAACCTTATTCGCATTAAGCACGGGGATGAATGGAAGACGGCATTTAATACCCCTGAAGGGCATTTTGAGTACCTTGTGATGCCCTTTGGGCTCACTAATGCTCCTTCTGTCTTCCAGTCCTTCATGAATGACATTTTCAGGGATTTTGTGGATAAATTTCTGATTGTTTATTTGGATGATATCTTGATTTTTTCCAATGACTGGGACTCTCATGTAAAACATGTTCGGACTGTGTTCCAGATTTTGAGAGAGAATGCTTTGTATGTGAAGGGATCAAAGTGTCTTTTTGGCGTTCAGAGGATCTCATTTCTGGGATTCATTTTGTCCCCATCTGTTATTGAAATGGACCCGGTCAAAGTTCAGGCCATCTGTGATTGGGTCCAACCTACTTCATTAAAGGCTCTTCAAAGATTCTTGGGTTTTGCCAATTTTTATCGTAAATTTATTGGTAATTTCTCTGTTATTGTTAAACCATTAACTGATTTGACCAAGAAGGGTTCTGATGTGGTGAATTGGCCTCCTGAGGCAGTCTCTGCATTTCAGGAACTTAAGCAGAGATTCACTTCTGCTCCTGTTCTACGGCAGCCTGATGTTTCTCTACCATTTCAGGTGGAGGTTGATGCCTCTGAAATTGGGCCAGGTGCCGTTTTGTCCCAAAGAGATCCAGAGACCTCTAAAAGTAACCCTTGTGCCTTTTTCTCTCGAAAATTTTCTCCCACTGAACGTAATTATGACGTGGGTAATTCGGAGTTATTAGCCATGAAGTGGGCTTTTGAAGAGTGGAGACATTGGCTGGAGGGAGCCAAACATCAGGTGGTGGTCCTTACGGACCATAAGAATCTAGTTTATCTGGAATCTGCCAAGCGACTTAATCCTAGACAGGCCAGGTGGGCCTTGTTTTTCACACGTTTTAATTTTGTGGTTTCATTTCTTCCTGGCACTAAAAATGTTAAGGCGGATGCCCTCTCGTGGAGTTTCCTGGAGGACTCTCCTGAGTTATCTGATCCTTCTGTTATTTTGAAAGAGGGTGTAGTTCTTTCCGCCATCTCGCCCAATTTGAGACTGGCTCTGGAGGGGTGTCAGGAGGATAAGCCTGAGCGCTGCCCTGTTGGGAAATTGTTTGTCCCGGACCAGTGGAAAAAGAGTGTAATGTCTGAGATTCATTGTTCCGCGTTGGCCGGTCATCCCGAAATTTTTGGTACCAGAGACTTGGTTAGTCGGTCCTTTTGGTGGTCTACCTTGTCTCGTGATGTCAGGGAGTTTGTGCAGTCCTGCGGGACTTGCTCTCGCTCCAAGCCTTGCTCTCGTTCTAGTGGTTTGTTGATGCCATTACCTGTGCCCAAGAGACCATGGACCCATATCTCTATGGATTTCATTTCCGACCTCCTGTTTCTCAGAGAATGACCGTCATCTGGGTGATTTGCGATAGGTTTTCCAAGATGATACATCTTGTGCCATTACCTAAGTTGCCTTCCTCCTCTGAATTGGTGCCTTTGTTCCTTCAGCACGTGGTTCGTTTACACGGCATTCCTGAGAACATTGTGTCTGACAGAGGAGTCCAGTTTGTTTCCAGATTTTGGAGGACCTTTTGTTCTAAAATTGGTGTTCAATTGTCTTTCTCCTCGGCGTTTCATCCTCAGACCAATGGTCAAACTGAGAGAACAAACCAGACATTGGAGACTTATCTAAGATGCTTTGTGTCTGCTGATCAGGATGACTGGGTCTCTTTTTTGCCTTTGGCTGAGTTTGCTCTTAATAATAGGGCTAGCTCTGCCACTTTGATGTCTCCATTTTTCTGTAATTCTGGGTTTCACCCTCGATTTTCTTCAGGACAGACGGAGGCTTCTGTCTGTCCAGGTGTTGACTCTGTTGTGGAGCGTATGCAACAGATTTGGGACCAGGTAGTGGAGAGGTTGTCCCTCTCTCAGGAGAGGGCCCAGCGGTTTACTAACCGGCATAGGACTGATGGTCCTCGGTTTAAAGTGGGGGACTTGGTCTGGTTGTCCTCAAGAAATATTCCTATGAGAGTGGTATCTCCTAAATTTAAGCCTAGGTTCATTGGACCTTATAAGATCATGGAGATTCTTAATCCTGTTTCTTTTCGTTTGCTTCTTCCAGGGACATTTAAGATCCATAACGTGTTCCACAAGTCCTTGTTGAAGAGTTTTGTTGAGCCAGTGGTTCCTACTAGTGTGCCTCCTGACCCTGTTTTGGTTGAGGGCAATCTGGAGTATGTGGTTGAGAAAATATTGAATTCTCGTTTTTCTAGACGGAAACTCCAGTATTTGGTTAAATAGAGAGGTTATGGTCAGGAAGACAATTCTTGGGTGTTTGCTTCGGACATCCATGCTAGGAGACTCATCCGTGCGTATCATAGAACTCATCCTGACCGACCTGGTTGCTCAAATGAGGGTTCGGTGACCCCTCCTCAAGGGGGGGGTACTGTTGTGAATAGGCTGGAAATGAGTTCTGAGCAGAAGCTCCCTCTGGTGGTTACAAACGGTACTGGACTGTCCAGTGAAGATTGTGAGGATTGGGAATCAGGTGTTACTGACTGGTCTTATATAAGGGAGTCGCCTTCCCATCAGGGTTGCCGGTGATCAATTGTTCTGGTCTCAATCCTTGATTCCTGTTTCCTTGGTAGCCTGCTGTGTCGTGTCTGAATCTCCTGCTAACAGATATGACATTTTCTTCTTTTTGTTTTTGTGCTTGATTTTTGCATTTTGTCCTGCACTTCTGAGGGGGCCTTCAGGGTCCCCTCGGGGGGCTTTTGCCCTCTCAGTTCAGTTCAGCCACTAATGTTTGTACATTTGCTTTTTCCAGTTTTTTCAGTGGCTGCTGTTTTGTTTTTGGTTACACCAGAGAACTAATTTAGGTGGTAGAGGTCGTGTGATCTCAGGTGTTTTTGAAATTAGTAGAGTTGGTGCTTTTCAGGGTTTTTTGAGATTGCAGTAAGTGCCCTTCCTATCCTTTTCTATTTAGTAAGTTTGGGCCCCAACGTTTGCTCATACTATTTTCTGTCTGTGTCAGTATTTCTTCTTGTCTAACCGCCATTACATGTTTGGGGGCTTTCTATGTTCTTTGGGGATCTGCTCCGGGGCAGATAGCTTTCCTCTTTCTATCTTTAGGTGTAGTTAGTTTCTCAGGCTGTGACGAGGCGTCTAGGACCAACGTAGGAATGCTCCACGGCTGCCTCTAGTTGTGGTGGTTAGTCAGGGTACTGCAATCTCATAGTTCCAACTGCTCTGGTGTATTTCCTTTTTTGCCTGCTCTCCTCAGCTACCAAATCGTAACAGACAATTCTTGGGTGTTTGTTTCGGACATCCATGCTAGGAGACTGATCCATGCGTATCACAGAGCTCATCCTGACCGATCTGGTTGCACAAATGAAGGTTCGGTGACCCCTCCTCAAGGGGGGGTACTGTTATGAATGTGTTAGAAATGAATTCTGAGCAGAAGCTCCCTCTGGTGGTTACAAACAGTACTGAACCATTGAATGAGGATTGGCAATCAGGAAGTACAGACTGGCTGGATATAAGGGAGGTTTCCCCCCATCATGGTTGCCGGTGATCAATTGTTCTTGTCTCAACGTTGTTTCCTGGTTCACTTGGAAGCTTGCTGAGTCTTGCCTCTTCTCCTGCTCTCAGATAAGATATTTTCTGTTTTTTGTTTTTGTGCTTGCCATTTGCATTTTTCTCTGCATTTCTGTGAGGTTGGCCAGGTTCCCCTCCCCGGGGGGCTTGGTCTCCTCTCGGTTCCTAATTTAGGTGGTAGAGGTCGTGTGATCTCAGGTGTTTTTGCAATTAGTAGCGTTGGCTTTTTATAGGGTTTTTTGGAATTGCAGTAAGTATCCTTCCTATCCTTTTCTGTCTAGGCAGATTGGGCCCCAGCGTTTGCTCATACTATTTTCTGTCTGTGTCTGTATTTCCTCTTGTCTAACCGCCATTGCATGTTTGGGGGCTTCCTATGTTCTTTGGGGATCTGCTCCGGGGCAGATAGCTTTCCTCTTTCTATCTTTAGGTGTA